>QUSF01000048.1:263932-412008 GCA_003676055.1 Chloebia gouldiae | reverse complement strand
AAAGAAAGAAAGAAAGAAAGAAAGAAAGAAAGAAAGAAAGAAAGAAAAAGAAAGGATTGTAAGGAAGGGACTATGAGGAGTATGAGTGTACATTTACCCCTTAAAAGGATGCAGCCATAAAACCAGTACTTAATTCAAAACCTAGGCTCCAAGAACAGTAAGCTCCATATTAAAATAAAATGTTTTGGCAGTAAGCTGATGAACTTTAAGAGTGCAGTGAACTGTGTACCCTGTATATACATATTAATCAAAAAGCCTTTTAGTTAAACTAATATTCAAGGTATGATTTAGAGACTCAAAAACAAGAAAATGACCAGGATAGGCCAGAATTAATTATTTCCAAGTACTAAACTCGGGAGTTCATAGCATTGAATATTGTTCCTAGACTTATTGAGTACCAATAGTACTAAATTAAAATACTAACTGATTAAGTTAAATAAAACCGAGGAAAATAGTTTTACTGGGAAAAGAGACTTTCTGATAAAGACTCTGTATTGTAAAATTATTTATTAAAGTTAGTATTTTCACTGTTTCCAACTTTCAAAGTAGAATCCCCACAAGAAGACTTTGATTTCAGATTATCCATTGTCTGGGTAGGTTGAAAAAAGGATGCTTACCATAACAATCACATTTCCCAGAGAAGAAAAACCTCCACTTGCTTTCAGTTCATCAAAAGAGATTATGACATTTCGTGTGTGTTTACTTTGTCTTGTTTCTTGTTTCTGGGTGCTTCAATATGTTGTTTCAGGTACCTTCCCACAGACATTCATCTGTAGCCTCTGTGAAAGAAAGGCTATCATAGGAGATTGGTTTATCCCACTTTGGTCATTCATATATTCTTTTGCATGTGCAATGAAGGTGCTAATTGTGTGCCCAGCTCCTGTTCTGGGTTAAGCCTTGCTTCTGGAAATAAGTGGATATAGCCCTGAGATGTCTAAAGCAAAGCTTTATCTTGCTCCCTCATCTTTATTTTCCACAATATTGTACTGTTTCAGTTAGATAAACAAACAGGACTGTTTTCCTCTGTTGGACAGGAATCCTGACATTATCTCTTTAAAATGCCAGAAGACATTTATTCTTAGAGACTTCTCTGTGCACAAATGTACTTAGCTGGTAGTTGTAAGAGAATAATTTACATGTGTTCAGAGGCAGTGAAGCATGTGGGCGAGCATTCCTCTCCAAGTTCATGTCAGCTGATAGACAAATATCTCCAATGCCTTCCTTTGATTTGTCTGAAAGCATTCACAATTAATTGCTGCTCCGTGATACTTCTTGCACTTGCCTGAAAACTTTCTAGATTAGATATCTGTTAATTGAGCAGAGGGGACTTTAATGTGACATAAACATATGACATTTCAGATTGTAATTTAAGCATCAGTAAATTTGGGAATAGTCAGCAATTAATAATGTCTAATTATACAGTGGTGAGGAGCAGGTTTAAGAAAATTTTAAATTATTTCTTTATTAGTCTTTATTCTTAATCTTCTGTGCCTCTAACAGCAATACTCTAACTTGATTCTCTGTCTCAAATTTATAAGACTCAGTCCTGACATTACTTCTAGAGTTTTCAAGAAAACTGATAGAATTACCTTTTTGTTTTTCTGGTAAGTTTCTGATAAGTTTTTTACCAAACATCACTTTTGGAGGAGGAGGATAAGAACCTTTCTGTAGAATTTTTAGTGTTTGGAATTGGGAAAAATCAAGATATTTCCTAAGTATAAAGCATATAACAATATTTCTTCCTCCAGTCTCCTGGATGAACTTTGTTTTCATGCTTTAGGAAAGGTGCTCCACAATTTAGTGTTCCTACTGGAACAAAAACCACACACTACTTGCTCTCTATTCCATCTTTTCCCCCTCCCCAATGCAGCAATTAATTGGAGTAACAAAAGACAGAAATCACAGGCTGGGCTAAGAACAACTTATTAGAAACAACAATGAGAAAAGAAAATGAACAATAACAGCAACAATATTAATAAAAACACTCTACAAAAGAGTGCAGAGTTCAACCTGACCACAGCCACACTGCCCCGACCACTCCCTCCAAGCCAATATTGTTGATAATATCCTGGTATTAGGGGATCCCAAAACATGCTGCAGTCCAAGGAAGAATAAGTATGCAGAAAGAATACATTGGCTGGCTCTTGTAAATCATCTTTTTATAATAAACTCTAGATGTCACCCAGGTAAATGGTTTCCAAAAGAGAAGTGGCTTTCTGTGCAAATACTCTCAGGTTTTATTGGGTCCTGACATTTTCAAGCGTGCCCCAACTTCAAATCTTATTCTTCATACTGTATTCCCTTAAAAACTCTGGCAGTCATAATTTTCATTCACATTTTTAGTTCCCTGGGTCTAAACAATTATAGATCCTCATAAACTGAGATGACAGAATCCTAAAATGAGCTCTAATTTGAGTAATCTTTTCCTTTTACTAATTTAAAAGCCCAAACTGCAGTCTATCATCTTATGCAAATTACATCATGTATGGGAAAAAAAAATTTGGTATTAAGAGGCTGTGAGAGTGACTGCTAGTGATTAATGAATCAAATATTTGGCCAAATATTTGCTGTAACCCCCCAGGTGCTGTAAGAGGCTGGAATGCTGGTGCTAATGGCTCAGTTTGCTGGGGGGCAACTGAGACTGATCTCCCAGGTGCAGAAGGGCACAGCTGGAGCTGCAAACTGGGTTCCCAGATAAGGGCAAATCCTCTGAAATGGGTAAGTCCTTCTTATCATGCCACTGTCCTCCCTTATCTAATGGCTTCAGCTGTGAAAAGTCCAATCCAAAATATGGGACATTCTCATGTAGGACAAAGGGATTCATCTTGGGTGATTGGGCCATGACTGATGGGCTGTGCTGACTAAGAGGTGTCAAAACCCTTAAAGTGTCCACAGCACCGCTGATTCAGGTGTCTTGTGATTTGTATTACATTACCCAGTGTGAAATTCCCCTTCCCTGGGCATTCCCACCTGAACCTGAGCAACTATAAACCCAATAAATAGAGAGTTTGTGTTCTTTGGATTTGTTCCCCCACCACCTGATGGATACAGTCTGCAGCCACCACCTGCAGAAGACTGCAGTCACTGAGAAGGCCAGGAGGAGTGACAGGATGGAGATGGAATTTAAAGAGTGCTGGTATTTTTCTCTGCTTCTCTGCCACTCTCTTTCTCTCCCCAGCCTCCTTCTCCCTGTCTCTCTCTCTCCTTCACATTTACTGCTAAATAAAAATCCATTCTATTGACTGTGGTGTATGGTCTCATTTGTGATTAAATTTGGGCAGTGGCATCTCTCTAATAATTTTAATAATTGGATCTCTACAGAGGCCCTTTTATTATTGCATTAAGACGGTCACAAATTAGCTACGCTTTCTACCAGATAATAGCACAAAAATTCCAGTATACAATTGAAAATTATATAAAACAAGTACAAACTTTTCATATCATTCTTCCTTTAGCAGTCATACACTACAAAATGCAGAACTATTAATGAAGTGAAAACTAAATTTATTAAAATAGTTTAATTTAAAATAGCTGCACATCCAAGCTGTACAAAGGAAAATCTCTTTTATCCCTTGCTTTGATGAATCTGGCCTGTGATCTTGTGCACTTCTAAAGATGATCAAATTGAGCAAAGAACCCCATGAATCCTAACACAGCACTCTGAGTGATGTTCTTAATGAACACAGCATGAGATATTTAGGCTACCTTGAGGACAACTGATTCCATCTAGCTACTTGTATCTTCAAACAGCAATTTAGTCAAGATACACTGGGTCAGCTATTGAAACACTTACACAGTAGTGGCTCCTATGGAGCAAATTATATTTGCATATTTTGCCATGTCTGACAGTATTTCTGTTTATTTGTTTTTAAATTATTTTATTTTACTATTTATTCTGTTTGCCACTGCTATTATTATCAGAATTTTTTGGAAGAAAACTGATGGAAAATAAAGCATAAGTAAAGCAAAAAATTCTATGCCATGTGAAAATAATATTTAGATATGGACCCTGAATGGAAATAATCATTTAATAGCTTTCTCTTCTGTGATTTCTGCTGCCCATGGCATGTAACTGCAAATCACTAGAACAACAGCATTTTGTACCCTCTACTTCTTTGTCATCAGTGTATTTCTTTTTCCACATAACCAGTTTCACTGTCTCTTTATTTGCAACTTGACTCACCTGGACTAACACAGGTTCTGTACCTGTGTTGATGATTAATAGGTATTATTAATTAATACCTAATTGGTATTAATTGGGTTGATGATTAATAAGTATTCCCTCACTCAAAAAAGGAAATGTGATGGTATGACAATATGATTATGCAAATGCCACTTTGCAATATTTCTGTCTTGATTTTACAATGAAATTAACGTTTTGACATGAACTTTAGTTTCCAGTAAAATGTAGCAATAACATTTCAGAGGTACCAGGGAATCATAAAAAAATAGAGACAAGTTCTACCACTTGAAATTCCCTCTGAAGTTACTTCAAGTTTTGCCTGAGTTTTAAGTAAGCTTATGGCTCAGTAGAGCCCTGCAGTCAGTTGAAGATCACTATCATATTAGGGCATGTTTTGTGCTGGTATTGATTTTCATACATACAGCTGAATTCCCTTTCTTGTGAAGCTACCATGGCACATTATGGGAAATCAATATTTAATTAACTCATTCAGTAAAATATCCTGTATATTTTTGTGCTGCATCCCTTCTTTTTTTGTAATGCCGACTTTTTATCTTTCACCGGAGAGAAAAATATTTAGTCCTGCTTTTAATAAGTTCAGAAAAAGACTTTTCCATTTTTCCAGGAGAGAGTTAAGCAAAATCCCTTGCAGAATCTTCACGAACAACATGGTGTGAGATCTGTTCACTAAACTGTAAAAGAGTGCAACAGGTTATAAATTGTCTGGCAGGCCACTTTCTGCTGGAGCACACATCTGCTCTCAGGTGGGTCGAGCTGTTAGCAGCCAGTGCCACTCCAACTGTGGTGCAGTCAGGTTGGAAAGACAGGGAGTAAGGATGGTGACCCGCACAATGCTGCTGTCAGAGGATTTTGTTGAGACACAGCCATTAAAACATCTCAATTGCCAGGCTTGGTTCATCCTCTGGCAAGCTGAAAACTTAAAACACCTACAGACATTTGCTGTTAAGAGAAATGCAAAGATGCAATGAAAATGTAAACTTTTATTAAATAATGACATGAGGTGTTGTACACACATTTTCAACTAATTTCCCAATTATTATATTTGAATTCTACTGATGGCTCTTGGCAGGCTTATAAGATATGGATGAAGCAGTGTTAAGATTGGAAAAAGCCTCTAAGATCACGAATCTGTCCAACCAGCACCACTGTGTTCACCACGAAAGCATATCCCCTAGTGATACCTGCACCTGATGTTTTAAACGCTGCAGGTATGCTGATTCTACTACCACTTCCCTGGGCAGTCTGTTCAGATGCCTGACCATCCTTTCAGTGAAGAATTTTTCCCCACACCTTACAGTTTTGAGTAGCTATAAATATATATCGCAAGGCAGGATATAATGCTTATTAGCAAGAAAAAAAATGCTGCTATCGTGTCTTGCTACTAAACTTTCTGTTAAAAGAGATCATAAACACTGGTACATTTCACTTTACTTAGTGTACTTCATTAATCTAGTGCTTATCTAGGCATTTCATTTTCCAAAATAAGTGTTAGTCTTTCAGTGGATCAGTTCCTTAAGGAAATATGCATACAGCTCTATTCTTCACAATTTTGTCATGCTGCATATTTTCTGCTTCGAGCTTCAGTGACGCCATTTGAAGAGTTCAAAATATTCACCATGAGTCAGCCTTCATCAGCTGTTTAGTTGGGAAGTAATTATTATGAAATGTTTACCAGTGTAGGCAATGGAGAAACCTTAAAGGGGAATCAATCTACAGATGCCTATTTAGTCCTTTCAGAAATTCTTGAATGGGCATGGCAGCTACATTGGCATCAACATATCCAGTGGTCTGAGCTACTCCTGGCATTCGTGCCTGTAGCTAGGTGAAAAGAGCCTGGCTAATAAATTTTCTACACGGATATCAGCTCAGATTTTTATACAGCTTATAGTAAAAATGTGGCAAACCCCGGATGGGGGAAGAAATTATGATGTCTGGCTCCAGATCAGAAGGCTGAAGGACAGCTTTATTAAAACTACACTATATTACATTAATATACTATTTAAAGAGATACTATACTATTCTACATATTTACTTCTTAGTTACCTATCTAACAAACTCATGACTCTCTGCTGAGAGCCCGAGCACAGCTGGATCCCACGGGTCACTGACCTCAAACAACTTCCCCAGAATCCAGCCCAGCCATCACTGCAGGTAAACAATCTCCACACCACATCCCACGTGGGCAAAACCAAGGAGCAGAGATAAAGATTGTGTTCTCTTCTTCTCTTTGTGCTTCTCCTGAGGGACAGAATTGTGTCTCTCTGTCCTGAGAATGTCACATACGGCTTATTCCAAATTTGAGGATCAGCGCCTCATTATTTTCACAGCCTCCCTCTGGTGTTTCTGATGTACTCCTTAGTGGTTCTCTCCTCAATGAAGTCTGGCTTTCCTGGGATAATGGAAGATTTGAAACACCCCCCACAGCAGATATTAAGGCTACTTACCTCTTCTGATTTCTAAGAAAACCATTTGTAGGCTACCATTTCTTCACTGTGAGTGAACATTTCAGCACCTTGTTCTAAGTCATTGAAAAATTTGGGCAAGCACAAATGGAATAGCTACTCCTACTGAACCAATGTCCAGTTTTTTCTAAGGAAAATTCCAGTGCTTTCTAAGGAAAAATACTGCAAATAGAAATCAACTAACAAATTGCATCTTGGAAAGTTTAAGAAATACTCAGAATGACTCACAATGGTTATAAAAGGCCCTAATGACTGCTCTGGAAGTCACGTCATAGATAAGTTTAGTAATGAACATCTGACTTGACTATTTTTAGGCATTGTTCTAAAGTATGTAAAATATCTTTCCTGCAGTTGACTGATTTAATTAATGAATGTTCAAACATAAGCTAGAAATCATTGAAGTAATGAAAGATAAAGAGCAATTTTTTGGAATTGTACTTAGAGTTGCTATTGGATTTGCTTTAGTTACAAAGCATAACTACATTATCAACAGAGATTTGGCTGTCTTCATCAAGACTTCAATGACTTCTGCCATGAGAAATAAAGCTAAGCTAAATATATTAGACTTTGCAATTAAGTAGGTATTTTTATATTTGTGGAAATATATTTTCTCTTTTTATACTTGTGGGGACAAAAAACTAGAGAAGGTTAACAGGAGTTTGCATACCTGCTTGGGAGAAAATAGAGAAAAACACAGTGGGACATTATTTTGAAAGTGCTATTCACTGGGTTCCCAAAGAGCTATAGCTGATTATCCTCCCTGGAAAATAAAGGAGCATGTACAATATTTTTGCAAACACATTGAAGCCCCTGGTATTGGATCTAAGACATGCCAAATCTACAATCCAGGGGCTCCTTGGCTGTGAATGTACACAGAAAATTCAAAGCAGTCACAGAATAACAAGATTGTAAAATACCACTAATACACCAAGACAGGTATTTATATATGTATAGGTAGACATGCCTGGTACCTGAGCTGAACAGCTGGCTGTAATTTTTATAATTTCTAGTCACTTAAACAATCTACTCTTTTATCAGGAAGGTCAAGAAAAATACATGGAGGAAATAAGAATGCATATTTTCTCATTAATAAAAATACTGAACTTTTGAGAATACATGTCATGGAAATAAGTAATAATGCATCAACACATGAGTTGTTAAATTTATAGCTTTAGGCTCTTTCCCCTCTCCAGGACATCTTGTAGCTTTGGATACCCACAAGGCGTGTCTGTATGTATGTATATATGCATATATGCACATATGCTGTCCATACCTGACTGCATTAGAGAAATGAATTATGTGCCTTTTATGTTATGCAAGAGCTTTTTCTACCAAGTGTTCTATATACATATTTTGTATGTGCAATTAATTACACAGACTATTTTGCCGTTGTTAAATTGCTGAGGGGGGGAAATTATAAATGTTAATGAAAAATTCAATAATAGCCACTACTGAATTTAAGGGGAATTCTGTCATACTCTTCATTTCAGCTCTATTTTTTTATCATGGGAAGGTAAAAAGAAGAGTAAAGATGTTTTGTTATTCTCCAATTCACACAAATTCTTTTTTTTTCTTCTATGCTGCAGGAATACTGGTACTCAGAGTTCAAAGAAACTAATCCTTATAACTTGCAAATACTTCTCTCCTACTGAACTCGATTGCAAAGCTCTGAGCCGAGTTGAAAGTGACCCAGCTGAGAAATAGATTACAAGAAGGAATGGGAGGAATTTTCTCATAAAAAAAGGACAGCAGTTGTGCATTAGAGCGCACATCACAAAATTTCCTTTGTGTACACCTTGTATTTTTAACAAGATGCAGAGAGGTAATTCACAGAGAAACTGTAGGATGATACATTCATTTCTGGAATGAATTTACAGAGCAGCTGTGCATCTCTTAAGCTTTCCTCTTTTTAAACTGCGCGCATTTGGCTCTTTCAGGTGCCCCACTGTGAGAGACTGGAAGGATTTGTCGCTCAAAACATTTTGGGTGCAGCTGTGAGGAGAAGGGGCAGCTCAGGGCTTGCTCTGGTGAGGCAGTGCCGTGCACCCAGCCCCAGATCCTGTATCCCAGCCCTGCCGTGGCTGCCCATCCCTGGCACAGCCCAGCAATGCTCCACACCCACCTCTGGAGCCCCAGCCCAGCTCCACAGTGGCCAGATGGCCCAAAATCCCAGCTGGGGAACGACCCAGGAAAGCCAAAGGGTACCTGACCCAGGACACAGGGCAAGCACATGTCTTAGCCCTGCTTCCTCTTGGAATTTCTGCCAGATGAACACTGCTGGAATCAGGATTGGTAGCTATATTAGTTATTTTCTATATTCTTACTCTCTTTCCCTTTCATCTCCTTCTTCTGATTCTGTCTTCTTGTAGTTTTGAATAACTTAAAACCAGATGGGCTTGGAGTTTGCTAAGTTGAATGGGCTAAGCTAAAGCTTTGTGAATTGTTTTATGTTGATTGAATGCTGCTCTGAACTTCTGCCAAAACTCTCTGAGTTTCTGAAGTTACCAGTAAATTTTTTTTGTTGTTTTGACCTCTTGAGACTATCTTGTCGGTATTTCTCTGTGTGTCAGCCTCAGAGTATATAAAAAATCTATAAGCCCTTTTAGGAGAGTTTTTTGGTGCCTTACATTTTAATTGGCACAGGGAGAAGAGTGCTTCTAAGGTGACGTATTTTAGACTGAGGTAACTGCTAGTTGGGAAATAAAGGAAAAACTAATTTTTGGTCAAAACCAATAGTCTCCAGCAGAAAGGTCCTGGAAACCCAGGCAGAAATTGACATGAACTCTTCTCCACTGATGGAGTTGCTAAAAGTTTATAAAGTTTATCCAGCCCCAAACACAGACATATGGGCTGACTTTTCCCTCTTTCCCTGGGTATGAATCTTGGGGTTTCCCCTGAAACCTGGTTGGTGGGAGGGATGAGGATGGTCATTTGGGACATATTTGTTTATTTGTATATTTGTTTGGGTTATAATAATACCTGGACCTTGCTCCAAAAGGCAAGGAAACTTAACTGTTGAAAATTGGCCTATCCTTGAAGTTTGTATTTTTTCACAAGGAGTGCAATGCGTTTGCAATATCAATAAGTAATAAAGAACCTAAATTGAACTCGCCATGCTATTTTGGAGCTCATGTTACAAGTCCAGAAAGTATCAAAAAATGGGTTTATTAAATTGTCTAATGTTTGATATGTTATTAATAAATGAAGAAGGAGTATGTAAAAGGCAGGACCTTACTGAAGAAGAATACTGTACCAGGAAACAAGGAAATCACCAGCCAGTCTGCTGGACTCTTTGGTCACTGCAGCTGAAAGACTGATTTCATGAATCCTTCCCTCAAATCCTCTTTGCATCACAACTTGCCTGCAGTTTTAGAGACTCACAGGGTGGGGAGCGCTGACTTGCTTAGATTGAAATCTTTATTGTAACTAGACTGACGACTATTGAAATAGCAATTGTATGTTATTTGACTTCTTGTATACTTTCCTTTCTCCTCTGTCTCCTAGGTTAGGCCCTATAAACCCTTTCAAGAGGCTTGTGAAGCAGGTTTTGGGGACCTTACAGTTATGTCTTTTAATCCTTTCAGCGTTCTTTTTTTGCCTGTTTGCAGAGCTTTCACAAGCAGTGAAAAACAGAATCCATAATTCTGTTTTCACCAGAGCTTGGCAAAGTCCTTAGCTGATTCCCTAGCTTTCCATAAAACCTGCTGCTTCAAAACTGTTCTAATCAATTGGAAAAGTCCTTCTTGGTACCATGGGCTACATATCAGACTCTCTGTGGGGACATCAGAATGAGGATTACACCGCATTTCCTTTTTCCTCTGACAGTATCTAATTGCAGCCAGCCCTCTGAAAGCCATGTGTCTGGCATCCCTGAAATAAACATTTCCTCATTTATTGACTAGTACTAATCCCTTAGTCTGTTACCTTTGGAAACCAATTACATTTCTCACATTTAAAGTCTTTATCCTCCACTTAGAAAGACTGCAGACATACTGGAAAGAGTTCAGAAAAAAAAAAGTCACGAGTATTATCCAAGATCTGGAATATCCATTTTAGACTGGGTGATTATTTTGGGTAACATGGAGAAGGATACCGTATGAATTGCTCCTGGTCTACAGGAACACAAATAAGGATAAAATTTTTCATAGCAGTAGGCACTGTAGCACAAAAAATTTAATGACCAGGAGTTTGGCATTAAAAAGCTTATGTGTTTTTTACCAGAGGAGGCAAGAAAGCCTTGGAAATATTTGCCTAAGGAGCACAGACATTCTCAATTAACACGAACTTAAATCAAGAGATAGCCCATAGCCTGTGAAGAGCTGCTGTCCTGTTGCAGGATACAATTGATGAAATTCCATGACAAGTATATGCATGAAATCCAACTAGGTTTTATTGGCTTTTTAAAGAACTATGACAAAGTTTTTAAACTACCTGCATATCTTCCTACAATTTTTATGCACAAACACATGAAAATCAATACATGTTTTATTTAGGTTTCACTTTTATCAATTTTGCATTTTAATAATAGTCTATGTGCAGTTTTTATCTATTCATAGAGGTTCAGGGTCAGTTCCAAAACTGGGGCAGAAAATGCACTCTCACAGACAGAGTCAGTTTTATGACCTGTCAGGAACAGTTAATGTTCCTCATTAATGCTCAGTAATGCCAGCTCCATTGTCCTTTTTATTCATTTCTTTACCCAATACCATAGACATATAAAAACACCACAGTGGAGTTCTGTACTAGGTGATTTTGTTTCATGGCATTACATGGATTCTCTTTTCCCATTACAAACTTAAAATGAGAACACAAAATGTACAAATCTTCCATGAAATTATATTAGAAAAAGTATCTTTTGAGTCAATCAAACATTCTTTTTAAATAAAACTGAAACACTTTTTTTGGAATTTGTTTTGTATGCTGTTTACTCGTATTGGAAATAATTCAATTTTCAGAAGTCATTTAAAAACTGTACATGCCATGGAGTCAAAAGTGCCAAAATGGAGTGTTATCATGCTGTAAAAAGACTTTATATTTTAGGCAGATTTTACATTCTTCCCTCTTTGTGTCAATTAGACATCAATGGCATTTCCCACTGAAACTTTTTTAGCAACAGATTCTACCTGGATTTCATAACACCACATGAATCTGGGTACATAAGATCACAGCAAGTATTTAAAAGCAAAATGACAAGGTGGAGTAGGGGGGAATTTTACAGAACCAAGGGTATGGGAGTGAAGATGCTTGCATCCACATAATTGTTCTGAGGTACTCTTTCACAATATGCTTGGGCTTTTAAATGAAAATAAATTTTAAGTATTTTCAGACTAGGATCTAAATGAATGCGTGGACTGTGCCTCATTTGGCTCTCATTAAGCATGCCCTCTCTAGTTTTTTCATGGTGCTGGGTGCTGGAATCATGGAATATCCAGAGTTGGAAGGCACCTACAAGGTCCAGCTCCTGACAGCCCCCAACATTCCCATAATGTGCCTGTCCAAATGCTCCTTGAACTCTGTCAGGCTGGTGCTGTGAGCACTGCCCTGGGGAGCCCGTGTCAGTGCCCAACCACCCTCTGGGTGAAGAAATTTTCCTATCATCCTATCTGTGTCACCCTCTGTGACACAGCATTTGTGTTAAAGACACCTGCACTGCCATGGCTGTCTCCCACTTCAGTCACAACACACCTGAATGGAGGAAAACCAATTTATTTCTAACAGCTCCTCGTTTCTGGTAACATTTTTCATACTGTTTTAATGAGAGGTTTTAGTGAGAGAGAGAGTAGGATGCTCTCAGGGCAGGGTGCTGGCATTACACTTTGTAACTCTCTATTTCATCTTTATACCACCCAGCACTTCCCTTTTTTCCCTGCTTTTGAAGAGGGGGCTACTTGCAATCTAAGCATTATTCAACATATCACAGAATCACAGACTGTGTTGGGTTGGAAGGGACCCACAAGGAGAAAGAAGGCAGAAAATGAGGCCCCTGTGTTCAAGTTAAGCACAATTCTGGCCCAGTGCTTGTAATAGTTTTCTATCTTCCTACATAATATTCTCCATAATATTCTCCACTTTCATCATTTTCTTTTACATTGAAAACTAAGAAAAAGTAGTTTTGAACATTTTTCATCCATCTTGCAGCCTTCACTTATGTGGTCCCTTTGTTACTTTTCAGTGGTCTCCTTCTATTCTCTCTAGATATTTCTAGAAGCCTTTTGCAGCCTTGTTACATTTGATGTAGCTTTCTTTGCTTCACTCACTTTACCTCTGCTTTGTTTGCCAGCTAGATTCCATCTGGTCCTTTCAATCTATTCATGTTGTTGGATTTGGGGGGTTTTGTGGGGGGTTTTTTGTCTTCCCAGGGTGAAATGAAAAATGCAAATTACTCTGCTGCTACCAAAGGAAAAGAGCTATGTAGCTTTAGGTTTAATTCTTTAGTGCTTCCCTTGCCTCCCTGCAGTGAGTGGCGTCTTTTGATCGACTTTTATGTCTTTGCTTTAGCTTAACAGCTGAATGTATTGATGGAGCAATTTATTAAAACATATTTTGATTTCATAGCTCAAACAACAGAATACAAAACTACAGTTTCCAGCAATCATGCCTCTGTTTTCTCAAGAAAATGGCTTGTTTTAGAGGGAGAAAAGGAATTGCATGTTAATGCAGACGTAGATAAAAGCTATTCAAATTCCTATACAGTCCAGCAGTCACATTTTCTTTCAAATACCATAGCTGTAGCTGAGGCAATATATATGAAAGCAAAGACAACATTACACATGAGGTACAAATGCTAAATTGCTGTACATCCATTATACAGCACATCTGGCATGAATGCCAGATCTGTAAGCAATACCTCTTATGATTAAAACATCTTGAAACATTATGTTACTAATATTTTACCACAGAACATCATCTCTCAACTGAAAAAAAAAAAAAATACAGAGTGCTTTGGGAACAGAAATAGGAAGTAGAACCTGGCTCCAAGTGTTATGTACAGTTTACTAAAGTAAGATTAGAATACAGTTAACTAAAGTGGTAGGTGGTAAAGTGTCTTACTGAAGGCAAAGCATCTGCCCAAACATATTTTTCTCTTACATGGATTCTAGCACTGTCTTTGCCAAAACCTATTGTTACATTTTGAAAGTCACTTTTGGGCACTCACATTTGGGTCATTTCATCTATAGTGCATTCACAAACTCTGTCCTCTGCCCTTTACTCATCATATATGTCAGTGTTCCCATCCCCAGTCTCTTAAAACACTGAAAAAATATTAAAGTGCCACCATCAAAACTTTCCAGAACTGGTGCATGAATGTGGGATTTCTGAATGGATGTAAAACCCTTATGCAAATGTTTACACAGAGACTGGAGTAATGCCTTAGAAAACTCTAGTCAGGCTACAAGAAGGAAATCCTTATTAAAGAGGAAGATGGAACTGTGGGAATGATCCTGACTTTGAAGAATAAATGATAGCTCTCTAAAATTACTGGTTACTCGACATATTACAAAGATATTTGGATCAATGCTTTGAAATGCAATTTATTCAGGAATTTGTGTTTGTATGGGGCTTTGTTTGCTTGTTTTTAAAGACACAGCTGGTGCATGCTCTGTAACATTTTATTTCTATTTTGAAATGATTCACAGCAAGCTGTAGTGTTTTATACTAGACACAGGAATGTATGCAGGCTTTTCCCTTTAATAGTTCTGCAGCATATGATTGAGGCATTTGTGAGCACACAGCATTTGTTGGCTTGGGCTTCTATATCAGAATGAGATCATTTGCAAGTAATGTGGATTTCAGCCATGAACTGTGATCTCTTTAGGTAAGAATCCTTTGTAGACTTGACTTCTAGGTGTCACACTCAGAAGTGAATGCATAATACATCACCTGCCCACATGAGCTCATGCACTGCTGGAATCAATATTTAATTTTTAACATCGTTGAATTTAAATTTTTTAGCTGAGAAAGGGTAGCATAATTGAGATGTGTTTGAGTAAAGTAATTATGTTATAAGTATATAGGTAGGGTGCCAAAAAAGCTGACAAATAAGGTAGCAGGGAATGAAACAGACATCTTACAGACACACATAACAGCCACGTCAAAAGCTCCTGGCAATACTGCTTAAGACAAATTTTACAAGCATTAGAGAAAAATGTCCTAGTATATTTTAGAGAAGCTGGTGTTTAGTGATGTATTAGATCTTATTTGATTGATTTCTGTTAGGATTAGGAGCATACTGTGTTGCAAGAGGAAAACTGGAGTACATAAAATAATTTATACACTCTATATTGAGGGCAGTTTCATTCATTGTAGAAATAAATCTCCTTCTCTGTTTGAAACTATCAATTAAAATGGTAGCCATTATTCATGAAAATAAATATATAGAGTGTTACTCATGACAGGAAAATGTATCATGTATAAGTGGTCAATAAATCATGTTAGGGGAAAAATGATATGGAAAATTGTGGCACTTAAACTTTCAATTTTCATTAAAATTTTAACTTCATCAAGTTGTTCAGCAGTGAGACAGTGTCTGCCACAAAGACCCATGTGAGCACTCCTTGCTGTTCAGAAATTTGGAAAAACTCCTAATCCTGGCTCTGCTGACTTCCAATATATGTCACAGAACCTGAAAAGGGGCAGTGAAGGGTCATGCTCTCTATACCCTTTACTCACCCCTCTCTTGGTTTTGGAACCTATGGCTTCTACTTACACTCAGTTTGCCAAGAGGAACATGGGGAAAATTTGCTGGTGAAGCCAATACTCTTAGTGAAATGGTACAATGGAGAAAGTCTGTTTTATGGCTTATTTTACTACGTTTTCTTATTTTTCGTACCTCCCTTTCTTCTTGCTTTGTTGAAATACATCCTTAATCTGCCATTAGTACCTAAATATGTTCCTGTTTAAATCAACAGGCCACCTACACTTAAGTGATCACACTCAGCATTCAAACACTTAATTCCAATTGCTTTGCTTTGGCAAGACCTCCAACAGAGGGTGAATTTAGTGACAGCCTCTCAGACCATGCTAAGGCACCATACCTGCCATAAACTGTATTTCTTATGCTATATGTAACACCATAAAAAGATATTATGCTTATAAAATTAGCCTGGCACCTTGGAAACCTGGTTATAGAAAATGTTGCAGCTAGGATTAGCACCATAAAGTATTAGCACCATAACAAGTGACATTGCTCCTCCTCCAAGCACTGTCTCCTGTCCCATGGCACACAGCCCTTTTCCTTCCCCCAAGCAGAGGTGGAAAGAGGGGCAGGGCCTTTTTTTTTTTTGTTTTGTTCCTGTCCTCAGTTCCTATGTTAGTGAAAGCACAGGGCAATCAAGAAGATGGAAGGCTGCAGTGAGTGATGTCAACTGCATTTCTGCTCTCTGCTTCCACCTTCTCACTGGGAGGCACTGGTGACATGCATCATCCCCAGCTCCTCTGCTGTTAAACACTGCAGAAAGCAATTCCCAACAGGAGGTAAGAATCAGTCTTGCAGATGAAGACAAAGAAGGTGAGCAGAGTGAGAAGAAGACTAAACACCTTCCAGTTCCAGACTGAAAAGAAAGATCCAATTTAGAGAGTTGGGCCCTGAGTGTAAGAGTTAATAGTTTATGGCAGTAGGGATCTTTTGGTAGTTCCCTTTTGGCTACTTAGCAAGACTTAATCAATTTTCAAGTACAGCTTAATTTTATTCATTGCCTTAATGGTTTTTATTCAGCTTTAAATTTTCTGTCTGACATTAATCTTTCCTTAGAGTTTCATTTTTCAAAGGGTTTTTATTTAAGAGGAGCTTTTTACTCTGCATTTTGTTACCTCTTAAAATTACCTTACAGGTAACAATTAAACTGCTGCTAAGCAGAATGGTACCAGGTTTTACATGCTGTACTGGCAGTAGAGCATCCCCAAATCCTTCATTGCAATTTTAAGTAAAAACTATTGGCTTTTACTTACAACATACTCATAGCACACTGTCATTAAGTGTTTTGCACTGACCTGCTGGCTCCATGAATTTGGTCTGTTGGAAGAAATTAGACTACCAGTTATAGCAGTACAAGGAATATTTGTTCAGCTACTATAGAAACAAATAAAAGCCAAATCAATTTGGTCTGTGAAGGCTATATGTTGCCATCTGACAGACAGGATAGCTCTCTTCTCTAGAACTCACGTGATCCTTCAAGCGTTCTTAAAACACTGCAGCAGGTTTCCTTTTCTAGGAAGAAAGGAGAGATTCAGGAAAAAAAAATCTTCCCTGTGCATTTGTGAAAAATGCACCATTAATGATTTACATGTCTACACAAGTGCCTGTGCTTGAATATTCTGCATATCCCAAAAGCTTCACATCTATAAAAAAATGCATTCATGTATGTAAACTCGTATATTTACATTATCTTCTCTTGTATCCTGTCTTAATTTAATTTTCCTCTTTTAGAGTGGTAAGATGAACACATATGATATTAAATTATGTACTGGTCAGCCTTAAAAACAAAACAAAGAACTTCTTGCAATTCATAAACCACTACGTGTGCCAATTAATCAACCCAAAAGCTACTCCAAATTACTGCAGATCTCCTCATTTCCCAGAAATTCCCTGAATTCCCTTCAGCATTAGTCCTCACAATTTCAGGTTATGAAAGAGCCTATTTTTGAAGTATTGATTGTTTTTAAAGTGATCTCATTTTTGTGGGGAGTGTGAGTTACCTGTATGAAAATGTGGCAAATCAGCATAAATCACAAAAGAGCAGAGGAGATGGCTAAAGGAGAGGAGAGGCTAAAGCAGAGGAAATTGGCTAAAGCCAATTTGGCACCTTAAAGGTTACTGGGCTGGGATTGTGTTTCTGATGGAGCCATGAAAGAACTGACAAAGTTAGGACAAAAGAAAATCTCATAAGATGAGGTTTCTTGCTGCCACCTCCCAGCTGGCTGAGACTTGGCAGGGCCTCAGGTGATTATTACTGAGCAATTTGAGTTGATTTGTTCTGGTTTAGAGTTTGTGGGTCTGGAAATAAAGCAAGCCCCGAGGAAGGGGATAGAAAGAGAAGATCTATGGTCAGGGACTTGATTTTTCCTTGTACGGCTGGTGAGCCTGCACAGTGACTTACAATTGGCAATAAAGTCCAGACAGTCCTTTACAAATCATGAGCTAGGTGAATCCTTTGCCATCAGAAGAACTCAATGCCTTTAAAGAAAATATCCTTTCAATGAATGTCTGTTGAAATTCAAATCTTAATTCATTCCAGCTACACCTGGGCCTCTTTTAGAATCTCTTTCTGTGAACACCGAAGCAAGCAGTCATTGCTTGTAGAAATAGAAATTTAACTACACAGGTTCCATATTTATATCACATAAAGAATATTTTTTCTATGCAGTGGGAAGCTAATTTAAATGGCAAGGGGTAGGAGGGGAAATGTTATAGTAAAACCTTATCAGAGCCCTGCAAAAGACCAGATGAGCATTCAGCATTCTATTATTCATATGTAAGAGAAGCATGGGTGTAACCATCCTATGTGACATAGAGGAAAGCAAATAAAGCTGTATAAATAACATATACATTCTGAAATTTTCCCTGCAGTTTTAAGGGTGACCTATAACTGTTTGCTTTTTTGGTTTCTGAAGTTTTGGAGTTTTTTTTCCTCCTTAAAAAGAAGATTTCAAAATTACTCTGGATTTTTGAAACCTACTTCAATTAAAAGCCATATTAACCAGCAGTTGTATGTACACGAGCAAGATTGTCCAGGTCACTGTAGAGGCTGTAAAGACGTTTAAATTCCCTGTGCAATGCAGATGTGGAATTAGCACCCCCAAAGGTAACTTCACAACAGCAAACAAAGTGGCGACTCAATTGAACACAGAAAATGTCAGAGGAGACACCACAGCTCCAGCCTCATTGCTCCAAGGTAGATAAGACACACAACTGCTCTCTACAGAGTGAAGTCTATTTCCTTTAGACATTCATCAGACACTGGTTCTTTTCCTCAAAGAAAAATCATAGAAAATAATAAAGAAAAGCAAAAAATGATAAGCCAGCAGACCTTCCTTTTTTCCCTCCTCTTGCTAACGTGGCAGAGTATGCGGTCTGTCCTGCATGCTGTGTGAACATTCACCCCCTGGACTGCACAGTCTCAGCCTCTTTTCCTCCTGTCTAGGACCACAGGCATTTCTGAGGCTGCCAGCAATGATGAATTTGCACTGAGCCACAGGAGCAGGAGGAACAGCCTCCTGCCTTCTACCGTTTCTGTCACAAAACTGCTGCAGCAGCTCAGGGGCAGTGCCCTGCATGGGCACTCTGCCACCTTCTGATGATGCACTCCCAAAAGCAAGGCCTCCTCACCTCCTGTGAGCAGGTTAACACATCAGGCTGGAATGCTCAGCTGAGGGAGATGCTTTTCCTTCTCACTGCTCCCATCCAGGAGGTGTCACATCTCTGGAAAAGGCAGCGATGCTTCAACACAGCCGATATGAGATATGGGGCGTGTCTGAAGGCTCCTTGGTGCTGGGTAAAGAACGAGGGCTGTGCTGGCATTGCCAGCTCCTTCTCAAGCAGAAAGAATTGCAGCTGTAATTCCACTGTCACGCAGGAAGGAGCAGGAGAGGGCTGGGATTTGACATGTGTATTCTGGGGCTTGAGTCTGAGAGTGTTGGGAGCACTTTCACAGGCTGCTAATTCACGTGGAAGTAGGCAATGCCTTGTACGCCACAGGACGTTGAGCTTTTATTTACACTAATGTTAGTTTTTATGTTTTAACATAACATTTATGCTTGTGCAATCACAGAGGAGATTTTGAAGCCTGAAATTTTTTGACTGCAGATGAATTACTGTAATTACATCTCACTAGAGCAATGACAAAATACATTCTTAGCTGGGAAGAAAAAAAGCTATAAAGAGAAAAGGTTTTTCTGTACCTGGAAATGAATCATACTTGTGAATAAATTCCCTGGACTCGGTCGAATTCTGAAACATCATGTGTGGGCAATATTCATGACTAGGAAAAAGACAATAAACAGAGAAGATACTCAGATAACCCTTCCTTTAACCAAGTAAATTGCTAGTCTGGAAACTCATTCCTAACTGGGATGACCTCAACACAGCCATTCTAGAAAATACCAGGGATGCTGCACCTCCTTACTGTCATTGTCTCTTTTAGTTAAACAGTAAAGCAGAAGTCACTTGTAAAATTTAATAGCAGCTAAAAGAAATACCTTGAGGGTGAGGTGCTAAGAGAAAATCATTCTTCCCATTTACTGTATTTTCATGGCGAAAAACTCTGTAGGATTTGAAAGCATATTTGTTGGGAAAATAATTTGCTAAAGATAGAAAACATGGTGGGGATTTTCAGCAAATTCCCTTGCTGATAAATGAACAGTTGTGCTTAAGCCCTTCTAATGAAGATGAGTTTACCATGGAATAAAGTCGTCAATGATGAGCAGAAAATAGGGCATTTGTAAATACAATGTAATTCAGAATGATAAAGCACATCCAATTTATGCAAAGATGTGCTTGCAGAGCATGATAAATAATATCTGCATAATCAATTAGTGGAAGAAAGACTGAATAAATTGTTTTCTGTCAATTTATGGAAAAGAAGCATAGCAAAAAAAAAAAAAGACAATTTGACATTAGTCTTTTAACTAGATTGACAAGCACTAAACCCAAACTTACTAATGATTCAAAGGACCCAGTATTTATGACTATTTTCATGAGCCACAGAAGGTAAAAAACAGGATACATAATTTAATAATATATATATAACACACACCCCTGCCCCTATATATTATATATTTGTTTTGTCCTTGTATATAAGATTCTTTGGTTTAATTGCACACATGGATTGAGAGGCATGAGGGAGAAAGCAAGGGAAAAATATTTTAGGCTCATCAATAACTAATAATAATGGGATACTCTATGTATTTGAATTACCTCTAGTAAATAGACATTTAATGGCTGGATGCTACATCCACTAGTCTTAACAGAAAAGTTTTATCAAGCTGGGTGAGCTAGCCTTTAAAGAAATTCTGAAGCTGCTTTAAAACTGAATGGGAAAAGTTGCAAATTATACCATCATTCATTTACAGAGCCATTAGCTTTATGGTGCTAAATATCTCTATAATGCATGTAGTGGTTCTAGAAAGCTTCAGTAGCTGTTTAGGGTACCAATAATACAAAAATGAGTGATAAGCCATTAATATCCAGATATTAGCCTTGAAAGACAATGTTGTTGAACAAAAACAATTCTCTAATCCCTCATCCCTCCATCAATCAAAATAAAAATTAAAATGCTAATATTTAGGAGCTGACAGTACATATAACTTTTGCCTGCAAGAACATTCAAATGATTGTTATAATCTGCATAAAACAATTCAATATCCAACTTGAAAAACATTTAGCAGTTTTCAATGGTCTATGCAGGATATTAAAATTCACATAACCACCAGAATCACTCTCCATGTAAAACATTCAGTGATGCCTGTAGCACTACATGCTCTGTTAGTAAATAAACCACGGCTTTTATTTTGGTGTTATTTCAGCCTTATCAAAACCTCTCTTTTTATTTATTTATGAAAAAGGTGCAGCCAAGTTCCAGAAGGTTAAAGCTTGTTGTTTGTCCTATTTACGTGACACAGCCCTAATTCCATCAGCTAAGCAGATAAAAAAAGAAAATCAATAGTCAGCGGATATGATGCTGAATGGGAAGTTTGATGGTGAATGAAAAGAGAGAGAGTGAAATCTATCTCCTTAAAATTTCCTTCTGACTCTGGGATTCAGCTAGGTGTTTGAACCTACACAGATGGCAGGATCTCTCCTTTGGGGAACACACTTCAAATTTCCATGAACTGCTCTAAAACTGGCATGTTTTGAGCAATCATATTGCTCATAATTTGATTGCTTGATTGGCCATAATTTGATTAATGGAAATAATTAATTGCTGGGAGGTCTAACATCTCCCCAGAGGTTTCACTTCAGCCCATAAGTCTTGAGGCTCTGGTTACGCTTTGCCACTCGAGTGCACAGAGTTATTTTCTGAAGTCTCTACGCCTGTCCCAGGACACCAAGGCTTCACTGCACAAAGTTTTACCTGCTGAGGTGTGAACCTCACATAAAGACTGATGTACTGAAACCCTGAAAAGCCAGTTGTTGCTCTCTCTTCCCAACCCAGGCAGCAGTCACACACGAGAGATAGGGCTAGGGGGGCCTAAGAGAGACCTCAAAGCAAGTGGAGCAAGCTCCCCATGCTGGCAATAGTTACAGGAAAAAGAGTTTCAGCTTCAGTGAACTGGACTCTCCCAAGTGCTGCAGTTCTTGTGCAGTCTAATTTGGCATCAAGGCCAGGAAAAGAAAATAGCTTAGGCAGAATGAGGGGATTGAGCCCTCAGAGAAGCATTGGTAAAAATTTCAGGGAGAGTACCTGCTTTCAGCATTCAGCATTTCAGCACTATTTGGTAACACTGCTGAACTGAACCTATACTTCAGGTGGAAGACAAAGGCACGTGGATATTTCCAGGTGGAAAAGTCCCTTAATAAAAATGTGGGGTTTGTAATAAGAAAAAATACTACACAGATTTCCAGCCCTCTGACCCCATCCACTTCCTGCCTACAACAAAATATCCAGGCAAAATGTTAAAAGAAATACTCCAGACTGAGGGTTTGACTGAGCCATTTGCTCTCCCAGATTTTGAAAGAAAAAGGTATGAATTAAGTTGTCATTAGCAACTAAACATATATTTATCAATTGGATTTTTTTTTTGGTTGAGATAAAGTGAATTTTACAAATACTGATGACTGCATGCTTACACCAAATTGCACTAAGAGTACAGCATGTGAGGAATGGAAATAGTTCAGACTTTAGGGTACCCACCTGTGAAATACCACATGCATGCATTTTGCTGGTTCCTGTCAGCTTCCTTTTGAACAAATCATCCACAAAACCACTCAGGAGGTGGAAAAGTGGGAAAAAGTGCGAGATAGAGGATATATTTTGTGATGTGGTATAACACAGCAGTAGTATTCTAATTAACTTTTTTTTTATGCTAATAACAAAGCCTACCACCGGCACATTAAACATAGGATATGTGAGGAAATAAATGAAAATAAGTGGGGAAGCTAAACATTGATTTTCTTTTATGTAATTCTGGTAATGATCTCATGACATGTTGCTCCTCTAAAAAGATGTGTGACCCAATCATTCACAGCCTTGTGCTGCCATAAAGATTATCTGAAGCTGACTACCTGTGAAAACTCATGCAAGGAAATTTTAGAAGCAGCATTAAAAAAAAAAATTACTCAATAGCATGAAATAGCAAGAATAGCATGAGTCTTAAATAGCTTCATGTGCAAACATGATTTCTTGAGATCATGGGTATCTCCTAGCAATAATTTTTGAAGTTATTCCCACAAAGAGGTATGATCATCTTAAAATAAAGGCTGCAAAAAGCCATGAAGTCTACCATCCACCTTTCAGCTGCAATGGCTGTAACTGTAATTAGCAGTAGCCAGATTTTAGAGTTTTTAAGTTCCTTGTCCAACATGAGCAGCAGTTTGGTAAGAAATGCTGAAACACACCCATGAATGTCCTTCACCGGAGTTGCCTTGTGTGTTTCTTACCAGCAGCCAAGGATCTGGGCCATTAAGTTCAAAGGATATAACCTGCTCAAACTTCAGCATTCCATTTAATATTAATTTATAGTTGAACTTTCATGGAACTACAAAAGCTTTACTGTCTTTATTAAAGCCACGTTTATTATGTAGTGAAACTACAGCAAGGAGATTCTGGGTTCAATATTTCATTGACGCCTTTTTTAAAATTTATTTAGTGAAGGCAGGGTCTCTGTGCCCTGCTTCAAGAGAGTACCAAAATACTTCAAATAGAAAATTATGACATTTGCAAGCCACTGAATGAAGTCTGAGGTAAACTTCCACACAGGTTCTTTGTCAGAGTCTAAAATTAAGAAAACATCTTTCATAGTTTGAGAAAAAGCTATATAAATATGCCTCTCCCTACCTTGTCATCTATTTTACCATCCTTGCTATTTTTCATGTTGACCTGTTCACACACATGATAACGAAGTCATTAGCTACATTTTAATTTACTTCTCATGCCTTAGGAGGTCACAGGTCTGGTCCATTAACACAAAGTTCTTCTCCCTGCTGCAATTTGCATGAAGTTAAGGAAAAAATATTTAAAGTCAATATTTCAGCTAAGAAGATATGACAATTTTAAAAACAATTGTGAAAAAAAATAACCTCTGACACATCAAAGCAGGGATGTTTTCTGCAAGAGAAGAATCCATAATGCATGAAAAAACCTGAAGGGATGCTGGGGATGTAGAGCCACAAAGATTCTGATTCCTACGTGATTGTAGGAACAACCACGTGTTGTCTGACATGGGCACCAGTGTTATCAGCTATATAGCTTTTCATCAGCTATGGCAACTTTTCTTTATATAATAATGGATTTCCTTATAATTTTTCTTTACTTTATAATCCCAAAAAAAGCAAGTAATAGGCATAATTTGAACTTTATAAGTGAAACATAACAGAGCTCAATAAATTTCACTTAGTACTTGTAGACTTACTTTTTAGCACACTGGGAAAAAAACCAATGTCCAGAATGTTTTGGTCATCAGAACAGCATATATTTTCAAGGAAAATGAAAACTGAAAGAGAATATTCCCCCACTTTCAGCAACAGAGAGAGAATAAATAAAAAAGGTATTAAGGCAGGCAGAAGCCCCAAAAGTTATACACAAAACCAAAATTTATTTTTGAGACTAGGTATAAGAAAGATGTTTTTAATGTGAAGGTGAAACAGGTTGCCCAAAGAGGTGGTGAGTGTCCCCTCCCTGAAAACATCCAAGGCCAGGCTGGATGGAGCTTTGGGCAGCCATGTCTAATTAAAGGTGTCCCCACTCATGGCAGGGATTTTGGACCAGGATACCTTTAAATGTCTCTTTCAACCCAAACCATCCCATGATTCTACGACCTCCTCACTTTTCTTAAAGCATGGAAATTTCTCCATAGGCTGAGGGAACACTACAAGAAGAAGGGACAAACTGACATGAGTAAGCTGAAGAATTCATAGCTGCTCCCTAAAAATGTTGTATATAGGCAGATGCTGCACCGCCTCCATAAAGGAATCAGCCCCACTTCCACACATAAAATCTCAAAGCAGGGCAGAATTTATTAAGTGTAAAACTGATCTCTTTTCTAAACAAGGGCCAGGGAGGGAATTAAAGATCTCTTTTGCTTCCCTCAAAACTGCTTTTGAAACATTCTTCTAGACACGCAGAGTGTGAGGACTTCTGCAAAGATCACGCCTAAGAGGGGCAGAAATATGACTGAGACAAATTATTTTAGAGAAGAACCAGCCTTTTCCCAAAATTCTAGCACAGTGCTCATGCCATCTAGTCACCAGCATTAAATTAATAAAGCTCCCAGAAAGTTAAAAATTATTTTCCCTCACAGTTGCCACCCTCAACTTTCTAGTTAGTATAATTCATAGAGAAGCAATGGAGGTCTTGAAAAAGTAACGGTTTGAAAATAGATAAAACTGACTGAAATGGGACAACTTGAACACAACCTGAGATTGCATTTATGTGGCTAGATCCCCACACAGACCTTTATATGGCTGTGTCCTTTTTATTACCTTTATTGAAAAAAATCTTTGGTAAGTAAGGATCGGAATGGGTGGAGATACTCACTGATTCCCTACAGACTCTTCAGTTTTATTTCACCTTTTTTTCCGGGGAATTCTTGTTTATGTAGCACCTGATATTTTTCCCTGTCTCCCAAAAACCAAAACAGGGATCACTGATACTCCCTCCTACCCTACCTCAGCTGTCTTTAGGCCCTGAAACTTCTGATTTCTCATAATGTCATGAGCAAAAACCGAACTTGCCCCATGAATTTTAATGATTGTTTAAAACTTTTTTTTTTCTTTTAACTTCTAGCACTCCCAGGATTTTTGCTGTTTGATGTTGAGAAGTATGGACATGCAAAGAAAAGATCAAAGTACACTTCTGGTTAATAAAACTCAGCAAAAATTACTGCTCAAAATGCTGGCAAAATTAGACATCATCAAAGAATCATGGATGTTTGAGGATTGAGGGGAAACATTAAAAATCAGGGTAGAAATATTTTTTTAAAAATAGAGGAAGGAAGAAAAATTTGGTTTTAGAAGGACAACAGGGAAAGGTGTTACACATCTAATCATCCAATTTCATATTTCATTATCACATTGGTTTTCAGATAAAGTATCGGAAAGCAGATTTGAAATTCTGTAGATCAATAATATTGCTAGAGATCAATGAGCATGTTTTCTGAATGAAGGCACAAATTTACATTTGATGTCATAATAGTACATAGTTAAATTACTGATAAAATAGAGAAAAACTACAGTCTCCTTTTCAAGAACAAGAACTTTAGGCATAAATTTTTATTTAAAATACTCTATTTGTGTTTTATTTAGAAAACTCTGTTGTGTAAGGTGTGGTTCCTCCTATGTGTTTAAACAGCCATTTTTAATCTGAGTGTGTTCTTACATCAAAACTAGATGATTACTTGGGTTACCCTTCCATGTTTTTCCCTACTCCAACAAATCCAGTCCTCTAAATATAATCAAAAACTTTTGGCTGCCTCTGCAATAATACAGAATGCTACAGAAAATTTCAGTCACCCTTCCATGTGAGTAATCCAGACAGGACAGGGAGTTCAAGGTGAAAACACTGCTGATTTTATAAAGTTGTCCTATTTCACTATTGACTGACTGCACTCCCTCCACTTCTTCATGCAAACTGAACTCTGGCTTGGCTGTTACTGGGCACTTGAACAGGTGTTTCATTACACTTGTCCCAAAAGATGTGAATTTTTTCTCTTGATAAGCAAGACACTGAAAAGCGAAATAGATTTCATCTGACAGGTGGGAGCTTT
Source organism: Chloebia gouldiae (assembly GCA_003676055.1). Taxonomy (NCBI): domain Eukaryota; kingdom Metazoa; phylum Chordata; class Aves; order Passeriformes; family Passeridae; genus Chloebia; species Chloebia gouldiae. The sequence continues at coordinate 385,425 of QUSF01000048.1, read as the reverse complement.
ATTAAACTAGCCCCCACAGGAAAAGTAAAGAGATGCAGAACAGTGTGATCACAGTGTTATTTGAATTGTCCACTGCAGTCAGACTACAGAATTTGCACACAAGGGTAGGGTGATGATGCTGAGCTTCCCCTGTAGAGTACTGAGGCAAGGATTCAGTGACATTAAGTGCCTAGAGGTTTTAATCTCTTCAGAAGAGGAATGAGAAAGCCAGTGGCATTCACTCAGAGTGAGTGAAATTTAAACCCACACACAATCTCAGCCTTGCCTCTCAAACTGCCTGTGTGCTCCAGCTGCTGTGTGGGAGCTGAACATAAAAATATGTCTTGTCCAGTGACAAATTCATTTCTTCTGACCTGGTGAAAAGCAACCTTTCAGAGTCTAGAACATGCCAGAAAACCAGTATTTCCCTAAGAAAAGGAGAACTATAAGAACAAAGGAGGTACCAGGTAATGCCATTACCTACTACTTTGCCATGTTACAAGGGGTTAATGTTTTCTAAATTGAGACAGTTAGTTTAGATGGGCAGTGGGAGAGGTGATTATTTTTAGTCTTTCATTGCATTTTGAACATACATTTCAATTGCTGTCACTCAATTAAACTCATAAATAATAGAATGATAGGTCTTTCTCCTTATCTCTTTCTTTGAATAGATTATGCAAGGGAATCACCCACTGTTCATGTGTGAATTTGTTATTTTGAATAACTGAGATTTAACTAGTGAAAAAAAAAGCCAAAACAAAACAAAACCACCATAAGCAGACCCCCTAAAAATTCACAAAGCACCAACCCTCTTTCTGGGAGACATCATCAAGTTAAGGCCACCTTTCACCCTTGTTATCATCATAACAGGTTTAAAATATTTTTCAGTAAAGTTTCCAGAGCTTCTTGAGATTTGGCTTTCCAGCCACAAGTTATGAAAACAAATTGCTTTCAAGCAATTGAATAACTTCTAATATCAGATTCTATGAGTAGAAATAAACAAACAGCTTTGTACTGATTCCTGGGGAAGATTCTTATTCAATGGATATTTGGCAATTTGGATTACAATCCCCTTTTTTTCTGCTTTGCTCTCACAGGAAAAGCAGAGTCTTTTTAACCAGTTATTCACTAGCAATATTTTAGAAACTGTGCTTTTGAATCTGATTCCTTTTCAAGTAGCTAATGCAGATGCCCCATATCTCACCAAATACTTTTCATGAACCCTCTTGTGTTTTTCTTTTCTTCCTGATAATTGAATTTAAAATTTATTCCTTTTTGTTCTTTAATGTGTTCCATTTTGCTTCCTTCTTTTCAGTTTTTTCAATATACGGTGCATTTCACATCCTTTTCCATTTCTTCCACCTCCTTTTCTTCTTTTTTGCTCTATAGTTTTTCCTCCTTCCTTTTCCTCCACTATTTCTCTTGGAGTTGACACTTCACTTCTTTCACTCCATCAGTCTTCCAATGGGCAGGTTGATGTATTGATCTGAAAGGGTTCTCTAAAATAATTTCAGTACCACGGGAACATTCAGATGTACACAAGGCATGTTCATTTTCAATCCATTGCATTGTCACTGGAGTACTGAAACTGCAGGAGTGCAGTGCCAATTCTCCATTTTGCTTCTTCAGAGCTTGGAAATTTGCCAGCTAGGCACAAATCACACACACCAGAGTCCTGCCCATCAAAACTGTAGCCTGTACTCTGCCCTGCTCCAACTAGGGTCTGCTGCCAGATTGCTTGAAAGAACACACAGGAAAGCACACAGCTGTGGCAGTTTCTAACCAAATGAATAATGCAGCATCAACATCTGTAGGATTTTTGAAATGCTAAACATGCAGCTATGAAGCCTGTGACGAGGACACAGATGGGAATGGTGTTGTTCTTGCAATGGTTCCACCAGGAATGGTCGAAGTTTCATAATCAGACTGGACACTTAATGCCTGAAACAATCCTTTCCTTTAGCAGCACTAGCTCAGTGCATCACACAATGATAAATGCTCACTTTGTGGGCTGCATTTAATTCCAAGCTTTGTTAAGCTAAAAAAATCCAGTAATGAATATGGACATCTCAAGCATGAATACAGATGCCAACACCAGTTGATAGTACCCAGCAGGTGAATTTAAACTGACAATCCAAGCTAAGGTAGAATAATTAAAATAAATTTTCCATTCAACACAAAAAGCATAAGAAAGTCCTACGCTTACCTCAGGAAACTGCAAACAACTATGTCAACTTTTCCTAGATGCAAACAGTATTATTTCATGGGATAATGTGTATTTTTCTGCTTTTTAAATAATATCAGTATGCATTGCCTGCTGAAATAGAAAGAAATAAAATGAATCTCTGAATTCAAGCAAATATATCTGTTCATCACCCACTGGTTTTAGGACATTAAAGGAGAGCACAGTGTCTTATAATTTATTTTTTTGCCTTTTTTCCATCAATTGATTGAGACATTGAGCAAATAAAAAAAAAAGGAAAAAAAAAAAGGCACTACTGCTCACATTAGAATCTGTCCCTGGATTCAGAAACAAGCTAAAAGAACTAACTGAAAAGTCAACATGAAGTTAACAGTACTGAGAGTCAGAGGAATTAAAAGGAGCTAATAAGGAAAGCCATAACTACATAAAACAAGCTTTGAGAGAAGGCATGATGTCACCAATCAGCTCCTCTGGACAGCTGCAGTCTGAACTCTTGATCCCAGACACAACTTATCCTCTCAGCTGGGACAGGCTCTCCAGAAAGATGGAGGATTAGTTCCTTAATGCATGGACACAGCAGAGACAAGTCTATTACAAATGCTAAAAATGTACCCAAGAATATATATTCTATGTAACCATAGAATATAGTTTGGAAAGCTTAAAATACAGGGGGAAAGCTCAAGATGCAAACCCAGAAATTCCAAGAAGCCAAGCTAGGAAAAGGATGCATTGCTTTAATAAGGGTTCTTGATTAACCCTATACATAACTTTATAAATAAAAATACCCTCTCTTCCCAGTTTGCTTTAAATTTAGGAAAAGGTAAGAACTTTAGCAAAAGAAAGCCAATAAAGAGCAGTTACCTTTCCTCTTTTAATGCTGGACACAGGATATTCAGAGATGGCTGCTCACCTCTGCAAGGCTTGGAGTTCATAACCTGTGGGCTCTTCAAGCAACCAGCATAATTTCTTGGGGAAGGGATGAAACGTCCTTATTGCTGCGAATGCTCTGTGGCAAAATCTCAAGAGGATAAGGTCTTTCATCAGCCACATGGCTCTCCTCAGGAGCTGCTTAGCAGCTTTGTGAGCTCATGTTTTTGTCATGCCCAAACTTTTTCCTCCACATGCTGGTAAGGTGTGCTTCTGCTGCTTGCTGACAGAGGTGTCAAGAAAAGCAGATTTCCATTATCCTTTTGGGTGCTTCCCTTTGAGCCTGGCTCTTTCAAGTCTTGGGGTCACTGGCAGAAGGCTGGCCTGGCTCTGAGACTGCTGGTGCTAGCTAAGCAGAGCCTGCAGACAACTCTGCCTTTATCCTTTCAGCAGAGAAAGAATTTTGTTATACCTAAAATCATATAAAAAAAAAAAAGAATAAAAAACTTCCATTAGAAACTCTTGGCAGGGCGAGCAGGGGGAAGGGAAGACTGAAGGAAACATAAACAAGAGCACTTTCTAAAGTCAACAAATCCTGCAGGGGCCTGGAGTGGGAGACTCTGGGGGACCATCAAATGGGCAGTAGTTTGGTGGTTGAATGTCCTCATAATATCACAAGAGGTGCAAAACCGTGCACAAAATCCTCAGCTATAGTTTTAAGAGTGAGAAATTTGCTATAAAAAAGAGCCTCTCGGGACATACGATTATTTTCCAGAGGGAAAAGAAAGTGCACTGTTCCTCCCATAGGAGGAAGAGAAGCATTCACAGCCAAGGGAGAGGCAGGCTGTGAGCTCTAGGGTTGCAAAAGCTGTTGCAGAAGAGATTAAAACCCAGTAAGAATTCTGCTTAAACAGAGAGGCAAAACTCAGGACCTCTGTTCTGCAAACTGAGTGACAGCTTCTACTGAACTAGAAGATAAGAACAAAACATCCAGATAGGGATTGGAAATATACGTGGAGTATGTGTGTAGCACTGGCCAAGACAAAGAAAAAAATAAAAAAATTAAAGGGGAAAAAAAAAAATAGTCACCTCGAGGATTCATGTTCCTACACAGAGAAAAATACGTACACCTTGATGCACAGAATGTTAGCATTTTGCACATGCAAGAATCTGAGCTTCAAACCAAAACACAGAGGGCCTCAGTAACCTGCCCAAGGTCAAAATCTAAAATCCATGTAAGGCTCTTTGATTGTGATTTGCCTTCTAATGTGGAGAAAACTCACATGCTGAGGGATGTGCTGACATACAAGAGCTCCTTCTACCTAATTTGCTATTCATATAAAACTTAAAGAATCTGATCTCAGTAGATATTTGTTCACATCACAAAGCTACCGTGTATTTTGCAGTAATCTGTTGGACTCCAAAGACTCTGCAGAGGAAAGACCCAGAAACCCAGAACTGAGACAGAAGACATGTTACAAATCAGGATCAAAGGATATGCAGACAGATGCATTCAGGAACCTGAAATAATGTTTCCATGCTCTGAGAATATTTTGAATCCAGGCTATCTCCTGTTAATATTCATACGTAAAGCATCTATCAAAAAGTTAATAATGGAATTATTACAGTAATAAAACCTCTGCTCTCTTGTGAAACTTTTACACTTGGTAAGGATTCTCTTTTTTATTTTTTTCTGGCCTTAGGAATCGTCTTCATTTTGCCACATCTCCTTCTATTGCTAAATTTCTTAAAACTTCCTGAGAGCTACTCAAGCACATTATATTATATTATTACATAATTATATTATATATATTATATATATTATATATATAATATATAATATATTATATATAATATAGTCTTTATATATTAATTATATTGTGTATATATATATATAAAAAATATATATATTATATATAATCTGCTGTGATGCACTCAGGCCAGCAAGGGCCTCAGTGTTACAAAGCCTCCTGCAAATACCTGAGCCAAACCTAGAAAAGGCCTTAGACACTCTTATTTTTAGTTATATAGTTAATTCCAGTTGAACAGGCACTGGAAAAATATTCAAAATTACACTTACTGTGAAATACTGTGCTGATGGTCAGCAGCCTCACTGCTGAACCAGTGCCCCTCTGCAGGATGTGTCCTTGAACATGCAGAGAGTTCATACGTGTTAGCCATTTGCTGAGAACATAAAACCACAGCACCTTGTCTCTGATTTGTCTGCCAGTGGAGCAAGCTCTGCTTTCTGCTGCCTTTTTGCCACCCAAACTAGTTAAACAATACTCTGATGTAAGGAATACAACCATTTTTCCCATGGCATGTTAATGCTCAGCTGTCTGGTGACTGTGGTGTTGTGACCAGTGCAGAGTGCCTTTATCTGTATATACACACCTACCTACATATCTAAGTGTATTTCTATTTCCATGAGAGAAGCTGATCTATAACAGGCACTGATACTACAGATTACCAATGCAAAGCCTCAGAACAAAGGATGTGTTTGGAAAGATTATGATTTGTAGCCTTAAGATCTTAGCAGTGTTTCAGTGTGTTGAAGAACCTTACAGAGTGAGAACAAAATGTCTTATGAAAGTTTAAATTATGCAAAATACTGAGATGTATTATATGAGGCATTTTAAATAAGGGCAGAATAAAGGCTAAATACTTCTGAACTGTCTCAGAAAAATTAATCCTTCTAAATTCATGCACCATTACCAGACTCTGATATTAAAATGCCTCCTGCCTTTAGGCTGATGTGGTTATAATTATTCACTTGTTTTAATTCATATTTTATGTACTGTATGTATTTTTATGCAGCACCAATTGTGGTGGCATCCAACAATTAAAAACAGGCATAAATTAATCTCTCATTTACAGGGGAAACATCTTCAATTAATGAACTAAAGGACCTTGTACAATTTTTAATTAAAGTTCTGAATAAGCCAATACGTATATAAATCTTATGAAATGTGAACTTTTGGGGAGGATCTTTTTAATGACGCCTTGGAGGCCATTTCATCCCTGTTGTAAAAACAAGAGCCTAAGTTTTCTGTCTCCTTAACTACCCCTGGGTGCCCCAGGAGCAGGCAATATCCTCCCAGCACCATTAGAGCAATAGTGAGGGTATTGACTTCTAGCCTCAGAAGAGTTATGTTCCATTTTTAGCACTCACTCCCTGAATGACCCTGGGAAAGAAAACTCTGTGGTTTCTTTGTCTCACAGAGGTGCCACCGTGCTAAGCTGGGGAGTCAGGGGGAGCTGCCTGTGACATTACTGATTGTAATGCCTTTTCTATAAAATTTACTACAATCACCAGGCAGCACTTTTCCTTGGCAGCGCTCATTCTCCAACACAGTTCCCATCTTGGATCCAAAGCTGCTATTTTGGATATAGATCCACAGAACAAACAAGTATTTGGGGCAAAACCCCCAGGCTTCTTTCTTGGGTGGGGTGACTATAAGAGCACCCTTCATATTAATTAGGTTTTGCAGTTCCTGAATAAGAAACAGGAATAGTGTGGTGACTATTGCCAAATAACCTAAAATGTCACTACACCCAGCAGCCCAGGAGGCTTTTTCTTGTAGCCACTAACATGATGGCAGCTGAAAGGAGATGGTAGAATATATAAATCTCCCAAGCAGTCGTGCTCCCAGAAGGCACTCAAACAAGAACACATAATGAAAATGTTGAAGTTGAAACAACAGAATTAAGAGCTCATGGCAAACATGCCCCAAAGGAGAGAGAAAAATTAGAAATAGAGATACATTTCTAACACATATGTTACAGAAAACACTTTCTTTTTTTTAGACACTATCAGCCCCAAGGCATCCTTTTGATAAGAGTGTAAGAGACTGTGGCAAAGATCCAGCTCCCAAATAGTTGGGTGCTAAATGGACAAGAGGTTGAAAATTAAAAATCGACATTGATTTTAACTTGGTGCTGACCACCACTTTTCTGCCATTAAGTAAGCACCTGCTCTACAGATAGAGACATCATCCTCTGAATATCTGACTGGTGAATATCAGAATTATCAATATTTAATGTGAATACTACTCTTGAGTAGATGCACTGCATAAGCTGTATTGCAGACTGAAGTCCAAGAATGTATTTGTAACTTAGTTACAGTGGAAATCTGTGACCATAATAAAATAATATGTAAAATTGTGGGTTAAGATTCAAATATACAGTAATAAAGCATATGTATATAACATTGATGTTTTTGAAAAACATATTTTTAAATCTCCTTGTGGACTTGGGCAAAGCTATTATCTTTCTTTAGATATAGAATGAATTTCTATTGTTACCTTTTGTAGGCTAGGAATATTCATATTGAAATGATTGAGAGCTCTACTCATCAATATTTAGATTTGAAAGACACATGAGAAGGTTATCTATACTAAACTCCTCCTCAAAGGATCTAAGACCACATTTAAAATTTTAGAAATAGAGCTAATGTTTGTAAACCTAAAGATAGATTTATCCTATACATAATGAAATCTGTCCCTATTCTAAATCATAAGTAGGAAGTCTAATCAAAGATTAACCATCTTTCTTGGGATAGCCAATTAGAATATTTTGAATAATTAATTTGTACACTGCTCCTTGATTACCCCTTGCACAAATGCATATGTGTGTATATTTCTATAAAGACAGTTTTTGTACATAAGGGAGAAGTGTATTCTTTTAATCATAACCATCCTAAAACTTAAGGGCAAAAATAAATTGCTCAGTAAAGAGCCGTGTATGTCTCTCTCCAGTGAAATTCTGTGCCTCTGCTTCATCAAAAGGAAACCACTACATGTAGGCAGAAGACTCCTGGAAATTAAATTAATTGTGCCATGCAGAGGAAATGAAACCAAGTAGCTCCATAGCACGACAAAGTGAAATGATGATAAAGGCAGATTTTACAGTGCTTCCATCTGTCACATACTTGTCATAGATCCATTGTCATATACTTGCCATCCTAAATTATATGATACCCTATAAATCTGCTTTTTACTTTAAAAGTCACAGAGTGTTCTTCTAAAATTGTTTCAAACCAAGATAGGGACATATGTGTAAGTATGTGTACAACCTATGCTAAAGACAAAGGTTATATTGCAAACTTGAGCTCTGAGATACTGATTAACGTCAGAGATATTTCCATTTAGAATTCCTGAGTATATAACAGTGTTTAATTGCATTTTCACTTTATTTTCTAGAACCTCTTAAAACCTTACTCCCTGTTATCTTTAGCCCATTGTCCTGATAAACTAAGCTCCCTAGGTCCCAGAACTGGTTTATCTGATCTAAGATACCCTGCCCAATTAACTCTCCTCTAATTTGCAGGAGGATTTATTAGCTGAAGCATAATGACACACTGACTGCAATGCCTGGCCAACTTAGAAAAGAGGCATAAAAAGTTGTGTCTCACTCCAAAAGCTTGTATGGCACACACTTCCTTTCCCAAATTCTCACCACAATATTCTCTACCTTGGGTTCCCATTCCCCAGCGCTTCCACACATTTGAAACTACATTATCTTTCCTGGATTCTATCTTAATTTCATGCATAATGAACTGAATAGAGGGCTATAATTTAATTTCAGTGGACAAGTAATCAGATTATAGATATCATTCCTGCAGTAAACTTCATTCTGAATTTCAATGGGAGGAAACTTCCACGGGCCAATGTTAGACATTGTTCTGGAAATTGGTTGGGGACAAGCTACTCACACAATGAGTAGCAATGTGGTAACATTTTCCCCATGGAAGGAAAAAATGGCATATTATCACTTAAAATGGGAACTTGGTATCTCCAGCAGCGCAGCTGCACAAGGCACAGGCAGTCCAAGGTAACACTTCCATCTTGGTCTCCCCTGTGCTGATGTTATCAGGATTTCTAGATGGTTCTTTTTATTTTAACTTTGAATGAAGTAGGCACAGATGCACTGCTTAGTCTTATACCTGGGACCTGATCTTGTAAAAAGTTGAAAATCCTGAACCAAAGTAGAGCCAAAAAGGTCAAAACCCATTGGAAGCTCTTACATAGCAGGTTTTATTAACTCAAATAACTGTTCTTTCTCATTTCTGTTCTGCAGGAGTCACTGCTTGAAAATTATGAAGGATGTTAAACACAACTGGGTATTTTTTAAAGGCTTTTCATAGGGTGTTTTTCTTCACAGAGGTTACTAAGGTAGGCTGAACATGTCAGGTTTATCAGATATATTACTGACTCCAGAAGGGAGGGCTAGATGCAAACCCTTATGAACAAACCCTGTAGATACAGAGACAAGTTTCTTACCTCTGAAATGTTTCATATCTTGTGTTCATCAAGTCTTAAACATTTTTTCATTCTTTCTGAAAACTTGGCAGACAGGTTCTAGATAAAGAAAATGACACTTCACTGGAGTGTGGGTTCCTTCCTTCTGACTGATGATTTTTCTCATGCAAGGTAAACACTATCTAGAGGCTCAAATTGCATACCTGGACCACATATGAGAGGCATCCCTGAGTCTTCAAGAAGCCCTGCACGTTTTTGGAGGCATGATCTCTGTGGTGATCCAGCAGTATTGGCACTTTCACGCATCTTTAAGCTTTCTGCCAGGAAAGGAAAACTTAAGATCACAGTTTGGGCTCTACAGTATGCCCAGGATTTCTGTATGAAAAACAGCAGCTGGGTTTTTTTACCTATTATAACTTCCCAGTTGTCAGATTTTTGTCTTAGAGGTCCTATAACCTGGGCTTATGCCAACAGAAGTACAAAGAGTTGATTACAGAATAAATTCCCCATGCTACAGAAAGAAGAGTGGATATTTCATCAGAAGGGATGTTCACAGGCAGGGGGTGACAGAGACAGGTTCTCATGCCTGGGTGCACTGGTAACTCCTTTGGAGGAGTCCAGCTGGCCAAGTGTGCACAGTCCCCAGCACCAACAGCACCCTGAAGCTGCTCCCAGCTGCCTGAGCAGGAGCTCCCTTCAGATCTGGGCTCCTGCCCCAGTTCCTACTGCCTGGGCTCTCATCACCCTAATCTAGTCCCTTTATAAATCCCAATCACATACTCAGGGCTACTCTTTGGTGGCAGATTTTGATTTTTTTGGGGGGACATTTTCAGTCATTAAAAAAAAACATGTTTCTATCTACTATAAGCTCTAACACTCATTACAGACATAAACCAACCCCCAGCATTCTTTCAGTTGCCTTCCTTGTGGTTCAAATCAGGGCTCTGAAACACAAATATTTCTAAAAATCACTGTTGTTTTCAGTGAGAACCTGTTTTTTCTGTATGAAGTATTCATAAGAAAATCTCGAACTGTATTTCTCAGTGACTCAATAAATAACTCATGTCATGTTCAGTACTTTTGGGTAGTAATTAAAGATTAAAGACATTCAATAAGATTGCTATTTCTTAATTAAAACCAATAAAAAATATTCCGCATTAAAATATTTGCCTGTTGCATCTCAGAGTTTATTCTAGGTATATGATAGGAATTTTCCAGCTTATCTTACCTGAAGCAAGCAGGAAGATCTTTTTCCCTGGATGAAAATTTTAGAAAAAATCACATTGTTTTAATCTTCACACTGTTAAGAATTGTACTGTGTATTTATTCTTCAAACGTGTGGCCCCACATGCATTATTTAATTTCATTAGAGATAATGGACAAATGGATACAGACTATACTTTCATAGTGCTTGTGTTTCTTTGTTGGAATTGTGGAGCTATAATCTGTTTATTATCCAATAGAGGATTATAAACTGCAGCCTCTCCAAGTGGCTTTCGAGTCCCTCTGTTGCCAGTTTCTTGGTCTGTAAAACACAGGTGTGCTCTTAACACCTCCAAAACAGGAAAAAAAAATTACCTCCCTCCTCCATGTCGTGTGTCCCCTTGCTCCAATTTGTTTGATGAATTATACTGCAGTTATCCTTGCAGAATCCACTCTTTTGTCTCACGCTGAGCAGCCACAGGCGCAGGGAAGGAAAAGAGAGGGTGCCAAGGAGGGAAACGTGGAACCCACAGGTACTGTCAAGGGGATGAATACGAAGCAGGATCCTGCCCTGACCCAGGTTCACAGGAACTGAGTGATGTCTTCAGGACTCTCAGACAATGTGTTCCTGGGGACTGGACAAGAGAATGCTTTGGAAGCTTAGTCTAGATAACCTAACAGAAAAAAAAAAAAAAGTCACATTAACCTTATTTTAAAAGCTTAAAGGTCTATCCCTTTGCTTTCTAATTTCTGGGTTTGGAGCTGTGGACACAAAAACAAATGGCAAATTGTGTTTTAAAAGCACCTTCTCAAGTACACATCTGTAAATCTTATTTTCTGGACTAACAGTACTCAGGCCTATACTGCGCTAAGAAGCAGCAAGGGAAAACGATAATTTTATAAAATAAACCTTTGTAAAATTACCTCGGTGGACCAAAATATTTTCACATAACAGATTGTTCCTAATGTGGATTATTTTTCACCATTATGATTACATCATAAAATATTCCTCTAGCAGAGTTCCATTTAAGCTAGCTCTAGCACTGGCATCAGTATAATTCTCCAGTAAAATGCTTAATTCCACTCTCCTGAATCCAAGTCAGAGGCTTTCTCACTGTTAATCCTGTCCTTAATTTCATTTTCTCCATTAATTTTATTTTCATATTCAAGGAAGTTTAAGTAATTATAAGTTAGACTTTTTATTCTGCATAACCATGATGGAAAATTCAATAATATCATAAATTTACAGGTGTTATGTATATTTTAATTTCACTTAATGAAAGATTAAAGTATTATTAATACTAAATATTTTGGCTTACTCTAGAACACTATATTTAATTTTCCATTTTAAATGGTTGTATGTACATTTTCATTAACATTGCTTCTTAGCATTTTCCTCATAGGCTTCATAATTTTGATACCTTTAAAAGCCTTTGATCTGCCTTGCACCTTAAAATATTTAAACCCTTTTTGATTTGATGCAATCACTCTTGTGGTGTTCCTTTGATGTCTTCATTGTATTCATTGCATTGCTATATCTGTTTTTACTTTCAAAGAGTCCTCTTTGTTCAGAGACAGATACTAATTTACTAATACTATTTTCCTGGCATGACCATCTACAAAAATATGCATTCTTTATTTTTAATTTGAGAGGCTTTTAGATTATGCCAATTCCTAATACTTACCTTCATTCTATGACATCCACGATTTCTAGATACAGTGAAAATGCTTCCTTTTATATTTGGCACTTATCAAGGCTGCTCCAACATCAATAAAGGTTAAATAAAGGATAGTCTCATAGAACAGTAGAGCAAGAACTTCTTGAAAAATTAATAAGATATTTTGCTGCTTTTTTTACACTGTGCTGTTGTCTGGTTGACATGCAGATATTTGAGCCTTTTATGTTTCGCCAATTTTTTTCTGCCTCTTAAAAATTAACTAAGAACTATGCAGTGCACTTCGGTTTTTTGATAATGTGAGTGAAAATAGTGCAGAGAAGTGATGGCAGCAGGCTGGCCATCTGACCTCTCTGTGTACTGCAAACTGCACGCTTAGACCAAAAAATTTGCAGTGGCGTGATACTCTTCTACCAGACTTTTAATTATAGGTGCTTGTTGCAGTAAGATAGAAAAATCATAAAGAGAATCTTTGTAAAATCAAGCCTGCTCTCCTGGAATCAGTGGCTGGCCTTGTCAAAGCCAGCATTTTGCAAGTTCCCATGTTCCCATGTTCCCAATCCTTTTGTGAGCAATTTATTAACATAACAAGCTATTCCAAGGTAAAATAACAACTTGCACCTATATAAACTCTTTTTGCACTGTTAGATAGAAAAATGAAAACTATCTCTCAGAAACAACAGTCAGAGAGTTTGAGTGACCTGTCAATACAGAATAACAACTTGTTGCTAACCAATAAAAGTAATTGGCAAGAAACTACTAGCCAAGTAGAGTCACACACCAAAACCCCTGCACTTTCACCTCATTTCTGAAGTGATGCTGCAAGTCAAGATCAATGCATATTCCCCATGTTTTATGCTGTAGAAGTTCAGTTTCCAGTTCCTGTCATTCATAATTCCCCAATGGATCACAGCACAACACAGACACTTTGCTATCCCCAGGCAATGACATAATTTGCATGAGGGGTCAAACACAGATTTTGTCCCCCAAAAAGAGAGAAGACATTTCTTTTGTGACTTTTTTATGACCAAAAAAAAAAAATTAAATAAATGAAAATTTAGGGCCTTCTTGAGTAAACTATTTGTGCACCTTTCAGCCATGTGACCCCTCCCTCATATCTGGTTCAGTATTAGTTTTAGCATAAATGAAATAATATAAAGGACATTAGAATCCTGTGGCTTGCTAAAAGTAAATGAAATTGGTACAAATGCTTTGATACAATGTGCTTCCTTTCCATACAAATTATAATCTTCACATTCTGTATGTCAGCCAGCCAACTCTCTTTTATAATTTCAAGTCATTATTACCATTTTAAAAGTACTATCTGTGAAATAAAGAATATGGTGGAAGTTGTGCTGTACTTTTGCAGCACTGAGTAAAATGGATGTTTTCAAGGTTTAATTATTTGTGTGACTGTATCTCTGCAATATCTGCTTAAATAATATTGAGAAAGGTTAACTACTGCATTAGTGCTGATTTTTAAATAAATGTCATTTTGGGAAGCTGAATAGAGGGGAGTAATGTCGAGATGAAATTACCAACAAAGAAATTGTCCTTTCACTGAAGTAAGCCCCACAGACATTGTAATGTAATTTCTTGCTAATGAAAGCATTAGTAGAACTTTATCACAAGAGAACCCTCTGAATTTTAAACTATCATAGATCGTTGTTCAAACAGGGTATGACAAAAGCATTTTATATTGATTATATATTTCATTTGCACAGCTGGATGCACTAATGAAAGATTCTGCATATATTTCCCAGTAACTCAGAAACAGTAATTAAAATAATTAAAATTCTTTCCACAGCATAAAAATTCGACAAGTATACTGTCATTTTCAGATCCATCACAAAGACCTCAGTGATGTAGTGGGGATTTTACATGTACATGTCTGCTGAAATCAAAGGGTTGAGGCAGTGAAAATCCATTCAATGAGAATATTCTTTGCCTCCCTTCTTGCTCACGTACCTAAGAGCTGAGCATGAAAGATGACCTAAAGTGGTTTTTGCAGGACTTGCTGCATTACTGTTAAGCAAAGAGCAGCCCAGGCTCACACTGCAAGGCAGCCCCCAGCTCCATACACAGCACTGCCAAGAGGATTCCCTTCTGCACTCCTGAAGTTTATGAGGTTTCCCTCTGAGGAACTCAAGCACCACACCCTGTTTGTATACAAATATTAGATATTTATTCTAAGTGCACATAACCATACTTGGCATGCAGGTGGAAAACAGTGTATGGTGGCTCGGGCTCACCAGCAGCTCTGCTGCTCTGTGTCCGTCCCTCAGAGCCAGGGAGAGGCAGCTGCAGACCACATCGTGTCACTCAGCACGTCCCTTGAGTTACATGGCCCCACTCCACTGCTGGATGTGCTGAACCACCTCTGATTTCCTGCTGGGGATGTAAACTGAGAGTGAGATTGCTTTGGCGATGCAAAGCTCAGAGGCCTTCTCACAAAGGCTATTTGCTGGCTTTTGCAGGTGCCTGAAAGGGGAAGGGATGTAAACACTAGAGGTGAAAACAGAATTGCTGTGTAAGTTACAAGACAAACAAAAATTGCAGATTCAAGAGACAGTGTAAACCAGTCACAGTCAAATAGCAATAGTGTTCTCTTCTGATACATGTCAAGTATTTATTTTAAATACTGTTCAGGTGGACAGGCGTTAAGAAAGTGGCATCATATTTTCACCTGACACTTGGGAACAGCAGATAAACACCAGAAATGCCTTGCAAACATTCAAACAGCACACTGCACCATGTGATCTTTTCATGTACACAGTATGCCAAGAGATCAGCTCTACACCAGCCACAAAGCCAATGATCTGTTAAATGCACCATCAGGAAATGCAGCATCACTTCTGTTTTCAGTTGTTGTGACAGTCCATACTCCTTTCTCTAATTCTCACCCAACACTTGGGCTATAGCATAATTTCTAGTTGTCAGGCATGGTTTAATTCTATTTTAAATTTTGCCAAAGTGTAGTCTTGAGAAACTGTAAACAGCAGGGGCCAGATTTTAATAAGTGTCTCTGTCACCGTCACTTCAGCAACACGATTCCCATTGCTGTAATCACAGGGGGCCTTCAACATGCCTTCAGGGACACACATTTGAAGCCAAGAAAAATGTCACAGTTATTAACAGATTACAAAGAAAGAAAAGTAAGGAAGCTGTTTTAGCATTGCCAGAAAAGTACTCTCCTAATTAGAGCATTAGAACGTTGTTATATTTCTCTCTTCAGTACCAAGTGGTGGTGACATCTATATTTATAGAGGGGTTAAATGACAAGACATTGACCTTTATTAAAATTTGCAGGTGAGGATTCTCTTACAGTGTCCAAGAACTCCCAAGACTTTTTTCAGCTGCTGTGCACACCCTCGTCTCCTTCCCCACATGTCACAGCCCCCTTCCTTAAGCTGGAAGTGCACCCCTATCCAGTGACAAGCAACAAGGCACCAGCACTTTATCCTTTTCCTGTCTTCTGTCCTAAGCTGTTTACCATCTTTGCCAACTATATCCAGCTGAGCTTGACCACCTAATTATAAACACATACAGCACTTGTCAGATTTTTAACTGGGAGTAACCAGGAGAATCTTTTTTTTCCAGAAGCCTCTAATAAACACAGTAGTAAAGCACAAACCAAAAAGCCAGGAAAATTGAAATAAGCTGCTTGAAAGCTCAGTGGGTGTAGCTACATCAATAATTTAGTTTGTTGTAGGGTTTCTTTTGAGAGAGAGGCTGTCTTGTGTCCCTACCTGGTGTCCTTTGTTATTCTTTAGCAGGAGAACTATCATTCCAAGCCCTTTCCCTCCTGGAGGATACAAAAAATGTGGAGCACCCAGGTCTGTCTCCAACGATGCCCAGTAAATCTCAGAAGGGAAACCAGAGTGAAATTTATGCTGAGAAAGTGCAGCGTGGATGCAGGTTTAAGGGACATAACAACTAAAATAAAATCTAACCCCACACCTCTTAGTAAAGCAGATGGATGCACTGAGAAAAATCCACTTTCCCCTATTCCTTACAAACTTATTAAATTACTCCAGAAAATTGTATTGAAGTGGGAGAACAAAGTAGAAATAGGAAGTTAAACACAGTAATAGATTCTTTCTCATTTTTGTTAATAGTTCTATAAAGAACAAAACTAATAGTCATGTCATGAAGTGGGGAACAGGATGTAGCTCAGGGAGGAGGAACACAGGCACCTGAGTGAATCAACCAAGTGTGCCTCAGGTTGAGTGGCTGCCCTAATCCAATGCAAAAGCACACAGCCCTTTGGGGAGGAAATACTGAAAAATGGGGCTCTCTGAGCACCCCTACAATTTAATTTTCACTGATCTCTCAGTGGTGTCTAAACCCAATATTTATTACTTTACCCTAGGAATTGAATTTGGTCCTGTTACTAGTACCCAAATCAATCCATTTTTCTTAACACAAAGCATAATAATAGTTTAAAGTCTTTCACTGTTTCCTTGGTGAAGCAACTGTTGAGAGCAGTCACTGGCTTCCAAA
The DNA here is from genome assembly GCA_003676055.1 of Chloebia gouldiae. NCBI lineage: Eukaryota > Metazoa > Chordata > Aves > Passeriformes > Passeridae > Chloebia > Chloebia gouldiae. The sequence continues at coordinate 368,734 of QUSF01000048.1, read as the reverse complement.
CTCCTCTTGGAATATCAACCTGCAAATTTTGGTTATAAAACCATAGGGCTTTATCCAGCCAGGGAGGAAGGCCACCCAGTATTCTGTCCACTGTCCCTGTTATTTATTTCCCCTTCTCTGCATGCACACTGCCAGTGTGCACCTTTTAGAGCTGCCATCGGCCTGGGGAGCTCCAGGAGGAGCCACTCCTTTCTTTGCCTCTTCCCACTGCCCCGAGGGGTGCCACATGTGCAAAATGGCATTTACACTGGAGGGTGTGCAAGGTGCTGAAAGCTGAAGAGACCCATGGAAATTGGGAAAAGTTCCTGGGAGATAATCTGTGGATTACAGCCTATTGTTCCAAACCTTGCCCTCAATAATTTGGACTTTATTTTCAGCATGCAAATAAAAGGTTTTATGAAATTTTATGTCTCTACCAATCATGATTTCAAGGGTTTCTCACATATGAAAATTAAAACAAAATTAAATTCATAGCTATTTTTATGTAAATAAAGATGGAATTTTATAGAAACACAAGCATTTACCACACCTTAGACTCATTCTTCTGTGTCAGAAGGTCAAAAGATTATCTAGGACTTCTCTCTTAGCAATATGTCTTAATTGTTCTAAATTTTGTAAGTATGAAAATATTTGTGTCCGCCTCCAAATTTCAGTAAAAGTGTAGGAAAGTTTTATTTAAATTTGCAGTGAAAATATCACCATAATGAGCATATGTATTAAATATATATATATCTACAGGAGTACAGAAATTTCTGACATACAGGAATTTAAATAAACATAAATAGTGGGAGTAGAGTAACCTCCTAAATTATTAGTCAGTTTTCTTCCACTAGTCCTAGATTAAACAGAACTTGCAAAACAAAGATGCAAAAGAAAAAAAATCATAAAAGTAACAGGAAAATGACCTTAGGAGCAAGTAGAATGGAAATGGAGTCCATGCAAATTTCCAGCAAGGCAGGACTCAGAGAATTACACTGATTTAAAAATTAGAGTGAGGTACTGTAAAATCATACACAAGAGTAAACTTTATGCAGGTCCTGAAGGAGAGTCAATATTGTAAAATACAGTGCAAGAGAAAAGGAATTTCTGTACAGTCTGGAAAAGATAAGTTTTGCTCCCAGCCTCTTGGAGCACTGGTTACCTGACTGATGTGTATTTTGGGCAACACACTTCCCTCAGTCAGTCAGGGCCAGGAGACTTGGGACACAGGGAGGATTTTTCATCCAGTTTGCACTATATGTGAAAGAGAAGGACAGTGATGTGGCATTTATTTCAGTTCCTCACATCACAGACCATATACAGAAATATAATTCATCAATGTCTTTCCACAAAAGGCAAGACATTTTCACAGAAAATGCTGTCCTATCTGATTACAGTACCAGTTTAATTAATGTAGTATGTAGACAGGACAGTATCAGGACAAGTAAACAAGCTGCTACACTTAACAAGACTGTGCTTTGAAAGTGAAATATGCTTCTAGTGTGCTAATGATTTTTTTGTTATTCTAAAAATAATGATGACACGTTGAAAAACAGTTTTCTGTGCGCAGTTTTGCTTTGCCTTCTTTATATAATTATCCTTACAAGTTCATCTAAGTTATTATTTAAGCAATTACATGGAGCATACCTTTCTGGAAGAGAGTAGCTTACAATCTAGGGCTGCGTAGATCAAATTAGATCTCAGCTGCATAGATCATCCAGGAAATTTCAGCATTTGCGCAACACATTTATTCAGGTGGAATTTAATTAAACTGAACAAATTAAAGCTGACTACTGACTCATTTCAGAGCATTGGAGCAGAGACATAGACAGTGACACTGGAAGAAAATTTGCAACCATCTAGGACATTGTCATCTCTCAGTAGCCCTCAATTAGCAATTAATAATTCTGTGAAATTTAAATTTGATTTGCACTGCGCAAAAACCAATTTGAGAAGGGAGACCTGTTGAGCTATGCATTTCAACAAGGCTCTCAAAATGTGCAAGCACTTAAGTACACACGTTTTGAGCCCTACAAGCAAATTGTAAGCACGCTGCTTTCTGTGTATACACACATATAAACTTAATCCAAACTCCCCTGATGCAATTTCAGAGCATTCCGTCTTCATATCCCCATGGACATCAAAAATCACTAATTCCTTTAACCCTTAAAACGATCTATATATTTTGAAAACTGTCACTGTGCATCCCCTTTGTTTTCCTTTAGAAAAAAAACAACCCTACTTCCAGGAGTCTTTTCTCTCGGGTAGTGCACCTCCTCATCTTCCCCCTGGAGCTGCTCAGCTCTGCCCCAGGTCTGATTTTAGAAGCTGTGCAATTTCCAGAGCAGCTCACAAATGCAAAAGAATTGTCTTACAAGACTGAATGGCCAGAAGCCTTGCCTCACAAAAATGAAGGTTAAAAGAGCTTAGGCTCTGGCCCATGACAGGGTATCACCAAAATGCAGAAACTGCCTTAATGCTGAAGTAACTGAAGAGAAGAAGTAGCTTAAATATTCCACATTTTTCCTAGAGAAATAGGTTATACAAAATAGCCTTGATATGTTCCCATAGGTTCAAGCATTTAAACATTTTCAAAACAAAATCTGCCTCAAATATACACATTTTGAAAGCAGAGGGAAACATAAATCACCGTGATTGTTAAAACAAGTGAAAAATAATGGATGAAACTAAATATAAGTATCAAATAGCACAGAAAATTTCAACAGAGTAAAGTGGTGCTCAGTAAATGTTCAAAACATTTAAATAGCTGGGGATGTTTTTCCCTTTACTGAAAGAAAGAAAAATCCCAGCTCTCTATGGAAACAGTTGCAGGAAGAAAAACTGGTAAGCAAATTTATAATCAAAATCACAGCAAAAGGAAAGACTCAGAGTTGACATCACAAAAAAAACATATGAAAAAAAGAAATATTCTGATCTGTTTTTGCAATTCAGGAGCACTTAACCAAGGCAGATAATAAACAGATAAGTCCCAACATTAAATTACTCCTACATCCCAACAGAGCCATCTTCTGTGTGGTTTTATCACCTGATGTGCAAAAGCACAGAGGATGTTCACAGAGCACAGGGGAAGCACAGACAGCCTCGTTTTACGTGTGGAGGGCTGTGGAACTGCTCCGTGTGCTTGGGAAGCCGGGTTCGCCTGGAGGAGAGAAGGCTCTTCTGTAAGGAGACCTTTTGGCAGCCCTTCAGATCTCAAAGGGAGCTTATGAGAAAGCTGAGGGGAGACTTTTTAGCAGGGCCTGCTCCAGCAGGAGAAATGGTTTTAACGCTAGATGTCAGAAGAAACTTTTCGTTATGAGGGTGGTAAAGCAGTGGTGACTCCTCATTCCCAGAGACGGTGGATGCTCCATCCCTGGAAACATTTGAGGCCAGGTTGGATGGGGTTCTGAGCAACCTGGTCTAGTTGAAGATAACCCTGCTCATTGCAGAAGGGCTGGACTAGATGGCCTTTGAAGGTCCCTTCCAACCTAAACCATTCTATGATTCTATTTCTAGTCCTATACCTCATGAAGCCAAAAAATACTCAATACATGAAGAACAGCCTTGGGTTATCCAGAAAAACTGTAAACCAAATTCTTTCACTTCAGTTGTAATTTAATTGTGCAGAGGCCAAATAAAGACAGAGTTGAAGAAGTGGGCAATATGCACAATTTTCCATGTACTTTGCTGACTGGAAGGTAATAGAACTATCACTTCCTTTTACATGAACATTATTTGGTACCACCTTAGTTTTATTAGATTCATGGTTTGTTCATAAGCCAAGTGTCATTTCCTTTAATGCATTTGCTATGTCTAGGTTCTCCTGGAACAGTTCAAAAAACTCATTTTCAGGCTATTTTTGGTGAAGTGTTTTGTTTATATGTTCTCAGGTCTGATAGTGGGTGCTTGCTGGACTGTTTCACTTATTTTGGCTGACAATCCTCTTGCAAATAATAACAAATCCTCCTCCCATTACACCCTCTCATTGGCATGTCCAGGAGTAATACTTAGAGGCATAACTGCTCCATTTCAAACAATGAAAACATCTGAGACTCGTGAACATTTGTGCACTTAACCAGAAGATGTTAGGAGATTCATGACATGTGATTAGTAGCCCACTATGGAGCACAACTGTTCCAAATTTGACCCCTGTCCTCAGAAACCTGCTTCTACTTATGAATTTGATTTAAAACCTTTGCTTATTTTTGAATCAGCTATAGAAACTAGCTTGGAAGTTATTTCTACTGCTGCATCAAAGTACAAAAAGCAGTCAGGGCAGATGCAGGTGCTGCGAGCATGATGTTTGCCTGGGATAAATCAATGGATTTCACACAAAGCTGGGCTCACTTTGACAACTGCAAAGATTTGGCCCAAGTTATTGATCAGACAGTTAATAGACCTTAAACTTAAAAATTAGGCAGGGTCTCCACCACTTTACTTTTAGTATTAGTACCATAAAGGCATACAAAAGCAAGGCTACAAGTTTTTCAGATATCGCTAAGCAGAACAAGGGGCAGAATTGTACCTGTGCTTACACATAAAAAGGAGAATCCACTGGATCACTTGGTTTGGTAGCTGGGTCAGAGTTAAGAGCACAAGAATGCTTTGTAAATGAAACATACACATCAAATTATTTACTAAGACAAGAGTGTATTAAGGCCATCAATAACCCTAGAAGAGATTTAAGAGTTAAAACATTGGCAAATGTTCGTCAATAAAGACTGCAGAGATTATGGAAACACAAGCTGTGCAAAAGCTACAAATCTAAACTACTGAGTCCCTTCCTAGATTCTAGAAATGTCCTTTTTCAACTGTGTTTTCTCCCCCACAAAAAACCATAATTTATTATATAGGGAAAGTGTACTTCTTTAATAGTAAATAATGTGAAAATAATAGAAATCTAAATTTACAGGGCACTATGCAACTTTTTTGCTTAAATGCTTAAAATTTAAAGTCCTAATTTTCCAAACATTTCACAGGGCTTGTTACCAGGAACCTTACAGAACAGTTAACTGAGCTACAAGGAATAAATTGCCTGATTATAAATATTCACAAAATTATCCCTAAAAGAGACAATGTGACAGGTTTGGAATTCAGCATTAACCATCACCTAATCAAACACTGAAAAAATGTTGCAATTAATAATTCATAAGTAATGAAGGAGTAGAGGATTGTGTTCAAGATAAATTATATAACATACAAAAATAAAATATTAACTTGAGTTATTCAGCACACTACAAGTGACTGAGTGTAAAAATACCAATCAAGGCAAGCATTCAGGATTCAAACCCAGAAGAATTTAAATTAAAGGACATTAACATTATTTTGATAAAGGTTTTCTTATTTGGCCTGTTCAAGATATCTGCCATTTTCCCCACTGCATGCTATGTCTACAGTTCAGAACCTAGAAAGATTTTATTGAGATTTTTTTCCGGTATTGAGTCCAGTTATTATTTTTAGGGAAAGAGTGCAGACACAAGTGTCTAACTGCTTGGACTTTCCATGGGTCAGATAAGGAATTTTTCCATGTATCAAGTACATTAACATCCTTGAAAGATAAACAGATTTGTTAAAGTGTTCTTACAAGGTGATATAGTTTAGTATTTATTCCCCAAAGTTTGAACATTTTTCATATTTCAGTTATTCCCCAAAGTTTGAAGATTAGAAATGACATCACTAACACAGTGACTGGTAATCCTTTCATTTCTATGGCCATTGACAAATTCAGATTTATCTAGATATTTTTCACAATCTACTACCATCTACATAGGTTTTTTTGGAATACTACTTTTTTGAGTAGATTATCTCGGAAAAATTGAAAGTGATACAGCCAGCCTATTATATTCCCTGTGTTTTGAGGGGATTGCATTTAGAGATGTAGCAAGGAAATAATTTCTCCTTTTTTATTAAAAAGTTTACTTATTTTCTTCTATTGAAAAACTGTGTGGTTATTTCCCTTCCTCTTCCCAGTATAACAGTCCAGTCTTGTCACTTGTGTGTTCTTCCCTGCAACAGTACAAAGAAAAAAAAAATAGGCAAGTGTAACTACAATTCCACAAAAACCAGCTGACAAGACCCTCTAGGAGGCCAGATGCTTCTAAAATTTCTGAGAATTAGATTTCAAGTTCATGGTTTTCTCCTAATGCTTGTGAATGATATAGCTTTGAGAGCCTGCAAAGCTCAAACCTTTTCTCATTACTTCTGTAGAACAGCTGTAGCTGCAGTACAAGACCTTCCAACTTTACAGACAAACACCTTATCCCTTTTCAAAGGATCAGTTCTGTAGGAGTGAAGCAGTAATAAATTGTGGCATTATCTCCTAGGATGACCCTGCCAAGCTGCAGTGCTAAGTGCCATTCTCTTGGATAGCTGGAGAGACACAATGAACACCTCAACATCTTCAGAAGCTGGAAAAATGGTTAAAGAACACTGTAGAGATTATTTCAACTTGAAATACATCTGCCATAGATCTTCTTTCTCCAACTCTGTGAAGGCTCAATGGGGAAAAAGAGACATCCACTGAAAAGGAAAATTGATTATGTTGAATTTTCAACACTGAGCAGCTATTCCCAGCTGCTAAGAACTCCAGAGGTTGATGTAGCTTGTATGCAAGAAAGAGGAATATTTTGGCAGCTCCTTATCGTGGCAGCAAATCTTCTGGCCTTTCACATCTGTATCTTGGTGGTGAGAGAGAGACTGAGATGGTCCCCCAGAAAATATTAACTAATAAATTATCAATGTAAGTCCGTTTTCTTGCTGCTGCTGTCAACAGCTATGAGGAGTTCCTTTCTCCTCACAGAAATTTATTAAAATTTATTTTCTCTAAATAATTTTTTGTTGGTAAGATAGCCATAAACATAAACAATTTCATTGTTCAATACAACTTTTAAGTCGGTTTATCACTAACAGAAAGTTGTTTGATTTTTAGTTTCTAGTGAGGAGAAAATTCTCTATCTCTAGATTCTGAGTTTTTAGCATAACATGGCTACCATTTTTATGAACAGCAAATCTAGAACAGGAAATATGGCTGAATATTTCCTTCACCAAGTACTGCATGATCTCAGGACAGTAAAGGTTAAAAGATGGAATAACACTTACTTTTAAAAAAAGCTGCTGTGCGTTGATTTCATTGACATGTCAGTCACTGATTCTTTTTGTGACCCCAGACAATTAATTTATTCTCTATTTTACTCATTGTCTCTGTTGTGAAATGAGTCCTTAATAACATTCAGGTGTTGGCTATTGTAGGACTCTCTAAAAAGGGGGCCAGAAACTGGTTTGTTTTCATCAAATAAATAAGATAGGCTGATATCTTTATACATTTAAATGAAGAACAATTCTCACTGCTCTTTACAAAGAATTAAGGGGGGAAAAAAGTTGTTCTGTCCTTTCAAAAGTATGTTCAGCAGAGTCCATAATATATTTAATTGAATAAAGCACCAATCAGGAATACATATTAAAAAAATCCACATAATTCCACTAGAAATATTTCATTGTGTGTTTTGCCATTTTTCAGGTAAACCTCTGAATTTATTCACCTTCTGTAATCATAACTCATCTGTTTATTCAGTCCTTTACATTTTCAAACTTAGCAACTTTTTCACTGACCATACAAGCTGTGATGAGATATCAGGTTTGTTTGCTTTAATTTCATGGCTCACAAAGCAAAATTTCACTGGCCTTGCTAACTAGTATTTGGATAGAAAAAAAAAATAAATAAAAAAAGAAAAAAAAAAAGAGGGAAACAGAAGAGCATTTACTCACAATTTAAAAGTTGTTACTTGCAATCTTTGATTATACCAATCTGAGCCCAAGTCTATACTGGGGGTGAGATCTCAAGTGCTGGTCTGTAATCAAACACTTCTCATTTATGTTTAAAGGACTGGACAGTAAAAGACAGGAAAAAGAGTCTAAAACTTGTCTAGGCATGGATACAGGGTGGGCCTGCATTTATTGCTTAGAGTTAGGTAGCTCAAAGCTCACAGACAGATATGCGTAGTGGCACACAGAAGCATTTTCCTGCTCTCTGATCCAAAAGAATTTGCAATACAATAAATGAATTTAAAAAAATGTAAATCCACTAATACCAAATTTTTGGTGAATATGACCTCAAAATGTTAAAAAGTAGTGGCTTGATCAAATGCAAATGCCAGCTGAGAATTTTACAAGGAAAAATTCCATTTCATTTACAAATAATATAGAGAAGTAACCAGCATCTTTTACTGAATATAAAGCAGTAAATTCCAAATATCTGGTTTTTATGTATTTATTTGGATTTTCACATTACCACACATAATGCAACATTATACCACAACAGCCTAGAACCCAGATATTTACAGTCTACACGAACAGAAGACGGAGAACATAAGAACAACAAATGAATATTTTCCTTGCTTGTCCTGCCAGCCTTGGAGCCACAAGCAGGATCTAACAGCCAGTGACTCCCAGGCTGCTATTTAAGCCTAGAATACGGAATGATGGATCCAAATTTCCCTGTGGTAAGCCAGCAGAAGCCCACATCCCACGTATATCACCAACCTGCTGTCAAAATTACATTTCCTACTGGTCTGCAGAGGCGTGGATATTATTGCCATGTCTCTCAGAAATTGTGCAAACAATCCTTTGCGCCACACAGATGTGAGAGGGGTTCAACCTTGCTTTGATTGTATCTTTGAAAAAATGTTCTGATTACCAAAAATACAAATAGACAGCACAGGAAGCTTCGCATTCACACTGATTCTAGCACCCTTACACAGCAGCATGCTCAAATAGTACAGCAAGAACATTTTGTTAACAAATTCAATCTTTGCTAATTTCTCCTTCCTCTTCCTTTCAGAAGCCCTTAAAGTTACCAATGATGGAGACAACTAAACCAAATAAAAATATTATTTCAGTTTTATTAAAGGACAGGAAACATAGCTGTTCCTTTTTGGAATAAAGTAGACATCCTAAGCTCCTTGTGCTGTGAAGCCAAAGCATGAAAATCCTTGCTCCACAAATACATCTCCTTATGGAGACAAACGTATCCACCACAGACATCCACCTCTTGGAGCTGGCTCTGCATCTTTTGTCTTTTAAGCCTATCCAAAGCTGATAATGCAGGGAAAGGAGTGCATGACAGGGAGAAGTTCCATTTACATCTGTTCTTGCCCAGCCCTGAGTCCAACAGAGACAATATGTCACCAACTTAGATTTGACAAGCTCTCTGGCTTTTCCATTTCTGCCTGCAAGTGATCCTGGACTATTACACAGGCTTAGGAAGCTGTAACTCAGTTTCCTCCAGCCACAGGATGAAATGTTGCTTTGGATGGTGATTTACATTGAGATTAATCACAATCATGGCCACGGCAAATAGTTATCCTTCTGTGCTCTAGTAATTTAATTTTACTGCACAGAACAAATCGAAGACAACTGAGTTTGTATTCTTGGTGCTCTTTGGAAGTGTCCTTATTGCTGCCATTGCACATTGGCTGCCCGAGTCAAGTGATCATATGGGGGTTTTTTTAATGGTTTGTTTTTGTAACATGGCTGGGTGGTAAGCCTTGTGTCATCATAATGAGTCTATTGTTAAAGTGCAAAATAAAATAAATAAAAGTGGACAGTCTGGAGCAGGAGCCTGAATATCTGATGGGCCATGGGGTGCCTGGATCCAGAGCTGTGTTTTAGCACAGGACACATGTGTGGGCAGCTGCACCATTTAGCAGTGGATGCAGGCTCAGGCTGAAACACCTCGGGCTGGTTTGAATGCTTCCTTCCAAAGTCCAGCAGGTTTCAGCCTGCTGGTTTTCAGTTGGGCCCGTTTTTTAACAAAAGCAAATGCAAATGAGAAGCTACCCCGAAATAGCACTGCATAACAATTTCCTATATAAATTTATAATGCAATGGAAACAGATGGTACATTCAGCACTGTCAGAGAAAGCCATTTGGGTTTTGGTATCTATTTCTTTTTTTATTTTTGATGGTATATTTACTCTGTCTATTTTCATTGCTGAGTTGTTTCAACACCTGTATAAATTAGAAATCTACCCTAAGTGAGAGCTCTGTAAACAAACCTTGGTAACAGACACAGCTTTGTCTGTCCTGATGTGATTTTCTGACCAGTGATGTAAATTGTACAGCACACCACTTTTTGATGGCAATCAACAATGTTCACTTGGCTTCTACTTCCAGAAAGAGGGGATAAATTTGTGAGGGATCATTAGAAACCATCTCCAAAAGCATGAAAGCCTCCTTCAGTTTTTATGAGGCAAGTTTTGTGTTAAAGATGGGGCAACAGATCATTTATTTTGATGCTGTATTTCACATGGTATTTGTATTCCACATTTTCTCCAATATTTACAGGAAAGGCCAGTATGGTGATCTTAATGCAGGACACACAGCTCAGAGAAGATTAATTTAGACCAGGCTTGGGGCAACACATAGCTTATGCAATTTACTGTCACCATTTCCACTGAATCTTTGCTGATTAATTCAGCTGCAGGAAAAAAAAAAAAAAAAGTGACCTCAGTTTTTTAAGGGAGGAGCATGATCAAGGTGGCTGGGTTGTACACTGAAATTGTACAGCTCTGAAGTAACCCCCTCTAGTGACTTCAGCCACTAAGAAACTCTCCAGTGAAATGTTTTCATCAGAAACTGTTCGTTCACGGAGAGACAGCCACTAAAAGCCACCAAATATCTCATGCCCAGGAGAAAATTCATGGCCATGATGAAAAAAGGCAATGCAAAAGCCCAGCTGTCTATTGTTGGTACACAAAGAAGCTGATTTAATTTTGAAGAATGAACCTCAGCTTTCCATTTTCCAGTGTCCTCCACTCACTGTTTTCTCTCACATTCTGCAAGTCTTATTCTACCTTGCATGTAGTGATTACTTCCCAGAACAAACTACTATTTGAATTCCAGTCTCAGAAAAATAACAAAATTGCCAAGCTACAAAGTATTTCATCTGCTTGGTCATCTTTTTCCTACCCTCAAGCCCACTGTACTGAATCTTTTAAACAGAAAATTCTCTCAAAATAATAAAATCATTTTCCTTCAAGCAGAGTTTCTCTTTGGACAAAATGGGTAAATAAATATGCATCTTTTCTGAGAAAGCACTGAATACCAATTTTTACAGTATTTCTCAGTGTTCACTGTACTGCAAATATCTGCACTGGATATATGAATACAAGGGGTTTTTATCATGAAACAGTTTCCCTGTATCCATCAAAGGTAAATTAAGACTAATGTGAAGTATTGTTACCGTTCTCACATCAGCTCATACATATAATAACTTTGTCAACTCAAAGAAAGGGCCATTGGGTTGTGAATGACATCCTGAAAGGCAAATCCTGAAAACTTGGGGTGGTGAGGAAAGAAAAGGGGAAAAGTAGAGAAAGAGAACAAGAACTCATGTTCTGTGCTCCTTAAAGACAAGAGGAAAATGACTGAGTTCAATGTAGGGCATGAAGGAGAGAAAATATCTGAATTAACAGTGTAGCTAAAAGTCAAGAAGTGTCCGTCTCTGGGATGTAAAACAAATCATTTACATTTTATAGTACTCTCATAAAATGGGGAGCAGGCATTCTTGTTTTGTCTGATCTACTTGCAATGTGATGTCTCCACAGCAGGACCTGTGGGACCTGGCCCAGTCTGATCAGATCACAGCCTCAGTCTTGCCATTCCACAATAATTATCAATGAAGCTTATTTTTTCTGTATTTATGATAGCACGGTCTCCTGGACTGCTGCTGTTAGCAATAACATTGAAAGTAAGAGCAATGCATTTCAGTGAGGCTGCTGATGGGAGTCAGAATGGAGAGCTCCATGGCAGCCATGGGAAGACAGGAAATCCCACTGGAAATTCATTGCACAGGCACTGTTTGAGACAAAAATAGCAAACTGAGAAGTATTTACTTGCCAGTGCAGGACTTGATTAAAATTAGCTTTCCATTGAGAAACAAATTAGTACATTATGTTATTTTCATGTATCAAAAAAATGGATGACTGTAAAAAGACTTTGTTTATATACTGTGATCTGTTTAACTGATATTTACAGATAAACAAAATAGACAAGAATCTGGAATATATCAATGCAAATCATATGCTTGTCTTCATCCACTGAACTTTTTTTTTTGTGAATTTGTTGATAACCTATTATTTTAATAATGAAAACCAAGTAAAAACTTCCCCCAAATAAGCAAATTCCTTTCCTACTTACTATGCAAATAGAAACAAACTATATTTTCCAATTCTAATTAAACCTCTACCTGTTCCTCAATCAGGTAAATTGCTAATAGCTTCTTGCTATATTATTTTTGGGACTGAGCAGAACTATTCTGGTTGCTATAATTAAGACTTCTAAAATTAATATTTAAATTTTATAAATGCTGGACCACGACATCCTGAGAAATAATAAATACAAGTCTGATTGCAGAGCTGAAGTGAGCTGTTATGTGCATTTGACTTTCCTTTATCCTGCAGTCTGCATGTCTGTTCACTTGAATGCTATTAAGTTCTGAAGCTGATTACATGGGTTGGCTTGTGACTCAGCCAGCCAACCCTTCAGGCACCTAAAAATAATGTTCTGTTGCTTTTGTTAAGGGAAAAAAAAAAGCCTTTACCACTTCAAGCAACCTGAGCTAGACCTGAGAGTGAAAGCCCAGCCTGGTCCAACCAATTCAAAACCCTCACATCAAAACTAAAGTACTACTTTTTCATTGCTAAAGGCAGGGAACAGAAACTTTGTGATCTCACCAGCTGAAGATTCAGCTGAGGTGGATGTCAGCATCTTGTCAAGTCTGTCTGCAGTTCTGGTCTTCGGGTCTAAGACTCTCTAGGCTTTGATACCAGCAGAGAATTTGAAGCAGGGATCACAAGAAATGAGTAAAGCAATTGCTCAAAAATAGCAAATGAATCCATCACTGGTCATTATCTGCAGTGAGGTTGTGTTTGGGAATGGGAGAGAGAATTCAGCGTGCATATAAAACCCAGAATGATAAGATTCCTAGAAAAATAAAAATACAAATTACTTTAAGGAATGTTATGAGTCCAGTTCAAAGCAGAGAGCAGGTATCCATTCCCTTTCATGCCACTGTTTAAAGATCTTCAAGAAAAGACTGAACTTCTTCAGATGTTTTAAAGGACCTATGTTATAACATTTTTTTACTTTTTTTTTTCCCTCCTTGGAAATCACATCCTGAATCAGAGTTTTGACTCTTCTCCATTCACCCAAACATTAAGAGCAGGTAGAAAGAATGGTATAAATATAAAGAATATACAGAATGGTAGAAAAGGCAGACAGAGGAAATAAAAAATTCTGTTATGGCACGAAAATAAAAAATGAACCACTTTAAGAGTCTGATTTTCAGAACTGTCTACCCTCACCCTAATAATGTGAAACAACATGACAACCATTTGTTTGTAAAAAGATGATTAAAACTTAGTGGAAAAAGGCAGTGACTGAGTTAATGGAAGGCCTGAATTGGCCTCCAGAAGCTTCCCTCTATTGATTTATACAAGAACCTAGGACAACTACACTGCTAATTAGGATCTTCAATTAAGTATTCAACATTTGGTGGGATAATGCCAACCAAAGCAATTACTCTCACTTTTTTGTACAAATAGAATGCTACATCATGTCTGGAAGATTCATCAGGGAAGGTGCAGATCTTGAACTGATTAAAAATAGGTGTTTACCACTCTCTCTGTTGTCTTCCTTTAAGGACCTCTTGGGGAGCTAAAATGGTATTTGCAGCACCAAATCAATACAACCAGGCGAGGACATTTGCAAATTGTCCCCAAATGCATCTGCTCATGTCCTGCCCTTTCCTTCATTAAAGAACTGGAGTCTCCTCCTCTATGAAAGCTCTTCTTTTGCTCTACCATTTCAACAGCTTATTAGTAATTTTACCACAGCTTTCCTAGAAGATGGGCACAGAAAATGAACGGTCATTAGGTTCCCTACCAGATATTTGTAAAATTTCACAAATCCTAATTTCATCTTTCTTCCAATTGCCCTTTCCACTTCCTATGCTTATATTCAGAAGTTAAAAATACAACATAGGACTGCTATTAGTTTACATGTTGCTGCTGTCATTGCACAGCAGTTCCATAGACAACTAATTAGGCATCGAGCACCAATCTGAACTATAGCTCACCAATTTTTAGAGAACATTTCAAAAGAATAGAGAATTCAGCCAACGCTTACTTTATGTGATTTAGCTTGTCAATAAGAGAGTGGGTTATTATATTTTCACCTTAATCATCCTAATTTTAAAATTCCTCTTTCAAATAAGAACAGCATTGCAGAATTAATTATTCCAAAATCATGAACTGCTTATAAAAATTAACAACTGCCTGTAATTATGGGTGCATAGGGGTTTCTCTGCTTAATGCAAAATGCCCTGTTCAAAGTCAAGGTATTTTAGTGGGGCAAGGACATAAAATGTCACAGGATATGCTGAATGGAAAGCTTTGCTCTTCTGATAGAGAGTTATATAATTTTCTTTTCAAATTACAGTTTAATTTATCTTACCATGTTTTAAAAAATGCCAATCAATTCTGAAAACCATGAAGAAACATGTAAAGATATACAGTGTGTTTTCGAGAAGTGTAAACAGGATTATTTTAATTACAGTCTTGTTATTGCTGAGAAAATGACAACACTCTCTATGTGTGGTGAGGTGATTCTGGTGACCACATTCTGTTATTTTCAGAATCAAAAATTACAAGCACTCATAATATTTACATCTGGTAAATAGGCATCTAATGAATTAATTACATTTTCAAACTGAGAAAGAGAAGATTATCCTGAAAGTGATCAGCAACCTCTTTTTTTTTACTTCCCAAACAGGAATCTTTTTTGCTCTAAATATAACAGTGCTGGCATTCAGAATGATCAATGAGTTTGAAGTATTTTGTTAAAACAAAATTTGAAAATCAGTCACTTAACATTCAGTTTTCCACTAAATTGGGAAACTGTTGTAAATACATTATTTGTGAATGGATTTGTATTTGATCTTGACTTGTCCATGTTTTTAGTGTTCATCTTTGTGTAGATTCATCTTTCCTAGCATGGTAACATGCACTCATATACAGATCTATTCACCTTTCTTTCTTAAATAATAGCCATGCAACAACAGTATACATAAAAATGATTTTTCCTACAAGTTTTTTTCCTTATTTGTCAGTTGACAGCTTGAAGACTTGAGTGTGTGCACACCCATTATATTCACATGCACGTGCATTGTGTGCAGGCATATTTCTAACCCTCATAATGGGATGGAGAGTTCCTCTTGCAGCTTTGGTTCAATAAAGAGAAACAAGTCAGGAATCAATGACTGTTTGGAACCATTCAACCTGTACTTTTTCCCTCTTGATTACTGTGAATAGCAGCACTGCCAGTGAATGAAATTTTGGTTGTATTAAGTAGAACTTACAAAAGTCCATTAGAAATAATGCACTTTGCTATGTTTTCCTATAATTCTACTTCTTAAAAGAAAAAGTACCATATTTCTTTTGTCAATTGGCAGCCAGACGCTGAAATTCATCCCAAATGTCTCTGTACTTGCTGGAAGAGTATTTCATTGTAAAGATGCTGCTGCCATCTATTGGGTGACATTACTAAAGAATTGTATTTTTCTGGATTCAGCAAGGACAAATAAATTGTGTCATTCACCTTTTTTCCCGTGGAGTTTTATTAGCAAGTAGGTTATAGCAGCCTGCATTTGGCTTGTAACACATGTCTTATATAAAGAGCTTGGTCCTGTCTTTGTCACCATTGCTAAATTTCATGAAGAGAGACATTCTGGAATAGCAGTGAACTTTAGTTTAGAAATGTGGCACTGGAACAATGGAAAAATTAAAAATCAACAACAAACCTACCATTTAATATTGCCTCACATCTCAGAATGATCTTATACAGACATTTTCATGCTCAGTGTCCCTAGTGTAACTGCATCACTTGCTGTGTTTGCCTTAGTAAAAGCCCTAATTTCCATGTAACTGGCAACCTTGTGCAACACAAAGATATTTCTGTGATATACAGAGACTTCACAGCAGTTTGTTGGTGTTTTTTCTAAGCAACTTAGTGAGGCTTCAAAGAAGTATTTTTCCCCTCTAAGACTGATTTTATTTTTCCTATAAAATTTAAATTGAAGTTCTGAATCCTTTTGTGACATCTCTGCATGTATAGCCTCGGTACATAAAACACATTTTAATGAACAGGCATCAGAAGGATAAATACTGAAAACACATCCTTGAGCTTTGAAAGTTGTAGTTCAGTCCACAGTGGGACCACACGGAGCACACATGGTGAAATAAATGCAGGAAGAGGATGGAGTGCCCCCCTGTTCTCTGCCAGTTCTGGCAGAACAGAGGCCTTGGAAGCACTGCCCTGCTGCAGAAAACAGACAAACAAATGATGCTGACAAGAGAAAACAATGGCAAAAGAATGAACAAATCTCCTGCTCCGATTTCATCTATTGCCACAGCTTTCTGACACTGATTCATTGTGTTCCTCTTCTCTCTTGGCTTTCAGAAGAGCAAGAAGGCATTTTACCTTTCGTGGCCCAGAAGAAAATTAGCTGACTGCAGAAAGTATCACCTACATTGTTGCTGTGTACACCACCAGTAACCAGCTTGGGTTTTTATTGCTAAAATGGACTGGTGAAAGGCCAGCAGCCAAAAGCAGCAGGAAGATAATTCCTCTCTATTTCTAAACAGAATATATATCACTCACAACACCAAAGCAGCAGCAAGCTGGAACCTCACAATGCTAACTGTACTGGCCCTGCTGAATTGCACTTTGCAACCTCTTTGATTTTTGTATTACTGAGTTTAAGCCCAGGAAAATTTAGCTAACTGTGTGCTGAGGTCGAGAAAAGCCATCACAGACAGTACAAAATTATTTTCTGCCATTCTTGGAAAAGAACCATTTCTTCAGGCTAGTGTTCTCCTAGGTAAGTATAAATGCCTTCCATTACCATTAAGAGCACAGAAAGGACAGCTATTAAATATTAGACTAGAACTCAGGAGATCTTGCATCTAATTATACTTCTGCTAAAGCATTTCTACATGACCTTGGGCCAGACACACAAAAATCTATCTGTGCTTCAGGCTACCACTGGTAAATGGAGATAATGATATATTTGCCCCTTACAGCAGCGTTCTGAGGTTAAACTCAGGTTACTGCAATATTAACATTTGTTTTTCGGTATTGAAATATAAAAGCACTTAAAGGCCTATTGCAATATGATTAGAGGGGATTTTTTTCTTTTTTGTGTGCTTACCTTTCCCACTAACACATCATTTGAAGAAAAAAAAAAAAAAAGGTGTTATTTTGGAAACAGTCTCTGTTAAGCAGCAGCAGGAGGATTTGTCTGTGGAAGAGCACCCACAAGAAAAAGAATGTGCAGTAGAAAGGGAAGGAAGCTCCACTCCTGTTCTGTGGAAGATTGCAGAGCCCTCCAAAAGAAGGGCTGATCATGTGAGCTCAGTGTATTCCAACAACCAGAATTTCTCCATTATTGAGGGGGAAATGTCTGCAGATGGTAACAGTGTGAAATTACAACCTCAGCTCCAATTGCAAAGGGGATGTGAAAATGTGGCAGCAGCATAAGATCAAAATCATGTTGTGAGGTTGGGGGGTTTTGCTGGTTTTTTGTTGGTTTGTTGCATTGGGTGGTTTTGGTTTTTGGTTTGATTTTTTTTTTTTGGTGTGGGTTTTTTGTTGGTTTAGTTTGGTTCAGTGGGTTTTTTGTTTGTTTTTGGGTTTTGGCTTTTTTGGTGGTGTTGGTTTTTCCTTGTGGACAGACAGAAAGTGAATTTACAGAAATACAATTTAGATTTGCTTTAATACTAATTTATAGCAGCAGTACAATTTGGGTTTTACTGTACTATGGTTTCAATACTTCTACTGCCCCAACCAACTGACCTTTTTATTCAGGTAGGGAGATGTTTTGCCTCTTTCTTATCCTTTCTGCAGTATCAATAGCTTAGTAATGCTTTGCAGTTCCCTGGAGGGGTACTAGACAACTTCTTACCTTAATAAGCTCTTATTCTTTGGTTGCACAGAACCTTATTTTTCAATTCTAATCTTAGTTTGGCAAAGCATCTACTGGCTATACAGTAAATATGCCATAAGAATATGTTAAAAAGAAAGGAAAAGCCAGCATTTTACTTTATCCAAGCTGGTTTTCTATCTAAACCAAATCCAAATACCTAACAGGCATGGAATGTTTCTCTTGCAGCAATAAAAATTTTAAAGAAGAGGTCAAACATTTTTTTCCCTTTAAACCCAAGGGCTGCAAAAGCAAGGAATGCTGTATGCTGAGGTTGCCTTTTGGCTGCTCTACAAAATGCTCCTTGCAACCTAATGTCTAAAAAAACAAATTCTAGCTTTAAAAATGGTATTTTGAATGCTTTGTTTAGTGCTGTAGAGGCTATATTGACACAAGGTGGTAGATAAGGTTGCAGATACCTGCTCAATCTCATTTCTGCAGCAGTTAAATCTGAGTATGGATACCAAGTGATTTTGAAATGCATTTTTTTTCTGGATTGGAATTTTGGTTTTATTTTTCTTGGAATGTGTCTATTAATTTAACACCTTCAATTAAAATTACTAGAAATGGAAACAATTTCTTCTCTGTTAAACTGCCATCACTGTACCATTCACCCTAGGTATGACAGCCTGTCCATGCAATGAAAAACAGATCTTTTTCCTTCTCTGACCTGAAAGGAGCACACGAAGAAATAGGACACAGGAGTGTGATAAGCCAGAGGAATGTGGTGTTGGGACAGTATTTTTGGCTTAGTTATCAAGAAAGAGAAAGAATTAACTTCTGATTAGGTAGCAATAATGAAAAGTGTGTGTGTGTGTGTGTGTGTAACATGCCTTCTCTCTGTTGTACAGCTATTATTTGGTTCAGGGAATTAATTTAAATCACACTTTTACTCTAGTGGCTACTTCAGATGTCTCCTTTTACCTTACTCTGCTTCAGAGGTTTGAAGTCTGGTTTTCTAAAGATCTAAAGGCCAATAGCTAGAACTAAGTCAAAACCACCTGAATCCTGAATATATGAAAGTCAAAATACTGACTTTGCTAAAACAGTGTGTGCCAAGCTGTAGGCAGTTGTTTAGATCTGAAGACCCAACATCAACCACTTCCCTCCTTGGAGAAGCAGGGAACTTCTCATGAAAAGAGATTAAAAAGGGAAGATTCCTCCACAGTCTTATGTACAGTTTATTTTCTGATTGCTTGGGCAAGCAACAGGGAGGAATATGGTGCCAAAGTTATGATTTCCCATAGATCACAGGGTGGATGGCAGCATGTGTAACTGGGAACTCTGCATTTAAAAAAGAAGGCTGCTATATTGCATTTTATACTCAAAGAAATGCAGTCTATATCTCAAACAGAAAGGCAAGAGTCCTACCTGTCCAGACAACCAGATCTAGCTGAAAGCTCATTATCAGGACATGGCATGCCTAAAAATTCAGATCCTGTTGTCTCAGGTCAGATATTTAAAATTATTGGAAACATCATAGTTTCAGCCTCAATCACGTTAAGCCTCCTTTAAGAAAAGGAACAGCTATATAGTAATGGATAAAAATGAATTGTGCATGTATAATAATGGAACTCAAGATGATGAACCTCAGCAATCCTGTGATCTTTGTCTTATGCAATGCACTACACAACATAACAAATTTGTGTAAAAAATGGCAAAGATTCGGTGTAACTAAAGAGCATTCCACATAGCTTTGACATCAGGAATGGTGCAGCCTGAGATCAGCTTTAATTCTTCATTATAATAATTCACAAATTGCAGTGGTTGAATATATTCATGTAACAGAAAGTTTGGGAATAATTCTGAGAAGAGAGAGAAGTGTTTTAATAATTCACAGTGACATAGATGCACTCATGACATTTTTTTTACCTCATCTTCTTAGTGTATTCCTCTCTATTTTACTTCATTTCTTCTCTCTTTCTTGCCTGTATTTTTCCAGGCTCCTCCTTTTCTTTCCAGGCTTCCAAACTTTTAAGTCTCAGTAATCTGTACTGAACACAAATAAACAGGGGTTTAATAACTTCTAAAATAAACAACAATGACCTTCTTCCCCCAGTTCCCTTTCTCCAGGAAAAAAAGAGATTGAGAGGGTTCATCTAATGGTACCAACTCTTTTTATTTACTTTTTATTTCATCCTGTAAAGTAGTACTACGGATGGAAGGAGATAACTTATATGACAGCGGGTTTCTGGTATAAAGGGCTTTTGTTTTCTTTTGTAGCAACCCCTCAGAGAAACAATAAGTGAAGCAAAGAGATAGATATTCTACAGTATTAAGTCTCTAAAGTGCAACCTAAAAAATTTACTTGTACAGTTGAGTAGTACAGTGTTCTTTACAAAAACAGAAACTAGAGGCAGATTCTAGTTTATAATGTCACTGAAAATAGAATTTTTTTTCTAGCTTTTACATATCTGGGTTTCTATTCAAATGTCTCTGACTCCTAGTTTCATTTTAGATGTGCACTGCATTTCTCACCTTTCTCCTTTTCCCTCCCTTGACAAGCACTAATTATTTGTATGCCACACATTCCTGAAGGGCATGCACTTTTTCACAGGCGAACAGAGACAAATATTTAAAGCTGGGGTGAAAACAGGAAAGCATTTATTAGCCCCCAAAGTCAAGGCTTTGCAGGGCAGAGTTAGCAGTGCAGTCATGCCTGTAATAAGCAGAGATCATGGCAAAAGGAGGAGCAGAGGACAGCAAGCTTCTTCCAACATCCCCAGCTGCACTCACCGAGCAGCCCTTTGGGAAACCCATTAGTACAGTTTTACAGCCATTCCTGGAGGTGCCAAATGCTCCCTAATAAGCATAAATAAGTCTAATAAAGGAGAAGCTTAGCTATCAATATTGGAAGATTTTCAGCCATATTTTCTGTCAGCTCAGTCTGGTGTCACTTCAGAAAATTCTCTGATTCCACTCTATAGAGCAGACATCTCCATAATTTAAGCTGTAGTTATCCTTTACAGAACCAGCTTGAGACAGTGGAATTAACTAAACTGAGAATTAAACCACGGGAAAGATGGAATAAAGTTGGAATAATATTCTTGAAATGTAGATATTTGAAATTATTTATTTAAGTTAAAATGAAAAATTATTTTTCCTATCTGCTTATGGTATTGGCACCTGAGACATTGGTTTTACAACAAAGAAATGAGGTGGTAAATTGCGACTGGGTTGCAAGAAAATCAAAACTTTTTTTTTCTATTTGAGCCCTTATGAGTTAGTAAATTGAAGGGAAACCTTCACATCAATCAGGCCCAAATCAGGACTCATAATATTTGGGAACTGCAGATGATCAGTGTGCTCCCAGTTTGGGGGTTTTCTCTCCTCCTTTGGGCCCAGGTGTCCCTAACTCCAGGTGAGGCATCCAGCTGAAGATGCACAGGAGCAGCACCGAGATTCTCCAAAGCTGATTCAAAAGCCACATTCACTGAATGAGCTGAACTTTCACTACAATAATAACAAAACATTTGCTGTTTATCTTATGCCTGTGTTCAGTTAATTTTTCCACATCAGCTCTCTATAAAGATCCTGTATGGCCTACAATAAATAAAGCTGTAGGTAGCGATGCAACTGTAAGGATCTATAGATTTGCAGACTGTTTGAGCCACAGCAGCAGCTCCTTATGTTCACTACAATAACATTCAATTAGCTCTTATAAGTGTAAGTTTTAATGTTTAACCCAATGCCTATCTAAGGATATGCTTGCAGGGGGGTGCAGCTATGAGCTGGTAAAATACAACACCATCTGATCAGGAGAAATTATTTTCAAAACATAGCTGCCATAAAAAGCTAGAATGAAAGATAAATTGACAGAACAACTGCTTCTATATTCTATTTTCAACATTGTAAATGGGATATTATGCCATAATTTATTTTAATGAGTAACAATTAAGAAATGGTTTCTCAAGTTGCATGTAATTTCTTTCAGTTATTAGTTATTAGTTGTTCGTGCATAAATGTGTTTTAATATTGGCTTATCTGAGCTCTATTAGGTGATTAAAGCCTTTCAGGATATCAAATTTTTTTTAATTTTAGAGTTGAGCATTGCAGAGACAATTCTAACACAGGGCACTCATAAGAAAGAAATCAGTAAAACTTAGAGAGATGTTCCTTAAGTATTACAAAAAAAAAATAGGTAGAGCAATATGAGAAAGATGTCAGAGAAAATATGAATATATCATGTCCTGATATGCTTAACACTGAGTTTTGTTTTATCTAACTGCAGGTACAGCTTAATGGCCTCTGTCTTAATGAAATATTTCAGTTTACCTGGCTGTAGAGAGACTTACTGTACTACATATGCTTTCACTTTGTTAGAATAAAGAAATATTCTCATGGGAGGCTACTCTAACAAGCCTAGACATCGCCTGTATTGTTGAAAAATAAGTTCAGATCTCAGAGGAGCATAAAGACCCAGAGAAACTGGCACCTCTTTAACTGAAAAGGCATTCCACTTATCTCCCAGAAAGCAGCCTATTTTGTGCCAAGAATGGCTTGGAACAGCCTCTCTGCCCACCACGATGAATCTCGTGGGAATCAAAGCCTATTCTTACAAACTCATCCACGGAAATGTTTTTAACCAGGAGATAATGAATTATCTCAGTGTAGAGAATATTCTTTTTTAAACTTACGCTATTCTGTCAGGTTATATTTATTTCTTTAGGCCTCTATGCATCCAGAAACTTGAGAATCATGAATAAACCTTTGAAGATTATTTTGGTAGTTGAACTGTAGGTCATTAAAGTTAGATTATTTAAAAAAAATATGTAGATATTTCTAACCACTGAGCATATGTTGCTTTTGCTATAGTTTAAAATGTATTTCCTATTCCAGTTATGTTTAGCTATCTCAAAAGAACATCTCACTATAATTATTAATTTTCTACTGCAACAACCTTTCAGACCAGTAAGTAACGTACTGTGATTTATGAATGACTCTTAAGTACAAAGAGTCTTTGTGGCAGCTGGAAATAAATAAATGCCAATTAGGATCACATTTCAGTGTTCTATAGACCTGAATTTCAGTAGAAAGCAACAATTTTGCTTGTTTGAGCTATGCAGAGAGGCTTGGTACTTGGGTAGTTTTTAACTATTAAAAGAATTGAAGAAAAAATGAGAAGCTATTTAATTTTACTGTTTCTAAACAAATTAAGTTTTGTCTGGGTAAGACTGTTGCTATCAGCACAAAGGTTTCCTTCATGCCATTTCTCAGGATGTCAGGGATGCATTTGTGAGGATTCTTTACTTGTTTTTCCATTGCAATGAAGCAAAGCCTGTTTTGTGGAGATACAAGGTTGACTAAATCCTTCTTAAGGCAGCAGCACAGAGCACATGAGCAATGCAACACAAGGAGTATTAGAGTCTGCATAACAAATTTATTGAAGCCCTTATTTTCCTGTACGTTTAAAATCTTTTCTTTTCCTGCTGAAGATTATATTCATCCTGAAACATTACCCTTCAAGTGTTAAAATGACAAGTGCTGATGAAGGTAAAGCTGATCAGCTGCAAGCCTCCCACTGCTGAACATTATAAAGTTTCTGTTGTTCAAACAGCTCGGTTAATTATCCAAATGTGAAGGATATCAGAAGGGGACCTGCTGAGCTTTACAGCTGACTTCCA
Source organism: Chloebia gouldiae (assembly GCA_003676055.1). Classification (NCBI taxonomy): domain Eukaryota; kingdom Metazoa; phylum Chordata; class Aves; order Passeriformes; family Passeridae; genus Chloebia; species Chloebia gouldiae. The sequence goes on along the minus strand of QUSF01000048.1, from coordinate 345,094 downwards.
GGGAATTATCCATAATAGAGCTGTTATAAGGAAATTATGACAGACACAACGTGCAGGGACCTCTGCTTACCTCCCCTGAGGATTTGTGCAGGACCTTATAATCAAACAGAGTTAGGACTTTCCTCAGAATCAAAGGGAAGCCACACTTTGCAAGGGAAAAGCTGTCCAATCAACTTCATGGTGTTTTATCACACAAACCCAGAGAGGATTCTAGACTCATGCATATTAATTGCCTGCTAAAAAAAAAAAAAAAAATTAAAAAAAAAGACTGGCATTCCTCTGCTGCCAGGGACTACTTGCTCAAATTTAGGTTCTCAAAACTACTATCATGCCTTGCCCACAGTTCAAAATGTAGTCCTTGCTGCCTCTGTGGGAGGTTTTGATGAACCATAATGTTCCTTTACAACAAGCACTCATACTGCTCATACTGGGTCTTTATGTGACAACAGTTTTGGCTTTTTAAGCTGTTAAAGTCAACATTTCATGAACCTGGGACATCTCACAGCAAAATAATTCAAAATAATTGAGGACACTTCCCTGGCTACTAAGGAATGTGAAAGAATGAGCATTACTGAGGTGAATTGAGTCAAACATGGAACCTGTTCAAAGCAGAAAAGCCAGAACTTGAACAAATCTGCAAAGCACTGGGTGATATTGCAGCAGCTAAAACTCTGTGACATCTTTATTTGATGGTGACAGTCACTTGGGCTAAAGAAAAAGACACCAAACTCTTTTTTACCCTCCATAATTTGTGCACACACCACAGTGCTGCCCTAGCACACAATACAACTGCAAAGAATTTAATTCACCTGTGTGGGCATGTCCTGCCTGGGGAAAATTGCATGGACTTGTGTTCAAACTATGAAAGAGAAAAGAGAAAACTGAAGGCACTGAGGAAGGTTTTACTGAGGAGTTTATCTTTGAAAATGAACTGAATTAGTTTATCCAAATTAAATAATTAATTTTCCATCACAAAAAGTGGGAAACATTAATACTACGATATCTTACACCAAAGTTCACCATTATAATGTTAGAAGTTTTTTAAGAGGCCTATCACCATTGCATTAATCTATCAATTTATCATCTCTAGACATTCTTAATTTTGAATCTCTCTTTGAAATATTGTTTAACTTTGCAGTAAACCTTCTTAGCAGGTGCACCTAACAGCTTCTGGGAAATAATGTGCAGCAGAATGAGCAATTTGGGTTGTGATAATATCAGTGAAAATTATGCCCTGCAATTATTACCATAAAGTCATAAATAGGATGGTATAATAATGAAATAGTAATGGAAACCACATTTCCATAATTAAGATAATCCACATTCTGTAGTACCACAGGTTAATTTGCAAAATTAATTTGATCTGATAAATGGTCATCAAATTTTCATGACATTAACCGAAACCAAAATCAGTGAAATGTTTCTCTGATATAACCATTCAATTCTTTCTCTCTCTCTTTCTCTCTCTTTCTCTCTTTTCTACCACAGACTTCAGCATCAAGAATGGAAAATCCAAGATGCTTTTCAGATTTTATGCTACAAGCTCCAGAAAAAAAGATTTTAAGAGTACTGTTCACTATCTGTGTAAACCAAAGTGTTCTGTTATTGGGAATATCTCAGTTATTTTGACAACGTCTAATTATCATTTATGTCTCTTTAACCATCAGTTTACCTTAAGGAAATATGATTATCTGTTTGTTCCCTGAGCCCTATACCTGAACTGCTCCTCCTCTGATTTAGAATTGCCTTGTCAAACTTCTTAAAGTCAGTTGCAAAAGCAAACACCTTGAGATATGTGTACATCAAGGTCCTGCCAAACACTGAATTGGAAGCTGATGTAATTTGCAATGTGAAATTCCTCAGATGTCACTGTAGGCTGAGGCCAAAGTTCCAGGCAGCATTCTAGAAAGGAAAATGGCTCACAGCAGGAAGCTTTTGGTTTATGAAAGTAACAATTACACCTGCTGTTACTGGGAAACTATCTAGCTAAATAAAGATTAAATTAGTCTTAAATGAAAAGAACATGCTTTAAATATTTGGACTATAATGTCACAGATGAAACCTCTCCATTCCATGTTGTCTCCAGATCAGGGTCTTGGCAGCCCATTAGATTTAGAGGATTAATTGATTCTTCTATTCAATACTTGAGTAAAAACCCCCAGACAAAAGTACACCCACCCCCAGCCTACTCTTGATATTAAGAAGGGGGATGTGTGTGCATGGACGTGAGGACAACTGATTTTAATAAAATGTTATGTATTGCTGCCTAAACATAAGCCATTAACAGAAAAAATACATGTTACATAAAATGCTCTTATTATTTTAAAATTTATTTTCACTTCAAACACTTTGCAAGGAGGAAAAAAAACACTTCCATAGAATTTTATTAATTTCTTGAATCCTTGGTATTTCTAATGAATAGCCCAGTTATACAAGTATTCATTCACTCAGAACAAGAGGCATTAATTTCCTTTGTCATAAATACAGCAAAATTTTCCAGTGGTTCATGAAAGTGCTTTAACCACTAAGCTATTGGTTACACACAGATCAGAACACTAGGAAGTATTGTCTTAAAAGGTGGAACACAGGATGTCTCTGCATAATAAAGCTGCTTTGTAGTTCTGAGAGAAAAAAGAAAATTTTGACTCCGCTACCTGCAGTGTGGCAGATTGCACATTCCCTAAGCAGTGTCTCTTACCAAGATCACTGAAGACCAGAGAAACAAAGCTAAAGAAAAAAAAAATCACAGCAAATACTGCTTTTAATCTAGACAAGCCCTGGCAAACACCAGCCTTCCCTGTCCTATGAAATTATGATACCATTTTATTTTAGGAGAACCCCCTCTTGACTTCCACATGATGAGCACACCTTACTACTTTACTCTCCTCACCAGCTGATTTTACATAACTCAAGAGGATTGTTATTTCTGGGAAGACAAAATTAACCCTATTCGAACAGGAAGATCTGCAAAGTCATTAACATTTTCAGTGAATGCACATTTTTTTCCTCTGTTTTTTCTAGAAGTCTCATTCTTTATTGTAATCTCTCCCCTTCACACTGCAATGTCCCATTTAAAGAATCAGTGTAAGCAAACAATGTCTTCTGAAGCAAGAGACAAGTTTTCATGAGAAATAATTGTTTGACTGGTATATTTCCCAAGAGACTACAAACATTATTTCCAAACTACACCATCCAGGAGTAAGTATAAAAAATCCAGTCATTTCTCATTAAACAAGCTCTCTTGAGGGCCAGCTCCCAGGGATGCTTCTGTGCTATCTAGATACTTTTTTACACTAAATTCCCAAACCCCAAATTGATTTTAATCAACTTTTTTCCCCAACTCATTCCACATGCACTCACTCTCTATTTTTATTTATTTATATTTTAAAGTCCAGTGATTTTGAGATATTGTCTTTCATATTTATAACCTCAAGGGCATTTAAAGTTCTGATGACATTGAGATCACTAGATCCTAGATAACTCTCAACTTTTATCTTATTTATCATCCTTGTCTTGTTTTCTAGCAATATGAGGAGCAAGTACAAAATAGCCTATACTTTTACTGAATAGCCTGCAAAATCTTTCAGCATGGAGTCCTGTCCTCCAGGAAGAGGTACCCCTTATCAAGTCCATAATTTCCAGCCAGTCAATATAAACTAATTGGATTTCCAATGATTGATGATCTATCCTTCTTATAGGCTTTCCTTATCTTTCTTTTCTTTTTACATCTTGCCTGGGAGGTCTATACCAATTTTCAGTCATTTTTAGGTTTTAATTTGCCTATCTTTCTTCTTCATCTAAACTGTCCCTACTCAGGTGTTCAAACTACATATGCCATTTATTTCTTTTGTCAAGGAAGCTTCTTTGTCCATATTGCCATATGTCTTTATGTCCTGCTGTCTATGCCTTTTACTGTGTGTATTTATCAAGGCATTTCAACCTTTCTTTTTAGGACATACTTACAAAATGGGTATTAAGAAAAAGATATATTTGTGCAACTAATTAAAATCCTACTGACAGATCTGTTTTTATAAGAAAGCTGGCAGCTCTGCCTGCATGGCATAAGTACTCTGAAAATGCATGCAGTCCTGAGGAAATTAGGTATTTCAATGAGTGCACCTTTCCTGGATAGTGCCAGACATTTTGCTATTCAGCAATCTGCAGAAGCTGCAGATATTCACCTCACCTGAAAAATCTGACCCTTACTTGCTTAATATTAGGCAGTCATATCCAAAAATCATTGTTTCAAAGACTCTGTGCTACAGTATCCATGTGTGCTTGATGGGATTAAGAATGCTTATGAATCCCCTGTAAAATGTTATTTACAATTTTTACAGAATGTTGAAGAGTCTTTCTACAAGAAAGCAGTGCTATTTATGAGGCAAACACCTACACAAATAAAGAAGTAGCCATTGCTACCAGGAATGATTCAACTGTAGTCAGACATAGGCTAAGCTGGGAAGCTTTGACCCTTCTCTGTGTTTACACTCTTTGGTGCTAGCTCTGCTCTAATGGTATGAAGCAGGATTAGGTCAAAGGTAAAGATTTCTCACTATCAAAACTGCATTTCATTTGGAAGGTCAAAAGAGAATGGAAAACAGAAATCAAGTCTGTGCTGCTGCACATGCATCAAGCAGCCTGGGGCAGTCAGTGCTGCTCAGCCCTGTAACTTCTGCTTTAGTGCAGTGGCTGTGCCACACTCAGTGATTTTAACTTGTAGAGCTCAAGCAGAGCAGAAACCTGAATTTCTGAGGCTGCAGACTTACCACTTACACAATTTTTTTGAATGTCATGAAAAGGTTTAGGGTTACTTACCTAAACCACTTACGTAGCACAGCACAAGAACACCTTGATTTGTTTAGTGGAAGGCTTTGATTCTTTTTACATCCATCACCTTGGAAACAAAATGTGAATATGTGGTTGTTCCCTTTATAGTATGAGAAGTGCTGGATTTACAGCCTTGACAGCTGATGTGCTGCTCATAGCCACTGACATGCACAGTTCAGCAGTAAAAGGTTGGAGCTTTCTTTTACTTTCTGCCAAGATGCCTCAATCCTGATTGGGAAAGAAACTGCAGGTGAGGATACATCTATAGCTCCCACCTTCCCATCATTTCTTCCTAAATAGTGTTATCTGTCATTCTTGTAGTTTTTGTGACTCAGGGAGAAGACCCCTAGTCCATACTTATTAAAATGGTCGAAACAGAAGTTTAAAGAGTTTCAGAATAAAATTTAAAATTAATATTTTAAAATAAAAATAAAAATTAATATTTTTAAACTTTTTAAAAATTACTATATTTTCTATATATTAAATGAACCAAAAGAAATCTTCTCATGCTGGCTAGTTACAATGTCATTCATGATGTCATTCATGGTCCTGCTTTCACCAGGTAATATGATGCTAATGGAGAAAAACACCTACTAATTTTCCACATTGTCAAATTACATTATATTCAAACTGACAACTAAAATTTAAGGAATGCTTAGCCTATACTCAGGCCTCAAAGTTAAAACTCACTTTCTTTTTAAGTAATTGCTTTAATTGCAGATAATATTCAAAGGGAAGATGGCTTCAGTGTTTGCAAATTTATATGCTGTGCAATAGACACTGAGGAGATAAATACATCGATGGAGAAAGGGAAGGAGCCATCTCAATGATTATTTTGTGCTGCCTGGGTGTTCTTACTAAATCTCTTGAGATGCTTCACCTTGGAGCTTTTCCTGGAGGTTTGTCACTTCTTCCTTCTGTTGATGCAGTAAGGCACACAAAGCACAGCCACGCTCCTCTTTTGCCAGCCATGGATACATTTTCAATTTCAATTATTTTTGATTGCTATATAAAAATTTGATTCTGACTCAACTTTTCGGAGCAGTTGCAAAAGAATGTAGAATAATAATCAGGATCTCCTTGAGCATAAACACAGAGTTATTTGGGCACATGTAGTCATCAACTGCAGAACACTTGTTGCCTGGTGGGATTCTTTTTACTGATACATATGTTAGGCTGGTTTACTAACAGAGGAGGTTCTAGTAATCCAGCTGCTCTAGAGTAAAACAACAAAAACTGGAATAGACTAGATATAGGCCAAAATTTTTGAGGGACTTGAAAATATATTCAGTTTACTTAGGAAAACAGAAATCTGTTATATGTAGAAAATTACTCTTGTAAGTACTCACTGAAGTACCCAGACCAACAGCCCCTTTCCCAGTGTTCTGCTGTGGTTTTTTCCCCCATCAGAAAAATAAAATTAATGCAAAACTACTTGTTACTAAATGGGTTATATTTGCAGACATCAATCCATGTTGTTCTGGAGTCCTGGCAACAAGTTAATGAGGTTTGAGCATTCAGCCACTGAGATAAAACTGACCCAGAGAAACAACAGAGCTGTCAGGCTGTCATTTCTAGCTGGCAGCATAATGAAACCTACAACAGAGGGCAGTTAAGAATAAATGCATAATAATAATCTGGTTGGAAATAACACTCTAACAATCATTTCCTTATTTAGGGATAACCCTTCTTAACTCAGTAAATTGTTTGTGTATTTATTTATTTATTTGACAGATATGCAACAAGGGCAGTAACCACATGGAATAAATGTGCACTTATTTAGTGATTTTTTTTTCCAAGGCACAGACACTATTTAATTTTAAAAACGATTCTCCAGGAGAATAATTAAATCCATGTAACTAAAGTATTACTGCAAAAATACCTCTCACGGGGTTGAGCAGCATTTAAATATATACTGCTTGAATTCTGATGCCAGTGCTCCCAATTGTAAGATCACAAAAACTGAAAACATATGATTGCTGAATATTAAATACACTGTTTGGATATACTCAGGACACACAAAAAGTGTGGATGCTCATTATAAATACCTCCATCAGAAATTAATTTCTCCTCCACAATCTGGGTCAAGGAGAAGAAATGAACCTAAATTTCTCCTCTTCCCAAAAAGCAAATTTGCCTCTATTTCCTCAGGTGTGCTCAGCACTCACTATCAGCATGCTCTAGGGTTTCTGAGGCACCCAGCCTGTCTGGAACAAAGGAAAACAAATGCAAGCTGTTACAGAATTCATCCAATGGTTTCTTCCTGTAAAAAGATATTTCAGATTGCAGTGGTTCACCACGGACTGTGAGTAACTCACATCCCTGACATCCCTGCCTTACACTGGATCACAAAGGCACTGATAGAGGGAACTTTGCATCAACTACACAGACAAGAATTGTGTCAGATAACAAAAATAAAAATAGCTGCAATATGGAGCCTAGGACATTCCACAGCTAGGTGGAACATGGTGAGTAAAAGCTCCTGAAAAAAGAACTCATAGGAGAATACCCCAACCTATGGAATACTGAGGGAAATGAGGAAAAAAATACTCTTTTCATTCTACAGCAGTTTTTTGAATGTGGTGCTTCATTTCTCTGGCATTTATTGCAATCATTGAAACACTTCTGTGTTTCAGAACTACTGTTGCAGCATTGCATTCTCATTCCAGCACTTAAGAAAGTGCATTTTTGAGGAACAAGTAATGTAAAAGGAAAATATTATTCAGCTCTAACTTTGGAGTAATCTGATTGCCTTGTATCTCTCCATTGTCTGGTCAGAACCTAAAAAATATTTCCAAAGTTATATAGTTTGGTGTGTTAGAAAATGTATTCCTTCTAGTATTTAAAACAGAAGTGAAACTGAAGCAATATCCTGAAATATTGTGGAAATGGCCTCTTTCTCCTAAGATTAACAAAACCAACCAATAAACCTTCCACTCTTTCCAGCTTGAAAAGGGTTTGTGTAATAACACAACACAAAACTGGCATGTGTTTCCTTTTCTGTTTTAGAAGTCTATTGTTTAGCAATTGTTTGTCAATTGGAAATTTAAGTTTAACCTTGCTGAAGCTGTATCTACACTATAAATGTTTAGAAATATAGGGAACTCCTTAATTCTAGGTCAGAGCATGTGGGTGATGCTCCTATACAAATTCTAGAAACGTAAGAATTTTAATTTGCTTTTCCTTGTTATTGCCACCTCTTTTGCATATTCTGTGTGTGACTGTTTTCCTCTGTCATCTATTAACTTAAATTTTTTCAAGTTTTATTGCATTTTTCCTATGCTATATTATGTGTTAAATTCTCCTTTTAAATAAAGTTGGAATTACATTTTTGCTCAAGATCAGGAAATAGTAAATTTTCATGTCTGGAACTAGGCAGTAAAAGCCTATACATCACTCTCATAAATATGGCATGTCTAAGAGAATAGAAAATGCTCCAGGATGTATTTTTTTTTTTTCTTTCTGTTGAACAATATTGGTAATCCAACATGAAAAATCGTGCCATTTAGGATTTCCACAGCAGCAGATGATCCAATTTCAGGGGGGAATACAGATACTTTTAAAGTCTATAACTATTTCCTCCTCATTGACCCAAATATGTTAAGTGTCACTTAACACTCTGGGTCAGTGACCTTCAGGAGGCATCATGGAAGAAGTTAAAAAAGTGAATTAACTGTTCTTCTCCTAGAATCTTGGTACAAAAAGGAGGATAAATTTTACTTTAAAGGCTTTTACCCTGTTTTGACAAAATCATTCTCGCAACACTAGTGCCAATTCTAGTTTTAAAATATCTTAATGCTGGGAAGATAAAGGAAAAAAGTAATTGCATTGATCTGAGTGCTGGAAATTTGCATGAGTTATGAATGACAGCTTGAGAAATCCCAATCAGTTAAAAAGGGGAACTTTGGAGATCATTTAATGAAGTAGAGGAAGTGGAAACTTCAATAACGTCAACGGAAAAGTTACCATTTTCAGCTCAGGACGCAAGATAAGACTTTGAGAGTCGTAAGTACCTAATAGCATTTCAGGAATTTAGCAGAGGGTAAAGATTAAAGCTCACTGTCTCCACAGGGTGCTGAGCTCTTGATTCATGTGTTTTATAACATCAAGTCTGGATTATTGTAATACCCTGTTTGTACGCCTCTTTGATACAGTGGTTTGTCACTCACGAGCTTCAACATGCACAGCTTAAAACAACTCAGATCCTCAGTGGAACTGAACTGTATCAGCATCCTACCAGACTTGATTGCCTCTTTGTCAGATTTAAAACCACTTTTAAATGTGTGTGTTACACACTTTTTTCACCTTTTTTTTTTTTCAGACTAACCTAATGATTTGTCATTTTCTCTGCTTGCTGCATATTATGGTGAACACTGCACTACTGGCTACAGACACTGAGAGCAGCTGTGCCCTCAACATAAAAGAACTACAGTGAGAGAAAGCACTCAGACCAGGATAGATATTAGAAACTCCTCAGAACAGGTTTCTTAATGAGTGTATTTGTTGTTCTCTTGTTTCATGCTTCAGAGTGTGTTTGGCTGTGGAGAAGGGACACTGAAAACTTGAGAACCACCAGACAATTTGGCCTTTTTTAAAAATACTTTTCACATTTGAAAAGTGTCATTGGAGAGTGATAGATAATATTTTATGAATCTATACAAATTAGCTATTCCAGTTATATATTCTAATGACTCAAGGCAGTAATACAAATGATTGCTGAGAAATCATAGAAATGGGAAGAGGCAGTAAGTGATGGGAGAAAAATAATTCCAGTGGACAATAGTGATAGCTTTAAGATAAAAGAAGAGGGTGTTATGAATGGTGCACCAACACAGAGGGTAAATCTTTTAAAATGTCATTCACTGTATCTACTTGCGTAAAGAAATATTTAAAATAGAAAGCATAATGATCAAATATTTAGTCTTAATTTCAAGAGAATTCAGCACTTCAAAGACAACTGTAAATTTCATTGCAGCCTCCTAGTTAAGTAAATAGATGTTACTTGAATACTTGTATGGAGTACCAGTACAAAACCTATTGCAACTCCAGCTCTGGAAAGAAGTATGCACAACAGAAATGTGAACAAAAACTGAATGAAATATTACATAAAAATTTTACTATTTTAAACAATTAACTTCAGCATTCCAGTGGATTGAAATATCTAAATATCAAATCCTAGACCCTGTTGTGTAAGCGATCTTAACTCTCTTCTAGACAGATAAGAGAAATATGTAGATAAGTAAGAAAAACTGCTATGTCACAGAATGCAATGTCAATTATCTGGATGTATCTGAAGGTACAAACAATTGCACATAAATTATTATAAATACACATAAATACACATAAATACACATAAATTCACATAAACACACATAAATTATGCAGGTTGGTCTACAGGAATTTAGTTATGTTTTTGCAGAAAATGGAGGGGAGTTACTCTAAGCATTACAAAAATCTTACAAAATGACAGAAGTCTTGCCTGTTGCAACAGGCAAACCATTAGAAGCTGCAATGTCTCAAAACATCTTGTAGTTATTATAAGAATCCATTGGATTAATGGATAATCCCATTTGGCTAAATAGAAATAAACACAAATCTTTCTGACCTAGATTCCCACCACCATTCCTGTGAAGCATGGTGCCATCCCAACTAATTACAGATGCAGGGATATGGCCCAATATTATGTTAATAACTTCAAAGCTTTTTCTAATATGAATTCTTAGCTTTATTTTTGTCTTATATAGTTTTACATTTCCTGTGCTTTTATCCTGATTGCATATTTCCCTAGTTACACTGATAAAGCATATTAATAATAAAAAAATGCTTTGTAAGAATTCAGTCTTGGGTTCTTTCTTTCCAGATTAGTTTCTCCTCTAAAGCACTACTTCAGTATAACAATCTCAGATTTACATCAGGTTTGCTGAATTTTCAGATTCACTGAATACAGTAGTGTAGACAAGAATCTTCCCTATTCTGATTTTCGTGGACAGTTCCTTTTTTTCCTTATCTTTATTCCTTGTTTTTTATAAAAACATAGGTTTCCTCAGAAGTTTTTTTTTTCCTTCTCTCTCTCTCTTATTTATTTATTTGTTTGTTTTATTTATTTAATTATTTGGCTAGGTCAACTGCTTTCTTTGCTATGGCACTGAATACATTTCAAAATGGGTTTCATTGATGTGTCTGCTGGATCTGCTGCTTACACCATTTATTACCTGCCTGCCCTGCACTGGAGAAGCCTCTGAGTTATGGTGATAAGGACAGCCCTTTGCTCTGATAAGGACAGTGGAACAGAACAGCACAGCCTTGGAGAAGTAGATAAAGGGTGCAGCTTAGGCAAACTGAAGTCATGAAAAATGCAAGCAGGGTGCCAGCTCAGCTCTGCAAGGCTGACAAAGCAGAAGCCAGGCAGAGCAATGATGCTGCACTTGCCCAAAAGCAGGGATCAAAGAACAGCCACCTGAAAAGGATACTGGACTTAGGCAAACACAAAAGAACTATTAATTAAAAACAAATAAAGCCCATAAAGTAGGCATTTTGAATAATTATTTAGGAATTTTTTTTTAATTTTTCACATAACTTCTCAAATTAAAAAAAAAAAGAAAGAAAAAAGAAAAAAAAAGGGGTAAAGGCATCAAGAGCACTGCCTGCCTGCTCTTTTTGACTCACTTCTTAAAGAAAACAGGCAGCTTAGTACTGAAAATTCCAATAAAGGAAGGAATTGCCAGGAAGCATTGTGTAAGATGCCCAAACCCCAGAGAGAGGCAGGCATGTCCCTGTCCTCAGCATTTCCTGGTTACGTTGTTTTTCAGCTGGTTTTCTATCTTGCATGGTTTTATCTTCCTGGCAGTGCCCAAGGGGACAACACAACAGAGCCTGCTCACAGAACAAATCCCTCAGCAAGAGAGGTGACACCCCTGCACTAAAGATCCTTTGGGGTTCTAGGTGTTGTGCCCATTCAGTGTTACTCCATGCCATTGAATTCAGCATTTACTTTTGACAGCAAGGTAATTTACTGATCTCTCACTTTGAAGTCAGTTCTCTGCTTTTGTATCGTTTCAGCTGCCAGCACTCCAAATGATGCAAATATTAGAATGAACTGCTATAGTCAAAGAAAGCCAGGAAGACAAAGCATTCCTCAGGCTTTTGGTAATTTTTTTTGCACTTGTGAGGGGGCATGGAATGTAAAGAGAGGAGCTAAACCTGCCAGTCACAATCCATTGCTCACTCAAGCAGCAAACCCAGAGAGGTGAACAGCAAAGTTCTTGGACAGGTGTGATGCCAGCTCGGTCCTCAGAGCAGATATTCAGGCATATTTTCTTACAGCATATCTTATTTCCTTTCTTGAAATAGTCACTCTTCCACACTGACTGCTGTGTTCAACCTGAGAGCCTGGAAATACACAGACACTTTATCACAGACAAAACTCCCAGGCTAGGAAACACCACCGTGCCCCTCTTAAAATCTCTGTGGTCATGAAATGGAGCTCTTTAATTATCCTCTTTTACACCCACACTGAGAATTTCCGTTTGCATTTAAAATTTAGAGATTTGTCCACAAGTGTTTCTGCTTTTGTAGAACTCAGATTAATTTTTCCTCCCTAATTCAAAATGAACAGAAGCAGATGGAGTCCAAGGTAATTTTCCCTTTGGGAATGGCAGATATGTAAAATTGGATCTCTGGCATTTGATCTTATAAATGCTCCCAGATGGCAAATGCCTTCCTAACATTTTTTTTTAAACTTAAATGTCATGATGAAAATCAGAGAATGCAAAGACAATTGAAACTGATTGACACCAGACATAATAATATTAAGAAAATTAGAGAAAAAAATTGTATTTATGTACATGAACTTTAAAAAAACCAATAAGTATTAAGCCTATTTACTTAAATTACAATATTCAACAGAGTTGCTAGTTGCCACTTATAATAAAGATTAATCAGACTATAAATTATCCTTAAAGTGGATAGACTCTTACTCTCATTCAGAATGTCCCTTAGATATTATCTTTTTTCACTGTGGTCAGCCTTAGAAATCAAACAGTGTCGTGTGATAAGGCCATAAATATTTTGCTGCTAGAGAATAAATTTTAAAACTTTTATTTTATTTCAATTTAGAGATTTATTATTTTTTAAATTTTAGTTAAGAGAACATTCTGATAGAGACTTTTTGCTTAGTTTAGTTTTCATTCCATATAAAACCCAAATATTTTTGCTATAATACACAATTACTATTTACAGAGAAAGAACTCAAACTGTGATGCATTAAGGACATTTTTTCTCTTGCATTTTGTTTCCAGAAATCACACCTGAAGCATGCCATCAAAATTATGTGATATTGATGCTACTCAAGGAAGAGATAACAAAACACCCTAATGTCAAAAGTAATTTCATTTTTCCACCAAGAAGAATGAGGCCATCTCTAAACATATTAAAATATTATTCACTTTGACAATCAAACTAGTTCTGAGACATGAACTATTGCTATATTAGAGAAGGGAAGCAATCAGTATTTTTCATCTTCTAAGAATCTCTATAATACAAAAAATCCATCATTGTCTAATGGAATCATTAAGTACCTGGAAGGCAAATGTCTTTTCTTACTTCCATGTGAAATCTAGTTTGAAACAAGCACTTAGAGTTAACTCACTTCTCTAACATCCAGGAAAGTTTGACCAGTAATGAATGAATATTATCCGTATCTTTTTTTGAAATTACATAAATTTTTCATTACTATTCCATAGTGCATTGTTGTACCATTTAAGAGCTCTAAAAGGATATATGTATGAGGCTTCACTAATACTCAACAGTGATACAAATGATAATATTTCCAAAGATTTTAACTTAAAGCAGTTACTTTTTCAAAGTTGTTAACTGTTATTACTCACTTGCTTTAATATTTTTTCTGCTAATCTATTAAATTTATCACAGTGTGTTACACTAATGGCAAATTTGTGCTATGTATGCTAGCTGGATTCTATAGAGGCTTTTTTAAATGTTCTTAATGTCAGTTTTAAATCAAGCAATATGGTTGTTAAAGGTATATTTTCATGCACTTCATTATGAAAACCTTATTTTAACTGCATGGTAATCATACCTTGTGGATTTAATGAAACACATGCTAATAAAAAAAAAAAAACAAAACAAAAACAAATGCCAAAAACATGGGAATGTTGAGTAAACCTTTAAAATTAATTTTATGTGTACAAATCAAGAGCTTGAGTATCTCAGCCAGGACAGGCCAACCTTTTCCTGACAGTGTATAAATTGCTGCTGCTTTGTTATCAGCTTTAGCAGTTCAGGGATCATCACAGGGACCATTCCAGTTTCATGCCTCACGTGGTGTGTCTAATCCTCTAACTTTATGAATCAAGAAGCTGCATCATTGTGAAGGAATTTCTCTCTGCTTGAGAAAGAGAATTGCTTCTGATGCAGGGACAGGTACTTATTTTTTACTTACTTAAGAACTCAATCAGCACAGCCATTCCCTATGGTTTGGTTCCTTCTCCATTCTGCACTGGGCTCACCAGTATTGTGCTTCCTAAAATCCACTGCTGCACACACTCCTCGTGGAGCCAAACTGCTAAGGGGACAAGAAAACCTCCATGAGCATTTTTTATCACACTGTTTTCACAAGGAGTGAAGGGAGACTAAAACCCTTAGTCCCCTCCCACTGTAGGTCTCTGGACCTGCGTAGGATGGGGGAAAGTACTGTCCTAATTAAAATCATGAGAACTGTTACCATTGAAGTGTACTGTCAGTTTTACCAACAATATTTATTACTAAAGCCAATGTGACTATCTGAATCATAACTGTAGGCACGTGATTAGCAGGGTTTGGAATATGAAATATATTGAGATTAGCTGACAGCTGGCTTTACTGTGATGCTGGAGATACAACATAGAAACCACAGCACACATAGAGCTCCAGAGAGATGTCCACCAGAGAGAAATCCAAAGTCTCCACTTCGTCCACCAGAGAGAAATCTCTTAGTTCAAGGTCTCTTAGTTGCATTTTTTATCTTCATGGCATCATCTTCCCATCACCATTACTAAAGCAGCCAATTCATTGCCATTAAAGTACATTTCCTAATACTTAAAGAGCTCTCTGAGTCTCACAAGTGATTTTGACTGGTGCTATCAAATCACAGCCTTGACACAGCTTTCTTTTCCTGACAACTCAAGCTGCTTTTGAAAGGACATAAATAGATGTGTGCTTCAACATCTTACTGAAAGCCACTGAGCTATCTAGACACCTTTTTCTTTACTTTGATTTTTAAAGGCTTTGTAACATCATTATATTTTAAAACATATTCAAATTAACCATTTTAATGGTGTATTGATTCATAGTTTCCTGTAATTTTAAATTACTATGTTCTTTGTTTGATGCCTATCTTTTTGCAAATGTGCTCTGGTTAATGGTATTTTACAAAATGCAAAATTAATGATCGGTTTTCTTATTTAAGACCAGTAGCTAACATCCCTTTTCTGAGTGAAAATAGAAATACGAAAGCAAAGCATTCAGACAAAACTCTTAGTTTCTATGGTAATATGATGAAGAGTGGTAGCAAATGTTATTTTGGAGGATTCTTCCATTTCCTATTCAAATGGTTAGTACCAAGTATCTGCCAGTATATTTAGTCAATAGCATATCAATGGTTTTGTTTCTCTCCTGCCAGGCATACTACAGACAAGGAGGAGTCATCCTGCTGAACCACATTGCTGTGGGAGATGGGATTAAAATAATCAATATGACCTTTAACACATGTCTTTCATTTTGAAGAAAACTGTAAAATCCCAATTCTTGGATTGTCTCCTGCACTAGCAGGATGTTGTAATTATTATTTCCCACAGCAACTAACTGAATACACTAAAACAGAAGTGGGGTCCATCTTCTCTGACAACATTTTTCAGACTGCCTGATCATACAAAAAAAAAAGCAAAGCATCAAAGTGTTTCATTCTACAGCATTTTTTTAATCTTAGTCTCCTATTTACATTTTCTAAATTGTTTCTGCTTTTATTTGTAACATTCAGGGGAGCCCTATCAGCTCTTGGCTCTGTCAGAACAAGTCTCAGACTTTAGCAATCCAGAATAGCAAGTTTCATTTTCTCATTCTCTTCAGAAAAATTACTATACACAGAATCACTTACATAGTTTTTTTTTTTTTTTTTTGAAAGCTGACATTCTACTCAAAGCACCAAACTCCATAAAAGGAGATATTAGCATCAGTTCTGAGGAGGTCTCATTTTTTTCCATTTATATATACACATATAAACAAAGATTGAATTAAAAATATGAAGCTAGCTTTTCTCAAATATTTGGTGTATACTATGACTGGAGGAATTATGGGACAGAAAGGCATCAAAAAACGAGAACATTCTTTTATAGGGATTTTGAGAAACTTACTGTAAAGTAATTGAATTTGTGGTTTAATTTGTACCTGATATATACTCAGCTCCTGTGGTTTTCCCATGAACATAGCTGTAAAATTTAAACAGAGGAGGTTGATTTATCTTTTTATAGAATGCATGACAAAAGAGACAGATACATAATTTGGGTAGCTATATCCTATATTCTATTGAGCAGGATGCTATATAGTACTGTTATATAACAAATAGAACTTCAGAAATCACACTGGCTTAAGTGACAGTTTGAATAAAAAATGAGACTTTTATTCAAAAAAATAAAATGTCCTAGAATGTGACCATGTACTACTCTTAATGGGCCTCACAAATACAGAAGCTCAGCTCTCATGAGGAAAAGCTGAAACATTTCACCAGTCAGGCAATTTAAATTCTAACCATTTACCAGAAGACATAAAGGTCAGCTATGTACCAGTATCTCTAGGCACACAGATACCTTAGCTCCATCTCTGAAGGAAAAAAATTATTAAAGGGAGATGGTACACGAGACTCAGAAATTAGATGCAGGCACTTCTGCTGGAAATAGCATCAGGTGAAATCTCACCCATGGGATGAAAAATCCTCCCAAACTCAAGTTCTAAAAGATTCTGTGGATTAAAGGAGAATACTCAGCATCTGTCCCAAAGCATGACTATTCTTATTGAGGATTTTTTATTCTTACATACCGAGCGTGTGAAGTGTTATTCTCACATGGATATTTTGGAATAACACAACTAATGGAAGTACAACTAATAGCAAGTCAATAGTAGGGGAGTAAAGATGCTGAGAATTCATCAGGAAGAGTGACTGTGGCTGTGGATGCTTGGATATTTGGGATTCCAGTGTCTTTTCCTTTAAAAAAATCTGCAGTGCTATCTTGCTTTGAATAATGAAAACCAAATGAAAGCTACCCAGTTAATTTGTTTTATTTTCGCCTCCCTCCAAAGCTTTGTTTCGCCAATCTGCTCAGTTCACACTGCTGGTTAGAGCTGATCTCCCTCATAAATGAACCTCTTTGGAGATATAACTCTATTTATAAATAGAAAACAAATCAAGCAGGCAGACAGAGCAGTCTCTGTGAACACTAAGCTGAGACAATTTTTTTTATCTAGGAAGGAAAAAATAACTCTCATAAGTTCTTTGTTAAAATGCCTGGAGTTCAAAATGCAATTGTTAAATTATGGGTGTGTGGCTACTAAGCCTGGCATGGATTTAGCTTGGCAGTGACTGGGAAATCAGCAGGGGTAGAACACTAAGTTGGGAGAATGAGGGAGCACATAACAGCTATGTTGAACAGCAAAGCCATTTGCAGAAACAAAATAAAAATCAGGATTCTGTTGCTCATTCAGATTCTCCCATGTAGTTGAAAGACAATAGTTTCACTCTCAGTCCCATGAGAGATTCTTTCAGCCCCAAATTATTCCAAACCAGTGCAATATTTCTAAAAAAGATGGAAATATAGGGGGTTTTTCCCCTCTATTCTCCCCTTTTAGTTATCTTTTGACATAACTTTTTGCAGCAATTGATTCACTGCCCAGTTAAGTCAGCTCTAGGTACATCAGAATCTCTTCATGAATATTCACAGAGCTTAATAGAAAAGCTGCCCAAAAATCAGATTTGAATGAAAATCTTGTGTGACATCTGTCACACAAACAGGTAACCCTGAAGAAGTGTCCTGTTGGAAGAAACTGAAAAAGTTAGCTGCAAAAAAGAGACTTGCCTGGATTTTTACTCTCAGCAGCAGGGGAAGCGAGTCAAAATATCTCTCAAAAATGATATATATTGTTGAATTTTCCAGTGTCAATATTTTCAATTTTCCAATGTCACCTTTTCATCAAAAAATCCATGATGTATGCTGCTTATTTAGGGAAGGAAGTCTTTGCAATAAGTCTTTGCAAAATATGCTGGGCTTTCAAACCATTTTAGAAAGTGCAAGGGATGTTTCACAAATTTTAGTAAGAATTCTTACCTATTTGCATCAATCCTGCTGTTGACAAGTCATCTTCTCCATGAAAAAGCAGTGGGAGAGGATTTCCAGAGAGCCAGGGCAGGCTGCAGAGCATGCTGCTCTCCTGTGTCCATTGAACAACTCCAGGGAGAGCCCCTAGTGAAAACTGCAATCACTCAGAGGATTCAGACACCACTTTTTGTTTCATTTGCACTCCTTTGCCACGCCACAGCACTTTGAAACGAAGAGATAAATTAGTCTTTACAGAAACAGACAAGTGTATCTTCTCCTACACCCATGAAAACTTATGGAAACCCAAGCACTGCTAAAGCCAGGGGGAAATCCATGCCTTGCATGTGCTCTTCAAGACCTTGTAAGATTGTACAGATTACTGCCCACACGCCCATCAGAGCACTACAGGATTTCTCCTGAAATCCAGATTCTATACTAGGACCATAGCCCACCATTTTGCTTATATGGACAATACCAGGACTTTCCAAATAGAAAAAAAACAAAACCCTGTCTTTTCTTCTTGTTGAGGTGTCAGTAGTAGCAAAGCACTGAGTTGCTCAGTTCCCTTCTCACTCCCAGCTCAGTGTGAGCATGCTTTATAAAGACATGCACATTTTATGAGCCATAAGAGAAATCTTGGGTTGAACACAATTTTGGGTTTGATCAAGTTTAGAAAACTTCTGGGTGTACCAGCATTTACAGCATATCAAAGTAATTATTGTAATAATCTTAATCTTAAAATTAAGATCTTTTAGAATCAGAGAAATAATGCTCATTTTTCAAAGAGCCAGACCTTTGAGTGTTTCATGAAAATGGAGCAAAACTTTGGACAGAAAATATTTTGTACTTTTAAATGCTCACTTTCCATTTAACATCTGTTAAAAAGAAAACAAAGCAAGTTCAAAGAAGACATTTGAGTTGTTCCTTCATGATTTCTATTGGTACATATCTTCCTTGAACCTGAGCTTTCATGTCTGGGTCCTACCCAGTGGCGCTCATAACTTTTTTGATCTGTAACTATTTGTTTTTGTGCCTCCTGGACCAAGTCCCTCTGGACATATCTGACACTAAAAGAATTGCTATTGACTCAGACATCATTAATTCAGCTGTCAACTTTAGTAGTAGTTTGACTGAAGTTAAAGTTAAATCATCCTTTACCTAAACTAGTTTACTAGAATCCACTCAGTCTAATTGAGTTATCCATTTATTAAGAGATCTTTCACTAAATTTTTCTTAATACAGAAAGAATATATCAAACATTAAAATCCTTATGTGTTACAACACAAATTTATACCTAGGGTTTAAAAACACTAAGACTTTTTCACACTTGACTTCATTGTGAAGGCTCAATACAATCAGATTTGACATTTTCAAGTAGGTATTTCTCAGTTATTTAATGACAAAACTCTGAACAGAATGCATATAAGATAACACTCTGTCATGTTCATAGAACTCCCAGAAATCTGCTTCAGCTCCTCATAAAGCCACACTGGCGGTGATTTGCTAGAGAATTTAGAATATATTTTCTTCTCCCCCTGTTTTAGAACTAGTTAGTATGAAGGAAACCACTAAGTCATCTTGCACTGTGGTAATTAACATAGGTTGCAACTCTTCCAATTCAGCTTGCATGCATAAAATGATAAACTGGAAAAGAAAAAGTGGGCTGAAAGGCTCATGTACAAATTCTTTAAAGGGTATAGGGACAAGAGGGACTTTTATTCTGCCTTAAGATGTCCTGATTACACTTGAAACAGTCTGTGCAGATTTGCACAGTGGACAACCACCAGGTACCATGTAATGGTCCCATCCAGACAACAGCCTGGGCAATAACATTTCTCCTGCCAGATACATCTATTATTTCTGCCACCCATTCTTGAAAAGCATGGACAATTGCTAATCTTTTCCAATTAAATGCTCTATGGTAAATATTTTTTTTTAATGTTTTAGAAGTTATTTATATTACTGTTCCAGTTGGGCAGTGAACTACTATTATATCACAGAAATCATTAAGTGCCACATATTTAAAGTTTTTCTGATCTTAATGCCATGCTTCTGAAACAAAGGTTACAGTTCATACTTATGGTCCTATTCTAGCAGTGGTTATGGGGCACGGGGAGAGAAATATTTATAAATGTCCATTTCAGACTGACTTCTTAGAAGGACATCCATCTGAAAGGGTTAATAAGGTCTTTAGCAGTGTTTAACAGGTGGATATCTGTTGACAAAAATAAAGTGAAGATATTATTCAAGATGTTTACTGAAAAAATATATCCAAATCTATTCTTCACATGATTAAAACCATGCTGCAAAATTTGAGAAAGTAGCAAACAGCAAGGATGATTTAAAACTGGAAAATCTGCCTTACAGAAAGAGATTTAATAGGTTCAATCTATTTAGCTCGTCAAAGTCAAGCTTAAGGGATCTGTAAGAACAGACAGGGGGAGAGTGTATCTTTCACCAGAGGGTTTTTCCACATAGCTGGCTAAGATACAACTATATTCCTTGACTGAGAGTTAAAGCTCACAAAATGGAAATTAGAAATAAGGTCGGTTTTAAACAGTAAGAATTATTAACCAGTGAGGGAACTTAACTAGGGAGGCTCTGGATTCCCTCATATTTGAAATGTTTAAAACAAAATTGAGTATTCCCTTTTATTTCTTAAGAGGCATGATGTGCAGACTTGATATTGAGCTAAAAGGTTATGAGCCAGTCCTTCTTGGACATAGTTCTACATTTGTGTTGTTCCCTTTCTGGAATGGTCAGTAACAAAACTCTGAGTCTAAATTGTTCAGCACAGTTTTTGGGCCAAGAAATTCATCTGCAAAATCCCACTATGGTCATATCCATTAAATGCCCCCATGGGGTCAGCCTAAGGGTTGACTCATTTTCTGGTCAATAATAACAATTAAAAAGGCACTTTCATGGTGATATGGAGATGTTATCTGATCTACGTAATGAGATGAAACTCCAGAAAATTCCTTTTTTTTTTTTTTTGCTGTCAAATATTGCTACATTTTATTGCTACAGCTATATTCTTGTTGAGAAAAGAGGAAAACAGCATGTATGTGGAGTGAAGGATTTATCATTTGCCCATCTAATATTTTAACAGGCTATAATTACAAATTATGTAACTGAGATCTTTAAAGAGTTGAACCTTTAGGTGCTCTTAGGACTTGTACCATTAGTTCTAGTTCTGAATTACTTTATTAAAACAAGATGCCTGTTTTTCTTGTGCAATTTTCTTATAGGTCCTGGTTATTTAGTTTAATACAGAAAAAGCTTCTCTCTGTGTTTTTAAGGCAAACATACCATCTAAGCAAGCACTCACATAACATTTCACATAATCTCCCCTAACAGAGATTATTACAAACCAGCAAACTTCTGTTGGCTCCTAGAGCAAAAGGCATCAACCCCTTATCCAGAAAGCTGCTCACTTCTCAGGGCTAGAGCTTTTGATAAAACTTATTATTGATCCCAATTAGTACTCACTATGTGTCCTGAGCCCCGAGGATTCATTAACCTCATCATTTTCATCACAGTTGTTATAACTGTAAATGATATTATTCATATGGAAAAAATCAGCCTTTAAAGTGCCATAGCTGCATTGTTACCTTTTGAAGCTTAATAAGAACTTCACTGCAGAGCTGGTCTCGTTACTCTCAGTGACAGGGAACTCCCTATCTGGTTGAGGAATCTGAATGGAATGTTAGCTGCCGGGGACTTTACCAAAAGAAAACATAAATTGACATTCATGTTCAAATATGGATCACTTTAAACTTTTCCCAGAGTAGAGCCTACATGTGAATCGAGGGTCTAAAAAATGTTCTCTAAAACTTTCCTAAGTTATTTCCTAAGTTTTCTCTCTTTGCAAGTAACTATCACCATCCTTCAGGAGTTGTTTTCAGAGCCCACCTTCCTGTCCAAATGAAGCACCTTCAATCTCCCTGACCAGCTGCTTCTTATAAGCCCTGCATTTACTCACACTTTAATCTTATGCTTCTTTCGAGCACATTTACTAAAATAGTGAAGTGTAGGAAATGGTTTTCTCAGAAATGCTTTCTTTTGATGTTATATTGAAAGAAATTGTGGACTACTTTTCAAGTGCACATTATAATATTTACACAGTTAAAACAATATTTAGATATGTCATTTGGCCTGTTGGCAAATGAAGGCTTTCAGAATTTTGAATTTTATGCTGTAAAAACTCAAGGGAAAAAAAAAGCTTTGGGAAATCTTAAAATGAATATAACAAACACTGAAATTTTTTCTAATGTTTCATCAAAGGCTTATGTAGCTGAAAGGCTACCTAACACAAAAGCTGCAGTTCACATTGGTGAATAAGATAAACAGGGGGGAAGAAATGAACACAGGCACAAAATCAAGAGCACAGGGGGTAGGTAACCTCAGAAGTAAATCTTTTATCAGCACAGTGTGTGGGAAACAGCTGTGGGGAAAGAATGGGCAGGGAGTCTGGGAAAGCAGTGACAAAACTAGTATTTTCTGTGTTCTAGCTGCTCTGCTGCTAATCACCTGTTTTGTTTGTACCCAAACCCCCACCATTCACCAATTTCCCAAAGTTGGGTTCTCCTGCTATTTTATTGGACACTTTACAAGCAAGAAGCAGCTTTAAGTTTGTACCTTTAGATAGGACATATGAGTAGCACATTTCATATCCCTCAGTTGTCATCTCACTTGCATTTACAAAACAGGGTTTAGCAGGTGGGGTTTTTTATCCTTTGAGGGTAGATTTTTACCCTCAAGCAAGTAAAACAAATTTATGCACAGCTTCTGCTAAAAGCAGGGATTAGGATTGCCAGCTGCTATGAACTGGCACAGAGCACCCTAACACCTGGATACAAACACTGTGGTAGTGGTCTGGATGTAAAGAAACATGAAAAAAAATATTTATGCTGCCAGCCAGCAGAAAGCTGCAGCTCACCAGAACATATCTCTATATGTAAAATTACCTTCAACCCGATTATACAATTAATGAAGCAAAAGTTGGACACACACACACACAGACAGTAAGCCAGCTGCTGCTCTCCTTTCTTTTGAATTGTTTTCTAGTATCAGATATCAGTCCTGAATCTGCAAAGCCTGGCAGTTTAATTTTCTTAAGTTTTTCTTAATTAGTCCTGCTATCAATGTGTTTGTGTAATATTTAGACTATTCCTCAGAAAAAGTCAGAAGTCAGGTTTTTTTCATGAATACCATTGTTCAAAGACTGAAAGATATATATATATATGTATGTGTGTGTGTGTGTGTGTGTGTGTGTGCAGACTATTTATTTTATTTGTTTATATGATAAATTGATTTTTCCTACAGAGGTGGTGTGAAGGCCTGAAATGTTATGGTTAATGAATTAAATATTGTTATGAAGGACTTTTTGCCTGTTATGATCAATTTTGTTCTTATTAGGTCTTTTAAATCTAAAAGTAAAATGCTGAGAAATCACTTACTTAAAATTTCTGCAAATAGTAGACTCCTTCAGTTTCTCTGGAATTATGTTTCCATCTGAATTGGGGAAAACAATTTTATTTTGGACCAGCCATACAGACCACAGTTAAAAGCTGGTGAGTGTAGGACCAAAGGGATTTGGTTCTTGATCTCGAAGTGCAGTTTCTTGGTAAAGTCCTGTAGAGAAACCACAGGAGCAGCTTGAAGCACCAGTTCTGGACCACTAAAACAGTTCAAAGAGGAACAATGATATGTATAGAAATCTAGGAAAATACCTTAAATAGAACCCTGAAATCCAGCATTCAAAACTCTGATTCTTTTTTTTTATTCTTTTTTGAAGATTCTTTTTTTGATTCTTTTTTGAAGATTTTTGTTGATTCTTTTTTGAGACAATGGAATGGCAGACCTTGCACAATGGCAGGCATTGGGCAGCAATCAAACCTCTCATGTGAAATATTGAAGGACAAACCATTCTACTCAATGATGTAAATGCACAAACAGGACTGCAAGTAATGAGCTTTCCAAAATTGTAACTGGACATGATTATTTTGTTTCAATAGTTTTCAGAGGGACTTTTTTCCTCTCCCTTAAAGCCAGTGCCAGAATCATAACTTAAGAATTGCTACACTGAAAGTATATAATTAAAACCTCTATTATGCACCAGAACTTTACTTCCAAGTTATAGGATTATTGCATTTTTTTCTCATAATTAAGCATTATATGTTAATTCTGCTTTCTTCCTTAGAGTCATTAGCATATAAATATAGACAATGACTCAATCTGCAATTCTCTGTGAAAGATTAAGTTTTTAAATTTCAATGGACAAATCATTTATTAAAAAATAAATGTGCTTCATTAAATTACTGTTGCTTTAACATGTCCATTAATAAATGCACATCTAAAATATAAGTGATTTTAATACTAAATTGAAGAAGATGGAAAAATGAAATTTTAAATTATTAAATGCCTATTTACTGTTATAAATCTTACTTTTTTTTTTTCAATATATGCAGTTGGTTTAGAGGATATTTTCTTCTCCATTTCCAATCATTAAAAAAAAATGCTTAACTATTTCCAGGTTTCTTATATTTTGCAGCAATACAAAAATTCAGGTGACAAAGTCTCAGTATTAGTTACTAAAGACTGGCAATATTCCGAAGAAATTTGCTGAACTGGGAGAAATCGCAGAAATTCGTTTTTCTACAAAATAAAATAATTTAAGTTTTCAGCTGTCAAAAAAAAAAAAGCACAGGAATCTCAGCTCTTCTTCATATCTTATCCATTCTTTATGCTGTTACTGACTGAAATTATATATATATAGATATATATATACATACATTTTTCTAATCCTAAAACAGGCCAAGACCATGCATTCTAACCATATACATAATATATGAGTATGATTATATATATATATAAAATACATATAATATATGATTATTATATAAATAATTCTCACAACATCACTGGTGCAAATGAAAGGCTGCACTGTGAGAGATGGTGTGTTTGTTTTCACTTTTATGCAATATTCCTCTGCAAGGGGTGACAAAGAACCCCCTGGCAGGAGCTGTCACCCAGCTTTTAGGATTTAGCTTTTAGGCAGGAGCTGTGACAGCCACACCAAAGAGCAGCATTCACCTCTCAGGCAGGGAGCCCACAAAAAGATCAAGGTGCACAGATTCACGGGGTGCACGACATGGACCTTTTTTGTTTCAGTCTACATTTTGGAGAAACAGGACAGATTTGAAAGAGAATTCAGAATTAAGTAGCAAAATCTTTCTCCTGCAGCCTGCCAGATGTCAGAGCCTCTTCTGCCTTATGCTGACAGCCTTTGTAAATTGTTCTGAGTGATATTTGTTAATCTGTAGGGAATTTTCACGTCTTCCTTTGCTTATGAATCAGATGGTGAGCTCTTGGCAGCTGACCAGAAAGACAGTGCCTTTTCCCTGCTGCCTGATCAATCAGGAAAATTTCTTACTGTTCTGTGCTGCAGACACATTCCTTCACACACTGAATTTCCTCCGATGGACGATTGCAGCGAGGTTAGCACGCTAAAGCCATTTGACTGGAGTGCATAAAACTCTTTATTGCTACACAGACACAGCTGCACCAGCAATTCATATCTTTGAGTGGCCCAAAGGAGTTTTCTGTATGGCCTTTTCAGTAGTTAATATATGTTCTGTAACAGCTTCTCTGGCAAGTTCCTTCCAACAGTGCCCTCCGGTTATATAGACCACTAAACCCACTAAATATCCTGGTGACATAGAAAGATGTCACACATGGGAAACAACGAGCAATTCAGTGCTCCACACAGCCTCAGCTCTGCTCTGCAAACTCTCCCTCCAACTCAGTTCAGAAAATATTGGCAAATCCCACTGAAATGTCCTACCAGAGCACGAGAACACTCATTCCCTTTCTACCTCAGGCAAGACACACATAAAAATCACCTGGCTTGTCTGGTTTGTTCTCAGTGGCAGCAGTTATCAGTGGTGTCCCAGCTCTCCTTCTCTAGCCCCCTTCTCTTTCTACAGCACTTTATTTTTGTTAACTTCATTGCTCTTTTCCCCCCAAAAACACCGATTTAAACCGTGCACCCTGTACTTTGAAGATACTCATCTCCCACAGCGCTGCAGTTTGTAAAGCAAGAGTGGCTGTGTCGCCAGGTGTTGGCAGCACGAGGGCTGCAGGAGTGGCTCCTGCGAGATGCTGCCAGGAGCTTCCTCCACGGCCAGCAAAGACCATCCCTGGCAGCTCCAAGGTCAGAGGTGCTGGTTGCCTCTGTGATAATGTTCTTAAGAAGAAGCACCTATGAAGAAGACACCAAGATCAGTGGAGAAGGAGGGGGAGGAGGTGTTCCAGAGATGAGAGTCCCTGTGAAGCAGGCACACACCTGCTGGGGCGGGTGGATGTCTGAAAGGAGGCTGTGAACCCATGGGAGGGCCACGCTGGCTCCTGGCAGGGATCTGCAGAGCCCTGGAGAGAGGAATCCACACTGGAGCAGGCTGTCCTTGAAGGACTGCACCCCATGGAAGAGTTCCACAATTTCATGACAACCAGAGAAAACCTGATTTTGGATAAACATTGATATGCTAAGAGTGGTGAAGACTGACAAGAGATACAGATAGGTATGTGTTTCATTCTGTTCTGAGCAGCAGCGTTTTCTCTGAAGTGTATAAAAGAAAAGTTCTCCTAATTAATATCTGATGGTTTTCTGTATGAAGTTATTTATCTTTGCTTTTCAAGGAGAGATCGGTGTAAAAATATCCTTCCAAAAATCCAAGAGAAACAATGAAGAACAGATTCTAAATAAAATGCTAGAGATCTGGCCTCTTACAAATAAGGCTTAGACCACAGCAGGGGAAAGCCAAATTTCAGATCTAAATTCATCCTAATTTTACCTTTGTTGGTGTTTCAGATCAAGAATTTGACTCCAGTAAAGTAGTAGAAAGGAAATTCATATCAAGATACTTAGACTATTAGTTATTTTATTCTCTTATGGTATATCAGCATGTTAATTTTTTTTTTCACGACCGTTTAGAAAGGAAATAAATCCCCCCTAACAAACCCAATATTCCATCATCCCATAAAGGGCAGAGCAGTGAACACAGCCAGGGAGAGGAGCACTGTGGAACATGGTGAGTACATGTGTGTTGCAGGTCACAGCTCTGTGTACCTAACCTGTGCCAGGCAGGTTTAAAACCTGTACCTGCTGTTTAACAGCAGCAGTCTGGAGTGAAAAACCTCTGGCTGCAGCTACTGAGGGGTTCTGCAGCCTCCTGCAGTGTTCACAGCCCTGAGCAGGGGTGAGGCTGGCTTTAGCTCACAGGGAGCTCTCGTTGCTGCTGCAGAGTCACTGCTGGTCAGTCTGCAGCGTGTATAATCATACCCTCTCCTCCTGTGCATTAGTACTCATTTATTATCACTTTTAATTACTATTTCTGAACGCACCCCTCTTTTCCTGAGCTTAGTCTTTCCCAGGAAGTCCATCAGAAATGAGCCAATATAAAGATCAAGGAAATTCTCAGTGATCAATAGATCCAAAGAGCTCATTATTATGCTAATTTATGTCATGACTTCTATCTACTATACACATTCTAGCAATGATGCTGCTGGTAAAATGATAAGAAAAATACCTTTTTTTTTTTTCCCTTCCCATCTAGATACATATTTTACATATAAAACAATATAGCAATTTTTTTTTAAACCAATGTATCCACTAAACACTCCAGAAGTACCATAGAAAGTAATCAAATAATAAAGCAGTGGGATTGGTGGGATTAATCATGTGGGATTAAATTGCAAGAAATTTTCCCTACGTGTGTCAAATCTGAATAAATTTCAGTTGGGGAATACAGGAGAAACTCCATGCTATTCAAAGGTAAATCTCAAGCTTTTTGTTTTTATGATTTTCTTTAATTTAATAAAAACATGAATGATGGGCTCAAGGAGATCTAATGCATTATGATTACTTGGATTACTGTCGACAAAAGCATATATTTACCAAAGATCATGTACAGCCTGTTCCTATTCATTTGGAAAATAAAAAGAAAGCAACTGTATAAGAAAGAAAGTCTTTAAATGTTCCTTTAAAAGTTGAGACATTTCCTATTCATGGGAGCTCTAGTATTTATAAAGAACAGATATGTTTCTGCCCACAAAAATAACTGATTTTGATGAAACCAAAACTTCTCACTTTACAAGTGGAAGACCCACATTTCAGGCCAAATACCTCTATCTGAATAAAAGGCAGCTTTCAAAGACTACTACTGAAGTAATAAATAAGTAATAAATAAGCACAGGGCACTGCCTGACACAAGCAGATGGACATAGGGGCCTAACCTTAAAAGAAAATGTTTGGTTTGGGTTTTTTTCTCCTCCCATTGAACTGTATCAGACCACACAACTGAGATGCAGCTTCTCAAATGAGAAACCAGCTTAAAATAACTTCTGTCAACCTCAGCTGACCTTAAAAATTGATCTCTGTGTTCAGGTGGATACCAAGGCATCTACTTGCAAGGAGCAATATATGAAATATATTTCTATTTTCTTTTTGCTGGCTGGCAAGCAGAAACTTTCATATGTAGCATAGTTTTATTTTTAAGGCTAATAAGTTTACTGATTAAAAGCATTTGTGGGAAGGCTTGGGCTCAAAGATGGATGTTGCATTTTCTCACAAAATAAAAAAGCAAAAGTCACCTCGTGTTGACTTGCCTTGATGAAAATACTATGGACACAATATTTTCCAGTGACTGACCCTTAATTCAATTCACAGTAGTCAATAGCCACTGTGGACATTTTAGAGACCCTTTTGAGGGTGTAACTGTGTGATAGATTCTGCCAAATAGATCATCAAGAGAAGAAAAAAACCCATGTGACCTCCTCTGCATATACTGCCTTGCCCCTCTTCACAGGATAGAATTCCAGTTTGGCATGAAAACCAGCCTGATACTTTCTGTGGAGAAAAAACAACTAATAAAAAACCAAAACAAGATGAATGATCCCACCCAAATCCCTCCTTTCCAGCTGTTAACTGTAGCTTGCCAGCAAATCAAATCATTCTTTTGAAAGAGTCTTGGGCTTTTCAGGCGTATTCAGAAAAGAAGTTGTAAATCATTGTCCCTGATTGCTGGGTGAGCCAGTCCATACCTCTCCACTCTGGGGTCACTTAAAAATGGTTACTTGGTTTAAAATTTTCAGAAGCAAAAAATAACCTAACCTTGTTCAAGCTCCCACTTACAGGTAGGACCCAATAATAGACCCACAGGTAACACAGTGATTCTGCACAGACACTTTTAAATGGATACATGAACTGCAAAAGGTAATTAATTTATTACAAAGGGCTATTTTTATAGGTTATAGTAATGGCTGGAAGCTTAAAGGTTTTTCTGCTTCAAATAATTATATTAATATTTCTTTTGGAAGATCAAAAGGAGGTTGAAAAAATTGTTTCTTTAAGAAGCAGTAGCCTTCTGAAGCAATGCCATTTACTTTCAGCCGTGATGTGATTTCCTTTGGATATAAATGTGCTGAACCTCAATCAGGATGCAGAGCAGACAGTTAAAGGAGAACTTCAAAAAGCCCTGAAAAAGGGAAACCTGCATAAAAGTTCACAGTAATTTCTGCAAACAGTTCTGAAAATGAAAGGGCTTTGTAACATGGGTTCTCAGTTTGCAATTTAAGGTGCACTGTTCATCTAAGATGCTTTTCTTAAGACTGCTTTTTGCTTTAAGATTCAGACGGACAAAAAATTAGCCTTTAGATGTTTTCTCTTTTTAAAATTCTGTTTCTTCTTACATTTCAGAAGCCCTAAAGCCTTTAAAATGGGGCTTTCTTTATGTAGCTTTTTTGGACAAAAAGAATACCATCTAACTGTATCATTTTCCACACTTTTCATATGAAGTGTTAGAAAAGTAACTCACCTCAGTGGGTAAGAATGACTAATCCCTCAAAAATACGGATAAAGAAGATTGAGAATAGCTAGTATGAGGCTGTAAGATAAAGCACATCCTACCTTTACAAAATTTTAATATTCTAATACATTTCAAATATCTTTCTAATTATGAAAAATTAAGGCACATGATTTTAATAAAGTACTGGGAAACCCTCCAGGAGACATAGGAAGCTTAATGCAAGCCATATGCAAATCCAGCCCTATGAATTTGTTATAAGTATATGGCGTATGTAGAAATATATAAATATACCAGGTTTAAAATTCTGGTTTGAAAACACAAGTAATTTTCATCTTAGCTACATTTTGATACAAATATAACAACTTGCTCCACAGAATAAAATGTAAATAGTCAGCTCCCTAGAAATGACAGAGAGGAAAAAACAGGAATGAAAATAAATGTGTAGGAAAAAGAAGTACCTAAGTGCAAGACCCTTCAGAAAAATATTGACAGATGTAATGAAGAAGAATTTTAACAGAGTAGCTTATTCTCTTGCTGAACACAGAAATAGTGAGCTTTATAAGATGAATAAATACAACACAGTCACGGATTCCAGGAATGGTAAGTTGTCAGTCAGATCCTATGCTTTTAAAAGCCTTAAGTCAGAGAAAACACAGAAAATCAGCATGTAATTCATATGCCAGCAGCAGAGATGACACCACATCAGATAAGACTGATATAGAGATGATGAGGAAGACAAGGCTGACAGGGGCAGCAGCTCTGTACAGCTACACCACAGGAAACCAAACTGGCCTTGCAACAGAGGAAAACAGACTGTGGGAAATGTAAAAAAGCATCAGGCCAAAGAAGGAATTAGATTTCCAACAGAAGACGGGGATGGAGCAGGTGTCACAAAAATAATATTTTCCAAAAGCACTCAGGCCACTCAGAGCAATCCGTGATGGGAGGCAATCATCAGATAATGGTCTCCTGGGAGATAATGTCATTAGCACAGACCACAGGGATGACTCTAAATAGACAAAATACTGCACATCAGGCTGCTTCAGTGCAGAAGGGCTCTGCCTTTTGGTCACTTTCTGTCCCATTTCCCATTGCTATAAGCAGGATTATGATCCTGCTGTGTGCTGCACATGAGGAAACAATTTGGAGCAGAATCACAGTCCCTTGCTGGGAAATCGTGGAGGTCTCAGCAGCAGCAGCTGTAAAAATCTGTTTCATCATTACTGCCCCGAGCCCTACCAGTATGATTTCCTTCTAGCCTGACCCCAGCATACAGAATATACCGAATAAAAAGATTGGTGTCATACATACACAAACAATCTGACAAGGACTTGAGGAACCAAGCTGGACTGGATGTCTCAAGAAAAGAGATAAAGCAGGATTCTGCTGTGTGTTGGACATTCCACAGTTGTTCACACATGGAATTTTTCTTTTCTCTCACGGTGGTGTCTGTAAGGTTTCTCTGTTCCTCAAACACTTTAAGGAATGGGGGTGCTTCACAGTTCTGTAAAGGACTGGCTAGTATTTATGCAAGTCATCTAACATCAGAGCTCAAAATGTGGTATGGAAAATGACCCTTCTAACTGTCTAAAATGTATTTTCAAGCTTTTCTACTCTTCCCACAACAAAGGGCCTAAATTCCAAAGATCTCATTCTGTAACCAACCCAGCTCCTCCTGGATACTCTGCATTCCAGCTAGAATTTCCTTCTCCTTGTTTATATTGCTTCATACTGAAACAACCACCCATGACAGTAAATGAGAATATCACAGTAAAAGAGAATATCATAAACCCTAAGATGGTTAAATATGTAACTTTGAGCTTTGAAAAGTTGCTCCTTATTTTGAGTAGAGGACAGACCAAAGGCAATTATACAATTATATTACACCCCCGCTCAAAGTACACAGTGTGGTTCAAGCTAGTCAATTAGTGAAATTCCTTGCCAATGCTTTAAAATGTCCAGAAGTTTGATTGTTGCTTTCTCCTGTTTCACTGCAGTATTTGATACTTTGTTTTGACATTTTGACTGACATACAAAAGTCATTTTCACAAATGCAGAGAAGCATGCACACATTTGATAAGTTTTTTTGGCTACTGAGAAACCCTTTTAAATGTATTTTTATTGAGCAATATGTAGATGAGTATCTAAGATGAATCCCTTAAAAAATGAATGCACTCATTCCACAAATATGGTAAGTATCCTTATTAAGAGGAAAAGAAAACATAAACATAGCCAAGATTCACATTGGGTAGTATTTTTTTCTTGAAGGTTCAGCAACCCACAAGAAAGGAACAATATCTAATTTTCTACGTCTTCATTCCTCACATCTGAAGCAACTAAAAATGTTCAGCCTGTCCATTACAGAGCAGGACTAAAATTTTCCTGTCCATGTTTTGGTTTCCACTTCCAACAATGACATTAAATGTATTAATGAGATTTTTAATAATTAATTTGTTCTACATGTTGGCGTCAGGAAGAGAGAAGACTGAACA
Organism: Chloebia gouldiae; assembly: GCA_003676055.1. NCBI lineage: Eukaryota > Metazoa > Chordata > Aves > Passeriformes > Passeridae > Chloebia > Chloebia gouldiae. The sequence goes on along the minus strand of QUSF01000048.1, from coordinate 312,547 downwards.
GCCCTACCACATAATGCACACGAGTTCATCAAGGTCAGCCTTGGTAGGAGACTATGAAGTTTAATAGTTTGCATTTTAGGAAGCACATTTATTGTAATGGAATGACTGAGATTTTGTGTGTGTGTGTGTTCTTTTTCATGGGTTTGGAAAAGAAACAGCACTATGATGCAGAAGATGTATATTACTGCTGGCTTCCTAATACATGGCTTGCATTATAGATTAAAAAAGTATAGTAACATGTATCAAGGTCTACAAAACAAACAAAACCTTCTGCCATGGAAAATTGATAAGTGATCTTCACAAGTTTTCATAAATTTTGGAAGAGTTTGGTTAGCTGAGCCTGATTACAAAGGGAAAATTAGAAACACTAGCACTAAAGCTCAATTATCTAAATGCTCAAGAAATAAAATCAGAGGCATCAGTGTGAACAAGAATATGAATGCAGAAAAAGAAGGAATAAATAGAGGAAAATCCAAGAAAATATGTTCCCAAAAAAAAGTATTTGTAAGGATTAATTATGTGCATAGGTATGTCCATTTCAAAAAAACTCCAGCCTAAACACACTGCTCCTGACAATAGATTTGATGGTGGCACTCCTGGATTACAATTATTTTCTGGCCATTTAGTAAACTGAGGTACAATCAAACCAAGATTTTAAATTTGAATTCTAAATGCTACCTGATTTTATATCACTTTTGTTAATCCTTTAAAATCAATACTGCACCCAATCAGCATTACATATCTTAAGTCACCTGATTAATTTCCTGCTCCAAAAAGGATGGGCTTCAAGGACCAAAATCAGGTTAATGATCACAAGAATCACATTTCTGCTAGTCTCACTGAAATTTAAATAAAAACACAACTTTAAAAAGCTTAATTTTTTTTCCTCTGTTTTCTCTTTCCCTTTTATAGCAAGGGATACCAAAACTTCTACCATTCCTTTATTTTTTATTTTTGTTTTCCTGGTCTTGTAGCTTTAAATGTGCTTTCCCACACAGTTCAGACACAGCAGCACTAGGGGAAAGGAATGGAAAAACAGATGAAAAAAATTTAAATCAAAATGAAATCTTGAAAAACATTATTTGACTTATGGTACTGTGAAAAAAAAAGTATATTCCTAAGGTTCTATTCTGTGACTGCCACCTGTGACTGCTGGTAGGAAACAGAATATTAATTTTAGTCTTAAATACAGAGATTAAATAAGATCTTCTCATAGAGCTAGCATGCAAACCTGGCTAAATCTTAGTAGCTGAATTGTCTATGCATTTGTCATATTCATGTCTATGTTATGCATTATAAACATTATTATATTTATTATAAGCTTCCTTCTGACCTCTTGCTAATGACCATTTTCTTTTGGATAGCAAATATCAAAGCAACCATACCAATCTCATAATCTCTAAAAATACAGTAATTACTCTAGTGACATCCAACAAAACCCAATCTCAGTTTTATGCCCAACAAAAGCCAAAGCAGGTAGTTAGGCTGTGAGTTAATGTTATTTCCATGTGCCTGAAATACAGCTTTTCAGAATGAAAATTACTATCTTTCTGATTTTGCTTAGGAACCTAAGAGAGGAAAGGTGAAACTTCCCACATTTTGCCAAAGTTCTCAGCTAAGTTTTTCAAACCCAGAGTTTTTAAACACAGAAGGTTTTCAAACACAGAGATAAGGCAATCTCAAAGTATCTGGGTGCCCATTGATTCCAGCAAACCTAAATTTCCAGGCCACCAAAGATTTGCAGCTAAAGATTAAAAAACAGAACTTCTTTAAAAACAGAACTGAAACCAAGGAACTACTCAAATGCATATTTCAATATATCTGTACTCAGAAAATGAAAAACAAATCATATACCTATATTCACATTGATAACACCCATATATCAACCAAAATCTGTAATGATTGCAGTCCTAGTGATAACAATTGCACTGACACCTGAATAGCTTAATAAGAAAAAAGCAATTTTACACTCCCAGAGTATACAGGTATTTTTTTTTTAAGATGAATTATAAACTAGAATTACTGTAATTTTCTTGCAAAGGGTAGACATTTGACAGAAATGGTAATAAAGGGTGTAATGTTGAGATTTAGAGCTGTACAAAAGAGAAGTGAAAATAGAGCACAAAATTGGAGTGGGTTTCATTCTGACAGAAAACAGAGAAGCAGCTGCAACAAATCAGTAGCAAACTCTCATCCATATAACAGCTCTCTGGGACACTGAGGCAGAGAAACAGAAGTGTTAATTTATTACTTTATGTTCAATGTGTTCATTGCCACTTGTCAGTGTATAGCTTGAGCCTGCATTGCCATATTTTTTTCTTTTTGTATTTTACATTTTGCTGCTGGACTCAGGGCTGCAGTTTACAGCTATTTAGCTTACTTTGTTATTGGGTGGAAAACACTTGGGTGTAAAAAACATCAAGGTAACAACATGCATTACTGTAGTAATTACTCTGGTGTTTGGTGAGACAACAGGAAGACAACAGGAAGTAATCAACCAGCTTTGCATTGATGAAATGTTGTACAAAGCACTGGAGATATCACTGTAATTTGGCACGTGCTAAATTACCCAAAAATGCAGCTCTAACGTGCATCTGCTTTCACTGAAAATAAACAAATAGGAAACAGGCAGGGAAAAGGAATGTGCACTTGCCTTGCTAAAGAGTGCAAGTAAATAACTGAGCACAAAAACCAGAAAGGCAAAAGCAAAGGGCAGAAGCTGTTCCCGTGAATTGCTGCATCCTTTCCTACTACAGCAAAAGCACAGCTGTTGAAAGGAGTAACTCTGAATGCAAAAATAAAATTCCACTGGATGTTCTGCTGCTGTTGAATATGCAGGCAGCTGACAGGCTGGAATAGTGTTACCAAGGTAAGGTCATGTCCCACTCTCTGCAGGTGAAGGAATAGTGAACCTCTGCCTTGGCTCCTCTGGTTACTTAAGGTTTTTTTAAGATTTATAGACCCTCTTTTTGCCACATATGTACAAATGCAAGTTTGTAACTCCCACTCACCCCTCAAAAAACATTGATTTGAGAGAAAGTTGATTCTATAACATTACAGAATGCTGTCCCACCTTCTCCATGCCATACAACAATTGATGAGACAGTGGGCTTCCATTATTATTTCAGTGGCATTAAGGCCCTCTTACCCTTAAAGTTAGTGCTGTGTCTTCAAGTGTGTCCTTATCTTTATGATCAAAAGCTGCCAGGACAGGCTTGGTGAAAGGTAATGAATATCAGAAGCAATTAAAAAAAAAAAAATTCATCTTACTCTGGCCTTCATCAATCATTCATAACCACTGCTACAGCAGCACATCCCAGAAAGGCATGTCTTGTGTCTTGATATAACAGGAGGTCCTGCAGATGAAATCAAAGCACAGTGGGACCAAAAGTGCTTACTGATGTGCAATCTTCCAGCTCAGAAAAGTATTTCTTTCTTTCATGACAATTGCATTCACTCACAATACAAAGGATCACAGCCCTTTCTGAACACCAATTTCTGCTAGATAATGTTCCTTCATCATTTAAGCTTTGGGCCCTTTGCTGCCTCAGGCAAACTAGGAAATGAGACTTCTTATTTCTCTTTTTCTAATTTGTTCCTGGTTAACAATTTAAAACAGAGAAAACATATTTGCCTCAAGCTTTCATTAAATAAACATTTTTTCAACTCTCAGGTCTCCTTGCATGTGGTAGGGTTTTTTTAAATGTTGTCTTGATTTTTGCTTTGTTTCATTTTGCTAAGCTGTATTTTTTTTCCTCTTTAAATTTATATTACTGTGGTATTTATCCTGTCATATTTTCCCATCTAATTAATTTCCCTCCTTCCCTGTACAGCTTGCTTTCATTCTCCTCACTGCTCCTGTTAGCCTTCCACATCCATCACCTCTTCCCTTCTACATTTTTGGCAATTCCTGTCAGGAGCCTATAGACAATCCCCAACACATCCTCACAGCCACCAGCAACCTCTCAAGTTCTTGTCTCTTCCTCACATGCACACACCCAGGTGCACACACAAGGATTCTTTGGAAGAAGTCACTGTTATTTCAACAGAGGAATTTACCTTCCCCATCCAGACTCTCCTCATGTGTATCCTTCCTCCTCAGCAGTATAAAAATGGGCATGTAGAGAGGAAAATCGGATGTTTCATTCTTTTTCTAGAAAGGCAAAATCATTAACTCTATTTTTCAGCTTCATTTGCTGGTCAGTGTTGGACTGAGGGCATACACATTAGTTACAGCTGGATAATTAGGGGATAGAAGTATATTGTCACACTATATAAAGCTGCCTCCTTACTGAGAGCGAGTAAAGCGAAGCATTGTAGAGAACAGAAGGCCATCACGAAGGAGGCAGAGGCAAGCTGCTCCTTCAGGAAAAGCTCTCACTCCCCATTTCCTTGGGGTGTGCGTGTTTGGTCTCCAGCCATGGCACACCCTGTGCCCCACGGAGGTCAGCACCTGCAGCTCCAACACAAACAGGCTGCAATCCAGTCTCCTGCTGCCCAGCAACCCTGCAGCAGCAGCACTGCTCGTCACTGCCTGCTTTTGTTCTGCACTTCCCAGGGCCACGACCATTTCAGAAAAACTTCCACGAAGAGGCAGCCTCTGTTTGCCCGTAGAGGTGTCCTCTCTTTTGTTTGCATGATGAATTTGAAGTAAAGAAGTTACTCGGGTATTTCTCTACATTTAGTTTTCCAGGCTCACAATAAGCTGAGATACATGCCTCCAATTTGCTTAGCAGTGTCATCTATTTTGAATAAGTGTGATAGAAGTTATTTTGATGAAAGAGAGTGAACCATATTAAAACTGGACAATTTGGTCTCAGCTATGACAGGTTTCAGCATGTCATGTAGAATAAAAATAATTGGAAGTAGAAATATATCTATTTCTCCCTTGCAAAATTTAGAGATGTCCAATTGATCTTGTAGCTTAAAAAACTGCATAGAGAAAAAGTAAAGTGTCAAAAAACTCTTATGTGTGTGTTTTAGGAGACCAAAGAGAAGCAATATGCTTTTATGGCACTACTTTAGCACAAAATACAAGTTTCTCTGTGTTTCTTTAGCTGTAATTTAACCTGTTCTTAAGGATGTCTTTTCAGTGAATAATTCCTTAACAGCAAGTCACCTACACTATAGAAAAAAGTTTTGCTGAAATTAAAAAAAGAAAGGTTTCTGATTTTATGTGAGTCTAAAACAACACTGCAATTTCTATTCTAATTAAAAGCACGTGCCCCCTGCCCCCAATGAACAAAATTTTAGTTTGTCTGTTCCCTAATCCACATTTTTAAAAGGTGTCTTGGGAATTCATATGCACGAATTTTAGCTCTTTGACCTGAAAGATTGTCAGAAACTGCTCTGAACCTTTTTGCTGAAATTAAGTCTTCTAGCAAAAGAAGCAAAGAAAATCCCAAGGTTTGTGCAGAGCAACCATTTGATGCAGTTGGTAGAATTTCTGAAAGAGTGTGTTGAGCAGACACTTCTGTTCTAAACTGGAATAGAAAAAGAGCAAATATCCATGATGGTGATCCTGAGGAGCAGGAAGACCTACCTACCTTTGCTAAAAGTATTTTCAAACCAGCAGCTTGAAAATTTTTAGCCAAGAGCCTCAAACCAAGTAGCTTAGAAGACTGATGAACCACTAATGATACTTTTTAGCAAATCTTGCAAAATTAAAAACCTTCCAGAGACAACCTTGTCCTGCCAACACCATCCTAATATATTCAATTTACAAAACCATGGGGAATTATAGGCAGATCAGCCTGACAATTTTCCCCTATAAATTAGTGGAACTACTAGGATATAATGAAATTCTTGAAGATAAAGTAATTTTGAGTTAATTATCCAGATGACTGGGAGGATGGTAGCTGAGGTGTATAAAACAGAGTGGAAAAGAGAATGTGAAGAGAGATCAACTACTGACTGTGTCTTGCAGGTTAAGACCTAGAGGCATCAAATGAAACTAGCAAGAAGAAAAGTCACCTAAAAAATTAAGTGGTTCTTAACAACAGCTTAGTTAAGTGAGATAACTTCTTAACTTAAAGATTTTTGTGGGTGGTGTGTTTATACAAGTACAAAAAAAGCACTAGGCAAGTTCAGGAGGGGAAAAAAAAAAGGCAGGAAACTCAGATATAAAAATGGTATGTTTAGGTCACTAAGCTTCAAGTTGGTAAAAATTTCCAGAATATTCCCCAAAAAAAAAAGCAAAAATTGCTGTTTGTCTTGAGCATATATTTGATTTTGTCCCAGTCACACGTTAAGGAGCTAAAGGCATCGTTTCTATGGTCTTTTTCACCATTGTCTAACAATCAATCACCTTGTGAAATACTTGTAATCTAAGAAAGTTACAGACAACACTTAATACTGCAAAAATTAGTGTGAGTAGAAGGCAAAATATTCAGATGTCTTCATAAATGAATGTTTAGCATGGGTGAAAAAAGGAAAATGCCTCTGTTCACACACACATATATATACATTTAAACTGAAAAGGCAGATTCTCACATCCAACTTGCCTTGGACCTTTTTGAGAGATAGCTAATATTTGGAGTTGTATTAAAAAAAAAAAAAAAAAGAAGAAGCTTAATATCTCCCCCCCCCCAAAAGGGGAGCTGCCTCTGGCCTCAGAATTTGTGGATTGATGAGTTTTACTGTTCATCCTTTCCAGTCTGGGGCTTTAATAAGATGAAGGTTGACAGACTACCACATATGCCTACGACACTTCCTATAAAGACAAGAATTACTGTCAGTTTTCTGCATCACAGTTTAACACTGTCATTTTCTTGGGTAAAGCTTTTCCATAGGGATGCTGAAGTTCACCTGGGCAGAATGGAGGATTTGTTCTGGCTGAGGAAGGATAAATTGGCCAAAAGTAGAAGCAGTTTATTGAAAGGGATGAACTACTGCAGCTAGGGTTTGGGTTTTTTTGTTAATTGTTGTATCAGATCTGACCTTTTCACATATTTACAATCGCTTTGGCCATACTTCACTGCACAAAAAGGAATCCCAGTCTCCTAAGGTGAGGGAATAATTCTTATCCATCTCCCAAACACAGGGAGGGCAGTGGCCCAGGGACCCTGCATTCTGATTTCCTGAAAAGAGAAAACAGGGACATGTGAACCTGTCATATGAAACTAACAGATTTAACCGAAAGCAAGCTTGGTGTCAGAAAGGAATTTCTCTGTAAAAATGCATTCAGTGTGGAACAGGACTCGGAGGTTTGGCAGCTCCTCTGCAGGCTGCCCTTACCTGCTGAAGTCATCCATGCAGGTGTGACCTACCCAGCCTCCTGCCAAGACAGGTGTCCTGGTGACACCAAAATCTCTGTGCTCCCTGCTGTCTCAGTGTTCTAACAAATGGCTTTAGTCTAATTAACATCTCCCAGCTCTGGTAAGAAGAACCACGAAGGTCTGTGATATAAAAGAGACTAAATCAGGTTAAATAATGCTTTGTGATCTGAAACTCAATGAAAATAAAACTTTACAAATGTCAGATAATAACGGTGTGTACCAATAGCCTGCGTTCTGAGACATGGTTTCCTGATTTCATTTTAGTTCTGCAATGTCAGCTTTACTGAGTTTGATCTGTGGCAGCTTGCTTTTGATACTCTGGCCTTGTTTTAAATAGTGTCAGAGAAAAATTTGTATAAGACTCTAGGTGGACTGACAGTGAAACAGTTCATTTTCAATAAAATAATAATATTAATAATAATTTTAAATTACCTACTTTGTTATTCTTAGACGATTGATCTTAGCATAGTGTAGAGATTTGGAATCTTTATATAATAGCTTCAGGCCTCATGGGTAGCTGGGAATTTTTTTCTTTTTTTAGTTTTTCTTACAGCTCCTACTATGACAAATTAGAAAGCTGGAAGTAGGTGTTATCTGCTTAACTCAGAAACATCCACAGAAATGTAAAGTATTATGTAGCCTTTACAGAAACACTCAGTGAAGCCTTTGCAGCTGAATGCCTTTTAAATACATGTCACATGAATATTCAGTCAGATATGCAAATTTAGGGTTTCTGTTCCTTTGGTAGATTGATTTGTTATTTGAGATCAAGGCATAGATCACACCAAAAGCATATCAAAATATCAAACTTTTTATAATATTCTTGTACAGAATATAGTGCAGGTGGTCTTGTTTGTTTTCTATTCCTCTTGGCAGTTTGTTTTTTTTTCTATAGGAAAATAAAACCTAAATTCCTTTTAGCTTTGTCACTCCATATGCTTTGATAAAGTGCTTCATCACTGAGGCTTTACAAATAACCTGAAAAGGAGGTTTTGATACTGTAATACCAAATCCATGCAGTATCCAGCATCTCAGAATTAGTTATATATTGCAAATAAATGCAGCTAAAAGCTTTGGAAACAGATTCAAGGTAGCTCTCTATTTCACAAGTAGCTGACTGGCTCTTGTGAGAGAATGGGAAGGATTGCTACCCTATTTCAGGTGCTATTTCAAAGCACCTGATGTTCACCAATTTATTCTGGTGTATTATAAGAAAAAAAAAAATATTCCTGAAACTTTCTGAGAAAAAAATTAAATTACAGGGTGGTGGAGCTTTAAACCAAGATCAAAAGAAAGTAATTACTGACCACTGAAATAAATCTTGGTTTGTTGAGAGGAGGCAGGTAAAGTTCTCCAAATCTCCTGCTATACATTTCAGGATAGTAATAAATCAGAAAAGTAAATCCAAATTGCCAGATGTCCTGAACTTCAGCCAAAATGTCTCTGCTTCCAAAAAGACCTAGAACTCTTTACCTTCCCTTTATCATTCTTCTTGTCTTCCCCCTTCCAAAAGGATGCACACAAAATTCCTATGCACTGGGCAGTTTTACCTGCCTGGGCGAGGATACAGTCTTCTCCAGATATTCTTCAAAGTAGCTCTCTCCATGTGGATTCTCTGGGAATGGCTGTTAAACATGCTGCTTCCATTCAAAATTATGAGTGGACAGGACATCCAACTGTTTAGCCTCTGTATAATCCCATTACACAATGGAGGATAAAAGTTCCTCTTTTTTATTTCTCCTTCCCTCCCAGAAGAAGAAAATCTCAGTGCAGTTTTGTCATTCTCTAGTATTCTTTGTTCCACTCCTACTGTGAGGGATTAAAAATTCCTCTGTAGCACTCCTTTTTTGTCAGCTGTATCACTTGGCACAACAAAAGATGTCAGTTCTCCCTAAAACTCCACCTTATCTATGCTTCAACCACTACATTTACAAAACTACTTCTTAAAGCTGAAAATGCAATACAGGCCAGCCAGGTTTATCCAGAGCAGGGTTTGGCTGCTGGCAGCAGTGCAGACAATAGGATTGCAATGACCCAAGTGTCTCAAGTTTAAGGGAAGGGTACCTCTCTCACTGATAGTGTGCTTGGGTATAGAATTTATTTGTAGGTTCCAGTGGTAGTGATAAAGTTAATCTTCTTTGTCAGAAATCAGCCAAGGCTCTAAAGAAGCTCAACACCAGACCACATAACCCAAGTAAACTTTAGTTTGAGATACCCAAGTTCCCAAAACTCTGCTGTGACTAAGATGAGTTTCATAGTTTTAGGTATCTGCCTTTTTCATTTGGAATCCGTGGTGCTTTCTCTACAGGATCTTGTGCAAATGAATGGTGTTGCTGGAAGTATTTGTTTCATTTAGGAAATGCTCTTTAATTTCCTTCCATGTTAAGAGTCTGGTATTCCAAAGGAACAAACTGCAGAAGAGATGTGATTTGCAGCCACAGTTATCTGTTAGCCAGGCAACAAGCTCATCAATGATAATAAGCAAACAGGAACTAAAGATCAGGAAAAAAAAAAAAACATCAGAAATGAGAAGAGTAACTTCTTGAAGAGCAATAAAAGAACTGAAGGGAAGCTTCTAAATAGCAGCAGAAAAATACAAGGAATGTTAGACTATTCTGTTATCACAACTTATTACATTTACTTATTTTATATAGTAAATGTGACATATAGTTATATTGATATAATTTACACTTTATATTAAGTATATGTATACATAGCTATTATTTCAGTACCACCAAAAAGAAGATATTAGGAATTTGTTTTATGAACCATAAAGGACATCTGTCAATAGCAAAATGATCCTCAGAGATTCAAGATTTTGACAATTTTACTAACTAAGCAGCTCGGTAGCTGCTTAGTTTCAATTTCAGTGATATGAGACATGGAGAATCATACAAAATGTGTCTGACAGGAACAGCCTCCCTCCAGAAGGAGGGAATTTTACAGAGCATGCCATGTGTGACCATGACATTGATGAAAGGAAACTCTCCACTCTGATGAACCCAGGATACAGGAAAGGTTTGATGGCCATGTCACATTACACAGCTATCAAACATTGTACGTGTAATTTTTATTATGATCAATAAAACCAATCTCCAGTCCATTGCAGATGGACTCTATTTAATGGTCAGTTTCCCACTGTCATCATCTTTGCTGCTACTGTGTAAATGTAATGATAATTCCATCACAGGGTAGATCAGATTATCTGAGTCAATGTAATTGTTATCACTGTGTCAATGATATTGGCCTAAGGCACCATTGATTTAAAATACATCTCCATATTGTTTAATTCTAGTGTAAATAATGAGATTAGCTGGGCTGGCCAGAGCATGGTGCTGATAAATGCCAAGGCTGCAGGTTGGATCCCTGTGCAGGCCATTCCCTTAGGAGCTGGGTCTGGGGGTCCTTGTGGGCCCCTTCCAGCTGAGAACATCCCGTGGTTTTTTGAAACATGAGCAGCTTTATGCACAGATTTGTTCTTCACATCTAAACAGACTCTCAGCATGGCTTCTAATCCTGTGATATATCAATTTTAATAAAGACTCAACCAAAAAGTCTGTGCAAACCATATGTAGAGGATTAATCATAGGTTCATGCAGTTGTCCTAGACTGCACTATGGGAAAACAGAAGAGAACATTACAAATATGAATTCTAAAAGGATTACATGTTATATACATAGTTCAGTCAATGATTAACACATATTTTAGTTGGAGATTATAGAAAGAGTAGTAAGGTAGTTCCCTTTTAATTTAAAGATATTATTACAAAATTCTGGGTCAGAAAATAATTTTATAACATTTTTGGGAGTTTTTTTTTCTTAGTCTGTCCATGTACCAGAGGAATTCCCTTTTCAATCACAAGGGTTTAAAAATTAAACAAACCAGAAAATAGAGTATTTTTAAAGAGGTAAATTCAGGCAGATACTGTTGTTTTTTCTAAAACCTATAAATTTCACATTAAATTGGATATGCAGTGTAATGTGCTAATGCTTGTTAAGTGAACAAAGGAATCTCTCTGAAGTAAATGTATTATACTAGAACTGGGAGAAGTCCAACTGTAGCTTATAAAGCACAGAGACATTTTTCAAGGTATCAAGTATAACTATAAAAACTGATTTATGAAGTAAATAATTTTCAGATTAAAACTATGTTGAAAGTCCATTAATTTTGCAAAGTCTAGCTGTTGGTATTTAGGGAAGGTCTAAATCAGAGTTTAATACATAACTGCTTAACTGAATTGTTTAACAAAACTCAAATTAGGCATTCCTGAGCTATATCTCTGAAAATGTACTCTGATACGATACTGGTACTGTTCACTGGGTACACAGTAAACATTCCAGATGAATTTCTTTCCTTGTGTCTTTTGAAATTTTTACTGTTTTTAATGGTGTCCCTTTTGTTTGTTTTAATGGTACACCAAAGTTATTAGTTGGTACTTCCTGCCTCATGAGCCTTGCATTTACAGCCCATTCCTTGCTGAATTTTGGCACTGTCAAATCATGGTAATAGAACAGTCTGTTCTGAGGTCTAGATTTTGGATTTGTTTGTTCTGTTTCATGTTAAATATGGTTAAAGTTATTAAATATTTATGGGCTTCATCTTTGCATTCATTATTCCCCTTTTGTAACCATCTTGTACTCATATCTAAGAGTCATTAAGTATCACTGCTTAATAGAACAGTCTAAAATCTTCTTCAGTGTAAGGTGTATGTAAGCAAACAGAGGCAAGCATGCATTTGTTGTGACATCTGGATTATTAGATTTAGTAATTTTTAAACACCTAGTTTCACATCAAAGTGAAATATTCCAATGCATTAATACCAATTTTGCTATTAATTTTATTGTATTATTAATTTAATTGATTTTTTTTATAAATCTTACCAGCCTGAGGAAGGTCTTTTCTTATAAGCTCCCTTATCTATACTCCTATTCTGGTCCTTCTATATGGGAGAACATTGATTAAAGTCCTCAGAACCACATCATTATATCACTGCAGACTAAATTCTTCATCTGCTTTGCCATCTCAAAAATTCTCCCAGCTGATAAGAAACAAAACAATTCATCTAGGAAAGCCAGCTCAACAAAACTGAGTCACTCCATTATTAAAGATGCCTTCATCTTCAAGCTCCTCATCTGCTCTGTCTCAACATTTGCTTAGAAAATCGCTGGAGTGGAAACAAAAACATAGAGCCTTGATTAGCTTAAAGATCTCTGGGTGTCTCACCAATGTAACCAGGAAAGTACAAGAAATGAGACCTACCTTGGGAGCACAACAGGTCGTGAAGAAACTTCCCTACTGTTGTCAGACTAGCTCAGGATCTCTCTATCACACACATCTGAAGCATGAAGATTTAGAGTGAAATTATGGCTCCAAGGAAGTCCATGCTTTATTTTTTGATATCTTATTTTGATAATAGTGTAACTTATGGAACATCTGTGTGTAAAACTAACCTTAGAAAATGGCATATAATTTTCTCTTTCTCTCTTCTGAAATGACTTTATTATTGTATTTACAAGTAGTATGACAGAATGTTCTTGTTTTCATCCTTTGTTTTGTAAAGGAGCTATTTCTTTTTCTTTTCAAGCTTGTGAAGCTGATAGCTGTGTGTCAGTTTTGTAAACTTGACAGATGTGTTCAGTTAAGGGAGGAGATCAAAGGGAAAACTGGTGGGCCTCAAATTTTGGCTGTGACAGGATGAACTCATCACAGAGGGCTGCGCTGACAAGTGCTGCTGCCAGGGCACAGCGAGAGCCAGCTGCTTCCTTAGGGGTGGGGAGCCAGGAGCTGGGAGGGAGCTCTGTGCTGGCTGTGCTCTCACAGACAGGGTCTGTGATATTTTAGTTAATATCCATATTTTTATGGGGACCAGTATCCCTAAATGTTTTTAGGGAGACCCATAGATGATTTTTCCAGTAGGCAAAGGTGTGATTAGCTAAACTGTATTTTAACCACATTAAACAGAAGAGGTTAAGGTACCATTTCAAGCACAGCAATGCTGTCACAGCATCCCAGGGTCTGAGCATGGCAGGCAGGACGCAGTGCTGGAGGGAGTGCCTGTCATCAGCCCTAGACACAGCAGTGAACCACGTGCAGACAAATCCCTGTCAGGAGCAGCTGGGACAAGAGACAGGGCCAAGGTGCACAGCTCAGGCAAGCCCTGGGCTAGGCTTGTGGAAGCTCCCAGGTGAGGCTGGGCAAAGAGCCCATTGGTGCCCATCAGTGAAATCGGGCCCCTCAAAGAGCTATTTGCTTTTCATTCTTTCCCCTGGTTTCTTTCTTCCTTCCTTTTTCTACCAGCTGCCAACTTAACAAGCTGAATGCGGGTTCACCTCATTCCTGTTGTGAATGGCATCTGGCTTCCACATCTATGAATAACACTTAAGAGGATAAAATGCTGAAAGGCTTCTTCACACTTAAGGGAAGAACAATTAAATGCTCTATTGCATATGCTGAGTTCTCAAGTGGCCTCCAAACCAATGTTGTCTTAAACAGAGCTCCACCAGTCTGAATCTCCAAATCAGCACCTAAGAGACCCTTTTTGCATTCATATCCTTGGACTTGTACACACACAATTCTGAAAACAACATACCACACACCACGGAGGAAAGTTCTGGACAGCACTGAAAAAAGAGGAAATTTTGTTCAGTGGAGATGGGATTTCATACTTACATTTTCACTGTTTTAACAGGTTTATCCATGAATGCCATGGATGTGTTTGGAAAGACTGATCAACACCTCCCTTGGGTGCTGAAATAAATGCAGAACAGTCACAGAAACTTTTGCATTTCAAAGGAGGTTCTTGAAACCAAGTTGGCTGCAGAGAAATATAACAGAGACTCTCTCCTTATTATTTTAACTAGATTAATACAATGCTTTTGAGATTAATTTCCCTCTTACTTATGCTCCACGTATTTGTCAGTCAAATTTGCTCAGTTATCAACCATTCATTTGCTATTCTGTAACATATTATGTTAATTCATTTTACAAGAAAGCATGCACAGATTCTTCCTTCTCTGTTCAAATAAGGCATAAAACTTTATGCTAACCTCCACAAATCATACTGAACTTGTCAACAGTATTTATTTTTATGACCTAAAAATATATCTACAAAATTTTCAGTTAGCAAAATCTTCATTAGCTTTCTTTATTTGTTTGGTTTTTTTCCTGTTTTATCAGCATGTACTGATATGGCATTTGTGATCTACACAGTTTACATTGCAGAGTTAATCACATCAAAATAAAATTCGTAGAAGTTGGTCAGATATTTTCATTGATTTATCAGTTCTAATGACAATATACTGGGTGAAAAGTTTTAAAGAATGCCACACAGTCATAATGAAACAATCTTGCCTCAATACATGATAGCCCATTTTATTGAAAAGTGGCACAGAAAATCCATTTTATGTTACCATGTTATTGGAAACATCTTGAAAAGTTGATAGTTACTGAATTTAGCAGTTGGAAAAATATAAATGAATATAATGTTCTTAGCCTGTGAATGTGAAAACAGAATATTGGTTTTGTCTCACTAAAACCAATTTATATTACTGAAGTTGGACTAAAACCAAAATGTGACCTAGTGCTTTTCATGACACTTAAGAGCTCATTGACTAAAAGAAAGCTTCTTCTAAAAGAACCTGGGTATTTTGTCACATATATCTCATTAACTTTCAATGGGCTTCTTGGAAAATTAGATCACTAAGTTACCACTATAATAAGTATTCATGTAATACTTCCCCACATTTTCATATATCTTAACCCCAATTCTTGAATGCCTAAAGGTACATTCGTAAATCATCAGTTTCTTGATTTCCATTCTATAATTGATGCTCAGATTGACACCAGCACTTCAAAAAATACAGCCTGTTTTTACTTTGAATTCTGTATCTCAAAAGAAAGCTTCAAACAGGCATCCCAGACAGACAACATTGGTTTCATTTAGCTAATTTAATAGTTTGTTGTCACCAAATATTTAAATAATTTTCCTTTGATTTTGCCAACATACCAACTGTTGAACAAAACCCTGGGAAGCAGACTATGCACAGTATTAGCATTTTAGATCCAAGTAGATTTAAGGCCAAAGGAAGACAAAAATATCATTGAAATCAAAATTATTCATGTCTTTCCCCTCATTAAGAACTCTGCTTACTCAGGTAAGTCAGAGCTCTTTGTAAGAATCTTTCTGGCATACAGAAATCTTACAAATGTATGTGGAAAACTAGTCACTGAAAGTGTTCTATGAAAACTAATAGAAAAGTGCAAAACATAATTATCCAAACAAGAGAGTCAAATAATTACAAACAAAAATAAAATTATTGTAGAAATGAAAACTTCTCTTTGTACAGCACTGACTGACAAAAATAACGAGTAACTTGTAACTGGGGAGAAAATATCAAAGATCTTTGTGAGACACCACTTTTAGCAAAGGAGTCATTCATATCAAGAAAATTTTGAACACATTAGATTGCTATGTTTGAAATGGTATTTATACCTCTTCTGTCTAATGTGTTCAAAATACAGTTTAGCTAATTACACTTTTACCTACTGGAAAAATCATCTGTGGATCTTGCTAAAATCATTTATGGATACTGGTTCCCACAAAAACATGGATCTTAACTAAAAGATATTATTTTGTGGCATTTACTGCTGACATGGCTGTTATATTTCCATAATCCAGGTTTGTTCCCTTTGTGGTTTGTTTGGCTTTTTCCAACCTAAAAATCTTCAGAGAGTGAGGGAGGTGTTTGTTGCAACAAACCCCCTCAAATGGAAGCACAGCTCTGTCCCAGCCACTGCAGCAGTTCAGTCTCATTATTTTAATTGCTGTGCAGCATTTACAGTTGGGAAGGAAAAGGGCTGCTTCCAATGGCTCCATCTGGAAAATGTCTATTGTCTTAATGGATGGGAATTCCAAGTCTTCTTGTACCCGTGGCTGTGCTTGAATTCATCCCCCTTAGCACAACACTTAACAGGAGCACTTAAAAAAAAAAATAGCTGAATGGACTATCAAGCCTTGTCTTCAGGGTTAATAGCTATTTATCTCATTAGAGTGCTTAGAAAACATATTTTTTTAAGGTTTTCTATGGTTATTAGCATTTTGGTTTGGGTTTTTTCCCCCTTTTTTTTTTGCCCTCTATTAGTTACCAGTTTCCATCATCAAGAGTGATTCTTGTTTTAAAGCAGTGACAGGACTGAATTAAATTGTGGACCTAACTATCATCCTCTCAAAATTTATCAAAATGTATCAGTTTATCAAATGATTAATTTGCCCCCATCCTAGCCCTAGCATGCAGAGTGACAGCAAAGGTCCCACTCGGTGGAGCTCAGTGGCTCTGCCATCCCTTTTGAGAAACTGCACCATCCCCCAGAGCTCAGTCAAAAACATACCAGAATACAGGATTTATCTTCTTCTAGATCTGGAAAACAGAGGGGAGAGGAGTTTGTGCCCAAACAGGAAGTTTGGCACTTGTTGAACTAAAATTGTGTTATTTGTGTAGTCTATGCATACTTCATTTATGTGTATTCTTAATAATTAGGGGAGAGCCATACATTATAAGAACACAGAAAAGTCTAGCTTAAATAAACATTGGTTTAGAAGACAGTATTCAGTGTTTTAAAAAGAACAAAATAATAAACTAAAAGAATGGGAAACAGAAACAATAAAAGGGTGGAAGACACGGCTGTAATGACCTATTTTCATGAAGCATACACCTTGCAAGTGAAGTGATAAATGAACAATAATTGGTTTTGTAATATCTATACCTCAGCTCTAGGTAGCTGATCCACACTGTGAAGGAGACTGCAATTGTAAATCAGATTCCAGTTTCCAGCTGCCAATAAATCAGATAATTTACAAGCATTTAAGCCTCATATTTTTGTTTTACACATGTACATGACCACATTCCATTTTTAGATCGTTCAGTAGATCATTTGCAAATGAATTTAGGGGTGATAATGGAGCTTCATAAAACAAACATTTACACTAGTTTAAATGACATTAAAGTATTTTTATTCATCCCATTTGTCACAGCTTTTGTTTTACAAATTTCCTCTGTGCATTTGCATTCCTAAGATTAATAAAATTAATATTTTTTGAAAATTGCAGTGTCCCTGTAATTACCTTGGGTACAAATTCCACATATTTCATTGCCTTCATTAAGCCTGTAGACATATGTGGCTCAGAAGATTAGTAATTAAGTAGTTAATGAACAGTTTATTCTACTTTTCCAGGCTGCCTTCAAATTTTTTTTACAAGCCCCTCATAGCTTCTTCAAGCAGTTGTAGCCTTTACATACTGGTATATCCCTTCTTCCCTGGCTGAAGGAATCACCTACATGGAGTTTCACAAAACTCACAGTCTTATCAATCAGCACCGATTTGCACAGAAATTATTTCATTGAAAATCTCTCTTTCTAATTAGATGTTTCTGCTTATAGTAACCAAAAACTGTGAATCTGTAAATCATATTGTGGCTATTAACAGTTCTGAAGTACAAGAACATGTCTATTCACTACAGGATTAAGATAAAAGGGTATGTAGATTAAATAAAGATTCAGCCTAGATTCCTAGCAGGTAGCCCACAAGTTCTTAAGTCTACCAGCAATTTTGAGAAAGGACTGCCCTCTGTTTGTGGGAAGCCAGAAACAGGTAAAAGAGCAAATTGAAAATTTTTCTTGTGCGCTTCCCTCAAACCAGGGATTCAAAAAAATTGCATATTTCTCCAGTAGGTCATATGACGTAACAAGATTCAGAGACACACCAGGTTTCTGCTTCACTCTCTGATGACCAAATCCAGATTTCCATTGTTTTGAAGACAATAAAAATCTCTCCAAAGCACAGAAAGACATAAGACAAATATAGGTTTAGAGGACATCCACCCATACATCCAACACCTCCAATATGCTGGTGCCACCAAGAAGGGCAGGGGTCAGACAGGGCTCCAGCCCCTGCTCCAGGGTGTGCATGCCAGAGGTGGGGAGGGGAATGGGGCAGGACTTTCTGCTCACATACTGAGCAGCCTTCTAGACTTCAGATGTTTTCTCTCTACGTCTTCTCTGACAATGGTTAGATGCATGAAACATTCTAAGTGATTTCACATGCCCTGCAAAATCATATTTTTTAGATCTCTGGTTAGCTATCAGTTAAGAATGCCCTGCCCACATCACTGGAAGCTCAATAAAGGATGCAAAGAGCCAAGCATTCTGAATGGTGTAAGGCCTTGCTTTTGTTTGGACAGTCAGGATCCAAAATAGCTAAAGCTATCGAAGCTTTAGAATTTCATCAAATGCAAATTTTCAGCTTTGGTACACAGAAGGTTAACACTGTACTTCCTAGCCCTGCAGTGATATATGAAAATACACAGTCAATGATTTCAGGAAAACCCATCTAAGCCCTGCATGTACATTTTTCACTTCACCAACTACTCTGGTTGTAGCCAGTAGATCTAATTTCATCAAGCCTGTGCTCTTGACAGCAGTCACATCAAATTAAAGAATCTTCCAGACTTAGCTGGCACCTTCATCTAAGCCTTTATATCAAATAATATGCCTCTTGCCTTCATCATGCAATCCTTAATTATGTGAAAATCAGCAGACTGCTGCTTATGCCAGCAAAGAAAATGAGGACAGAATGGTGTTCTTTCCAACACATGGCTGGACACCCTTCAGAGACATTCTGGTTTGATTGGCAGCAACAATATTCCATTGATATTCTTTTTTTATATCTTTAACTTAAGGCCCTTTTCCTAAAGAATTAGCTTATGCATGCACATATTAAAACCTGCATATTTTTTTTCCTTGGTGACAGAGATGCTGCAAATTTTAGCTCTGGTTTTTAAACAGATGCTACTTGGTGGATAAGTATGATGTGCCCCAGGCCGAGCATATTTTGCTAAAAAAGAAGATTAGGAGGATGGGTGAAGATTGTTTACTACAGAAGCATGCTGGGCATAAATCTCATGGGAGACTCACAAAATACTTATCCAAGTCCCAAACAAAGATGTTCTAATTTCCTGAAGTCAAATGCAAACCCCAAAGGGGATCAAGGTCAACAGAGAAAATTAGGTGATCCATCAACAATCTAATTACATTCCATTGACCCAGAAAAAAAATCTAGAAGCAACACAGACACCTCTGGATGCTTGAACAGTATCCATCAATTGCTGGCCTCTGGGCCTTGTCCTTACCTGACATCTCCACAGACCTGACATCTCCAAACCATCTCTGGTTCTATAACCTGACCATCTAGACTGGATGCTAGTACCCAACAAACTGCTCCACGTTATATTCATAAAAGGGATTTTGTTTTTTCTAACATCCTGCCTCTCATTACCAATGCAAAATATTTTAAAATAAGCTTCTTTGGAAATCACATTCTGATATTTGCTAAGCATTTCAGGAAACCAAGTGTCTGAGGACTCTTGTCTGCCTTAGTTATAAAAGAACCAAACCCCAGTAACTTCACCAACAAGAAAGGATCCTAATTAAATATTTTTTTTAATGGGAAAAAAGAAAACTATGCATAGACCAATTGACAGATATAGAGACAGATTTTCTATATCTGATATCTAATAGATCCTGGTTTTTGCTTACCTGATATCAAAGTTGGACAGGGCTCTGTTAGATGTGCCCACAATATACTGTCAATTACAAAAAGAAGTAATCAAATTCATGCATAACAAATATGCTTTCCAAATGTTTATTGCTAATGGCTCAGCACAACTGTTCTTTTCAGTGATGTCCACTGGTGCACTGAGGACAGCTGAAAAAGCAAACGCGAAAACTACATCAGAAAAATAAAAAGAAACTACTATAAGGATTATCTGTTTCTCACAGTCTGATGACTTTTCAGGGGGAGAGAAACACACAATGTTATTGGCAAGATATTAATATTAAAATATAAAATAAAAAGTACTTTATGTCAAGTCTCAGGAGTGTGAAGTACTGTGAGTGTAAACTGTAAAAAGCATTCAATTGTTGCAACTGTATTGAACTATACAATATGCATTTATTTTTGTTTATTGCCTCATGCCACAAATATTCCCTTATTCCAAATCTCAGCCACATGCAGAAAAATATATTTGTGCTGCAATCTAAATGGACTAATAAAAAACAACATTCAACCATTTGGAACTGAAATATTCATGAGATATTCAGGGAACAATGAAACCGAAGTGCTTCAGCTATCCTCAAGGAGCAAGAGTCAAGAACATACAGGAGTAACTAGAAAGTGTCCTAGAGTGCCTTTAAACTTTGCTCTTTCTTTTTCTTCTGCCTTTTACTCTTCTTAATTCAAATCATTCCCATTTAGTAGATACCACTCCTGGCTACTCAGGAGGCTCACATCCATTTATTTAAATTTTAGCCTGTGATAATTACTATGAAAGCAAGATAAGAGACTACTTTGGCTACCTGAGTGAACTCCCTTTGCCACAGTACAGTCCTACAGCCAGATGATGTATTTATGTGTGTGTGCATTTTCACCTGACTCCAAATAAATACTGAAATTAATTTTTAAAATTTCCTAAAATTGAATCCTCAGGGAAAACTGCATATCCCTTGCTTGTTAGAATTAAATGATACAACTGCTGAGAGCTAACTCTAGCTCAAGCTTCTTGAGACATCTGTATTAGCTGACCACTTCCTACTTCAATGAAACACAGGACCCAAATAAGAAAAACAGTTTCCTAATACAAATTGCAGACAGTAAAACAAAATTCCCTTACACTGCTATTTAGAAACCTGGGTCAGTGCTATTCTTGCCAGGAACTGAATGGGTCTAGAAATAATGTGCAGTGGGGCCAGCTATTTTAAAGTACTACATCCTTAGGAGTGACATCCATAGCTAAAGGGGCTGTTACCTGTGCCTCTTCAGTATCTGCTGCTCTGGGCAAGCAGAAAGAAATTCATATGATTTGTTTAGAATTCTTTACTCCTAGCATCTGAGTAGATATCTGCAATGTCAAATATAACTGTCACCCTCCTCTTCTTTTTAATAAATGCCTTTTTCAGAAGGGAAGGTGGAGCATCCCAGCAATTACACAGATAAGATCTCTGTTTCTCCCATTTCACAGATGTATTCACTTAGCCCATACTTTTCTCTTTCAGCCTTATACACAGGAAGGCAACTAAAACCTAAATAAAAAAAAATAAAGCAGGTAATCAGCCTGCTAATTCTGGAAATAAGAAATATTTTACAGAACTTTTAAAGGAGATTTTGATCTGTTCTGACCATTTCAGGTGATCAAACTGCCAGGACTGCCTTTAATGTCTACACTACAATTTTCCCTTCCTTTTGGTGTAAGAGCCAGCACTGCCTACCCACAACTTCTCTTTACACACCCTGCAGGGGCAAAGGCTGCTCTGGTGCAGCCAGCCTCCTCTCTTCCAGCTGTCTGGCAGCAGCTTCCTGCACCACCTCTGTGCAAATCCATCCAAAGTCCCAGCTAAGGCTGCTGCATCAACACCTAAACAATGTCTGAAGTCAGGAAATATTAGCATAGTTCAAAACCACATCTCTAAACCCAAGACTGACTTCAAATTGTTTATTCTTGCACACTAAAACATATTTCAACAAGAAGAATAAAAAGATTTTATATCAATTATCATCAATTCAACTGTTCTTTTTTTGAATACAAGAAAATAAATAGTCTTGTGGGGGGAGAACTATGCAAGTTTTTTCCTCTAGAAAACTAATTTTTCTATTGATTAATTGTAAAATTACAATTTTTGACATGTTCTTAAACGCTGATGACCATTTTTTGCCAGTGTAAAATGTCCCTTTCCAATTTCCTACAGCTTTCAGTGATCTTAAGTGATCTTCAAGTTGTATCCCTCTGGGATACCAAGTATTTCACAGACATGAGAACATGCCGTACTCTCCACTGAATGCTGGCTACAAAGTTATGCATGCAATACCTTTTGTTCCCACTTTCACAAGAGTTTGAGGGATGATACAAGAGAAAAATGATCATCTGTTTACCTTTTAGTCATAAAAAACCTTTTTGTGTGTTTAGCATCTTCATTAACATAAGCACTAACAAGAGTTTGCTTTTGTTTTTTAGCAAAACATTTACTGGAAAATAGTTTAAAAAAGAAGAGGACTTCAAGTTGTCATACAGCAAAACAACCAAAGAACAAAGTAAACAAGTTTTTAGTTGTGTTTTCTGAAGGCATTGTATGTAACAGAAAAATAATATATATTGTTTTGTCTTTGTAAATCAATCATTAGTTTTGTCTATTGAAATTATTAATCTGCAGTCCTGTTTGATTCCAAATGTGACAAATAGTTAGTGGTTCTGTGCCTATTAACAGAACTCTGGATCCAGCTCAGTTAAGTCTCAACTTTGTGGTTACTCTTAACAAACAAGAGTATTTATATTAGAATCTGTATTTAAGGAATGGCATACCTGAAAAAAGACATATAATTTAAGTGTAAACTTTAAAAAAAAATTTATACTTTATTTGAACTATGTAGAAACTGACAAAACTATTTATTTACAAAAGTAGTGTAATAATGTACAAATAAATGAGAGAAAATTAAATTAAAATATAGTATTATAGTTCCAAGAACTTTGATAATAATGCTTATCATCCCTTAAAATATCATATATATCTAAATTTCTGTTCTGCAATACCATTTTTTTAGTTCATTATTTTGGTTGAAGAGCTGCTCAAAGCACTGGATTTCAATGTATAAACCTCGTGCTATGAAGGAATTAATGACCAATTATTTTCTTAACCTCCCCTTTGAAGAACTGCCAGCCAGTAGTAGTTATATTAAGCATTTATCTATTGATTTATGGGAGCTTTAGAGGTGAAGCTGTACTATAGATGATACCTAAGGTACCTGTTTGGTATTTTCCTAAAGAGAAAGTCTGTTCCTCACAACACGTGTGGAATAGCAAATCACCTGCTCTGCATGGAAAAAGACCTACTGTTTTTGCCTCATAATGGCAAATCAATTAAACCTTGATTAATGTTTGGCTTAGTGTCACATAAATTTGTCTAAGAGCTGATGCTACATAAGTTAAGATGGCTGGATGCCAACCCTCTTAGTTGCATCCCGTGCATCCCTTTTGAAACACAAATTTTCTTCCTCTCACTGCCAAAAATTGCTAATAAGAAGAATGAAGACTGAAAAATACCCATCCTGTGTCTTTTGTTTGCTATCAAGAATAGCTAAAAATTCAAACAGAAATATGATCACAGTGCAAACTGCAAGTTTCAATAACTTACTTTAGAGTTTACACTCTTCTTGCTACTCCTTTTGTTTCTGGGATAGCATAAAGAACACTAAACAAACTGGAAGACTGATAAAGCTTTCAGATTCTTTCAAAACAAAAATTCTTGATACATCTCAAATACTTTGATTAAAAATTCCATAACTTTGAGTCGTTCAGATCGATTGTCTGACTTAAGTCATCTCTACAAGCAATCTATCTTCATACTCAGGCAAAGAATGGCTAATGCTGTGCTGAGCTTCCCTTCAAGAAAGTAATAAACTAACTTCTGATTATTTGGCAATGCCAACCAGAAATGGTGTAATCTTATAAAAATGTCGTTCTAAATAATTTGCATGAATCCCAGACACACAGGGGCAGACAGTGTGCAAGAAATGTAGGAAAAAACAATACAGCAGACAACAAATTACATGGCAAGAATTCAAATGTCCTTTTGATTATACTGCAAAAAATAATCCTTCCTAACATGGACAAAGTAGGTACAACACCTTTAAATGTACACCTTCCATCTTCTGATCACAACAAATGTGGAGTAGATCTCATATTTAAATGACCATGGCTGCAGTATCATGTCCAAAACTTCACTAATGTAGAAAAAGCATTTCTATAATTATGAAGTCATTTAAAAGCAGCTAAAAATAGCAAGCAATAAACACACAGCAATTTGTGATGTTGGGGAAAAAAAAACCCAAAAAAACCCCAAACTAATTGACAAGGAGTCATTAGTATCACTTTTGGTGTATTTAATCAATATTGATTGTACAGTTTAACAATACCCATTGTGGTCAATAGCTCCACCCTGTGCTCTATGGAAACATAAAGCTCAGTATTTGATGCATTGTGTATTATTCAGTATTTATGGTAAAACATCTGTGTCACCTCCATCATTTAGCACTGGGCAAGATCAAGTTGCAGACAAATGCAAACTGCAATTAGAATGACAAGTCAAACTTACACTTGCACAATGGCAGGTATCTACAAAGTGACCAGATTTCTCAATTATTTCAGATTACTTTTCTCAAAATGTCTAAGAATTTTCATCAGTGTCCACACTTAGATTCTAATTAGCTATGCAGCAGGCAATTAGACATTTATTTCAAATGCTGTTAGAATTGTTTGCTGGCTCTCTTTTCTCAAATAGCCAAAATAGCTGACAATGGCTAATGACTACATATTTCATGTGAAAAAGGATATGCAGACATAATTACTGCTGCAATCTCATCAGAGCAGCCAAGTCTAATTAAGTGTCAAACTAGAGTTACAGAAGGGTTGTTAAACTTTCCCTCAAAAATGATAACTCAGCTGTGGTCACAGACAGAAAATAAAACAACCTCAAGAGCAAGAGAAACATGAATTTTATGTAGGTTTGTGAGTAATATTATGGGAAACACCTTGTTCTTTCACATAATTCATAATCTATTATTGATATTAAAACAAAATTGCAATATTCAACCTGTAGCCAAGAAAGAAAACGTATTGTAATACTCCCTCTTTCATCAACAAGTCCTTAAAGCTGTAAATAACTTTTTAAATTGCTCTTCTTTCCAAATCAAACAGAGAAGGCTCTCATAAGCCTTATCTCTCTTCCACTTCTAATTTGGACATGATAATTACTAGTATATCCTAATAATGAGCGTGTTAATTATTATTTAATTGATCCTTAAAACATTAATGTTCTGTATTCAGTTTGTAGGCACAAACAAACCATGTAAAAGACAGTAGAGTATTAGATGCTCAGAAACAAAGTTAGGAAGGAAATAATGTTATTGACCTGCCAACCTGATAGCTTTCAAACTGCTTTCCTCCTTCTATGTTGCTCTCAGACAGAGCTTTCAATTTAACATTGAAATCTTGACAAGAGTTGAAAGACCTGTTTTTACCTAGCTTTAGTATGGACTATGTAAATTGTGGTTCTCAAGAATAGAAGATGTAAAGATGACACATTTGATATTCTGTTTATCATCCTGCACATATTCACAGACATTCTTCATAATTTCTTCTCTAATGCAGCAATGACTTTACCTCATTTGAAAACCACCCCCTAGAAATAAAAGGAAATCACTGTGGTTCTATCACATCCCATTATTTCTAGAAGTGGCTGTCCATCTCAAGTTGATGGATTAGATGGATTCTTCCTTTACTCCTTCCACAGAGCTCTGTCATTTTCATGATATTTATATCAAATAATACTGATCCTTTTTAAATTTAAACATTTAATTGTGTTTCAAGTCAATTCCTGCTTTACTACCTATCATGTAGAGCAACACATCTATGCTAATGCTTGCTGTGGTAACAATACAGAATTTACTCAGATTTTACTATTAGGAGACACTAAACTCTTCATGTGTGGCATGCTAATCTTGTTCTAATTCTTCATCCATCTCTTTTGAACCTTCCTCCCTTCCTCACCCTAAATAAGCTGACAATCTCATACCATTGAATATCATTACAGTTCCCAGAGCTGTCCAGTATATATTTTATCTTGCTTAAGGAATCCTCCTAATAATATGAATATGTACATGGAATATCTTAAACTGACTGGCAGCCAGTCACCTTTTTCTAAGTCAAGACAGCTGTTTAGTATTTTAATATTTTCTATTAAAAATGCAAGAAAGAATGCAGAAGTTTAATGCCTCCTCGAACCCAATCACAGCTCTGATTTTCCTTCCTATCTACAAGCAATGGTGTCTATGATATGTTCAGATCAAACACCATTCAGCCAAGGGGATGAAATATCAGGCTTACTTAAAGAAAGGACAAATAAATCTTGGATTTTCAGTTTCGGTTTTGTTTCTTTGTTTGTTTGTTTTGGCAAGGTTCCCATTTTGGATTAGTTTTGTGATCTTTTGCTTTGCCGTGCCTTTAGTTTGAAGGAGGAGGCATGACAGAAACACTGCCATAATGCAGTCCACTCCTACTGGTGATTTGAATGCAGATATTTGAGATTTGCTATTTTCACATAACAACTTTGCTGCCCTCACAGAATACTCCTTACCTGCAAAAGCACATAGGCTGTTAAGCTATTTTATCTTTTCCCTATTAAAAAAAATCCATAAAAACCAATTAAACTTTTTTATTCAAAACAGCTCGTTCAAAGTACAGTCAGTGCTACACAGTATTGAAAACAATCCTTCATCACAGAATCTGACTTGAAGAATCACTGTATGCATTCTGCAATAGCCTGATTATCTGCTGAGATAAGGGCATGCATCATCTCATCCTCTCCACTCCTACTGAAAATGGCATCCCTGTGCAGATGTGAGCCAAATGATGCCCCAAAATCTAGTGTCAGCAATGAGAGAGATTGAGTGAAGGACATAAAAAGAGAGGAGTGCAAGGTGAGGTAAAATGTACTGTTTGTGCACTTACATTAAATAAATTAATTTGCTTTCCTAAAACTTTTATTTCAAAAAAGGGAGTGTGAGCAGGTTTTGAGAAATCTTCAGGAGAGGATGTGCAATTCCTGATGTGGGCTGTAAGATACACTCGTTCACAGAAAAAGAGTATAGATACCACTGAAGTTAAACAACATCCAATAAAAGCCAAAGAAAACATCTCTAAGCATAAGTGCTGTTTATATCCTGCATTATGGCTTCTCTTTTCCTGTATGCAAGTTTTATTTTACTATTGATGCCATTCATTTAATGCTGGGATATCCCTCACATGAGTAGACAAAATGTTAGGACCTCTGAAGAATATGAGAACAAACTCATACTCACATATCAGAACAGAGCCTGTCTGTAAAATTGCAAAACTGCAGCAAAGAATTTACTGTCTAAATGTTTTTCAGGCTTTTCTCTCAATGGAGCTTTGTCCATTCAAGCAAACCTAAAATGCTGGCCACAGTAACATTGTGAAATAAAAATAAATTGGAAAGAATATGAACTATTGAAGCGACATTCATATTTCAAAGGCATTGTCTTTGAGGATGAGAAATAAATTTTGAGAACTTTCCAGTCATTTTAAAAACTTCAGTGATCGAAAAAAATAAAATATCCCAGGTAAATATATGTCTCTATTATCATAAAAATAAATCTATAAATTTTCTATGATGTTTGTATAATATAACTTTCAGAACCACACAGGTAACATGAAATTCACTTGCAGAAGGGGCTTCTAAAAGGACCTTAAAAAAACAGAGAACTAATGCTTCTCATTGACTCTGTAAAGGACAAATAAACTGCTTAAAATATATTGCTGTAAAAGTCTTGCTACAGTGAAATTTCAATACAGTCAAATCTTCATAATTGTTCTTTATATTTGGCTCAACAATCAGCCCCCTTAAACATCATAGCTATTTAAGAAGAACAAAATCCAAAAACATGAAGACTTCTTTTCCATAGAGGGTACCATTAAAAGTGAATCTCCAGTTTTAAATTCATATTTTGGAGATTTTAAGTAAAAAAATACAAAACTCAGATACAGCTGTGTCATTGCAAAGACCAAAAGTCATCTCTATAAGAATCCTATCTTGAGCAATGCATATAGGAATTGAGTTAAATATTAACACACTACTAGTCTCCCAGAGTCAAGATCATTATCTGTAATATTTTGTAAGCAATGCAAGATTGTTAAGCATAAGAATTAAGTAAACTGCAGCTAGAAGAGGGCCCTTTCAAATACTGTTAAAGCATGGAAAGGCTACCAAAAAAATTATGAAATATACACTGAATATAAATATTTTGTGCCACATGGTCAGCAGAAATTCACTGCATCTGTAGAAAGCAATAATGTTTAATATGAGAAGCAGACAGCCTCAAAGAGACTATCTTCTCCTTATGTCTTCCTCACTGGTTTTCCATCCACATTTTTTAACATCTAGGAACCCCTAATTTTAAAATCCTATGAATTTTTTTTTTTTTTGAAACAATGCACTTTTTTTTTTTTTTTTACAAATTTAGGTTCTTATTATGGCTGTCAAATACTGTCAGACAAATTTAGCTCACAAAGCACCAGAGAAGCCTGGGCTGCTGGTTGTACAAATTTGGATCACAAGTTTAAAATCCGCCTTGTCCTTATTATCTACTTACAGCAGACAAATGTCTCAACACAAAAGAGATTAATAAATCTGGGGACTTGTGAGGGAATCAAGTGTCATAGTATAAATATAATATTTATTTTAGAGAATTCAACAACTATTCAGGGTTTCTGCAAAAGAATTAAAAGTTTTGCTCCACTAATATGTTACATTAGATGATAAAGTTTCCTTCTTCCTTCATACAGTCTTATACCTGTATGGAAACTTCTCCAAGCCCACAATCAATAAATAAAAATTTATTTTAATAAACTTATTCTTAAGGGTTCTGTGATAGAGTTCCATTTGAAGTGTCTCTTTCACAGAGAGGATTGCTTCATTATTATCTTACCTGAATACAGAGAGAAAGGCAATTATTTACGAAGGAAGGAATATTGGTGTCACTGATTTTATTACAAAAAGAATTAAAATAGATCAAAGCCTATCCAACTGATCCAAACCAGATTTGCTAGATGTATTTTATCATCTTGAAAAAGATGGGGTTTGCCAGTTTCATGAAGTTATGGCCAGGTGCAAGAAACTAAATAAATCCAAAATACCTTGATTTAAAAAAATAGAAAACAGCAAAAAAAGCTGAAGTCTCTGCTTGTCTGGTAGTACCTGGTGACATACTGAGTAAGAAATGTATACATCTGAGAGGCCTGGGATCAGAAGAATGAAGGGGGTTTAAAGGGAATTATTAAAATTTTTAACATTTATATTACTGTGAGGAAACTTAACTCAGCCTTTGAAAGCATTTCAGTATTTGGTGAAAACCAGAGCCTGAAATAGAGCAATTCATTCTCTTCTGTCATTCGGTGCCTTTCCAATTACCAAGCTTCAATCCACTTCTCAGAGGAGTCAGAAACATGAAAGACAGCTTTGTGAATGACTGATTAACATGGAAAAGATCACTTCTCCAAGATTATATTGTATTCCTAACAAGACCAAAAGTGTGCACTAAATTATTATTATGATAATTAACTTTGGCAGACTTTGTCTTATTGTTAAAAAGCAGTAATAAGGTACCTTAAGAGGCAGAATAATTACACTTAACTGCTGTAATTAGTAAGTTAATTCTCAGGTAAAAATGATTCATAACATAGGATAGGAATTATGCAACTGCTGCCATTTAAATTCTTACTGCACTGCCTTCATATAATGTAAATCAAGCATTGTTAGTATTTCTGAACCTTTACTTCAATAAGGTAAGAGAAAAAAATCTGTTCAGGAAGGACACCAATTCATTTCTGCATCGGTTGATTGGAATGTTGAAACTGAATATCAAAATATGTATATATAATCCAAATATGGAAAAAAGAAGGGAAAAGAGGGCAGAGTTTAATATTTGTACACATAACATTTGTGAAATTTGTTCTTTTTCCACTAGGTGCCATTCCAAAGTCTTTCTTCACTTTCATTAGTTATTTGTATTTCACAGCAGGATAAAGTCCCAAAATTTCATGGAGAGATTTAATCTTCTGTTCTGCTTGTAGAGAATTTGTGCCAAAATTGGTGATTTCATATAATTTAAAGTGAATTTCTTTAATTGCCTTCCAGATCTATTTTTCTGATCTTCAGAAAACCAAAAAATTAGTGATTTCAGTCATGTTGTATAATAAATGCTTCATCACAGTGATAAAAATAAATTTAGTATAAAACAATTCCTAGACTACTTGCATTTTACTACCAATACTCCTAGAGGACTCCTAAATGACAGCACACAGAGCTCAGAGCCCCTTTCAACCTGATCTTGAAGACCTCCAGTGATACTCTAATTTTGTGGTCAAGTCACCTCTACAACTGGACACAGGCAGTTTCCAGAAGAAATATTAAATTACCTCTGAGCCATAGGTATAGAATTTAATTCATGGGGAAAAAAAAAAAAGAAAAAAGATGGTGCATTATTTTCCTGGAACACTTTGTGTGTGTGAAACCATAAGACAATATTCATCTGTATTCACCCAGGTATTCTAATCTTACTGTCCTCATAATAACATCAGCACTTAATTATAACATGTTTCATCTCAGACTACTACATATGTACAGGTTTGCTAAAAACTTGCAT
Organism: Chloebia gouldiae; assembly: GCA_003676055.1. Classification (NCBI taxonomy): domain Eukaryota; kingdom Metazoa; phylum Chordata; class Aves; order Passeriformes; family Passeridae; genus Chloebia; species Chloebia gouldiae. The sequence continues at coordinate 281,948 of QUSF01000048.1, read as the reverse complement.
TACTGGGCACCAGCCCTACAGAGAAGAAAAAAACAATATTGTGCAGATACAAGACAAAAGCTTCATTATCAAAGAAGGATTCAAGTTGTGTCTTCTGCTCTCTGCCTCAGCTGAAAGGCCAATTTTCTCAATGGCCTGATGTTGCCCTTTCTAATATTTATCATCAGTCTCTGGTTTTCTACAATCCATTTGTGTTATTTTTATAACTGAATTCCCCAGTTAATCTCTGACTCTTCAAGAACAAAATCTCAACCCGTACACCAGGAGATGAATACTTCATTCAGTTCTGATTTACAGGACCAGACAAGGAGGTTCCACACTAGTGTCTCAGCACTCCTTTTGCCTTTAAAAGGAACAGTTAAATTCTCAGTGTTCAACCCTACAAAAATCCAGCTTCCAGATCTTGGTGGTCCTTCCTGAATGTATCACTGATAAGCAGCGTTACTGATATGATAATTCCTTTTATTTAAACTTTTTTTTTTACCTCATTAAACATCCTTAAGAATCAATAAATACTTTGAAAGGTAAAATAAACCAACTGTTACATGATAAATGAAGCGGGTTCTTATAAAGATGATAAAAGTTTAAAAGCCATAAAGGGTTCTCTACAGGTGCTAATTTTACTACTTGAATGAAATTAATAAGACTCTCCATAAAACAGCTGGAGATCCTTAGATTACATGAGTAATCAGCAAGAAAATTTATTGTGGATTCATGAAGCACTAAGTGTTTGTGTGATGTATGCAAAAGTGGTACTTTATTCTCTGCAGTGAACAATTCCGAGTCCTTATAATAGAAAAATATTTAATAGGTTGAAAACTCTTGAGGCATAGTTTTAAAAAGTTGTTCAACTGTGATTAATTCAACTCATGACAAACTAGTCATGAAAGGTCTGCCTTATTTTAATATTCAATAGAAGCCATTATTAAAATAATTACTGAAGGTTAAACAATGGATACAGAGACAACTGAAAAATCTAACCTGATATCTAGGAATGGAAGAGTTAGGAGAGTGGGACTCACAAAGTGGGTAGTGCATTAATCTGAACTGCCAAACTAACTTTTCACCAGGCTGCTGTATGGATAATGTATTTATTTACATGACTACTTTGTTCCTGCAAACTTCATGTTCTGTGAATCATTTCAGATGAAGAAGCTCCAGAAGTATTCCCATAGAGGAAATTCTGTCACATTTGTGCCATCAAGTTCTCAGTAAATTATGCCCTCCAAGGAAGCATATAACCAAGCTTTAATAATTTTTTTCCAAATCTTTTAGTACAATCTACCACGGAATCATGAGTTTATGTTCAATGCTTTACATTTAATATTTATTGATTGCTGCAATTAATTGCTTTTGGTTTGTAGCTTGGGGCTTAATTAAGTGGACTAAAAGTGTCGACACACTGAGGCTGTTCAACTGACTGACAAATGAAACTAAATAATGCTTTACCATGGCTGGTTACTAATGTTCTATCAATGAAACAAGCAAGGGGAATGCATGGGTCAGGGAAGTAGTAATAATAATAAAATACAGAGCCTTTAATGTTTAGGTAGCTGCTCAGCACAGATTAACAGTGGCCACAATGACTGCAATCTAAGGAGCCCAATTAATTGAAGTTGCATTATGTATTATGTGAAATGAGATTACTGGTAACAGTACAGTGCTTAAAGACACCTCATGGCCTGAACAGAGCAAACTCTGCCCAGCTTTAGAAGTGGCTGAAAGGCACATGGGTCAGTGCACTGCTAGAACAAACACATATAGTACAGTAGAATACTACAAAGTAAACACACCTAGTACAGTGGACAATGCTAGCTGGAGTGTGAAAATATGTTCCCCATGGCTTTTTGGCTTAATCTGTGCCATATTCCACAGGCCTATAATTTGGGCAATGGAAACCTACAGTGTGGATACATCCATTGACTGTTCAGTGTCTACACTGCAACCTTTGTAACTATTCACCCCTTTACAGGACTCCAACCCACTAATCTAAACAGGTTCATTTCTGCACTTCCCAAGTAGAAAATACAAAAATAGGAAATAGGAAATAGGAAATAATGTATTTTTAGAGCTTCAGTGCTTCCTCAGGAATGTTATGTTAAAGCTTATGCAAAGAAAGATGTTGTGCTTGTTGAGGTCAATTGGTACATCTTCTTTGATAGCAACATGGCTTTGGGCAAGTGAGAAAACCTAGTCCAGAATATGAATTAAAATCCAGTTTCCCTGCTAAAAATACAAGTTGCACATTAACAAATGTTATCAGTTCTAACTCAGTAACATCTTATATCTGTTCTATACAGGTTTTTCTAATCATTTAAAAGTCTGGATACGTACTGTTTCTAAGATCTAATTGGTTAACGTACTCTAAACCACAGAGGTTCACAAATTGTTCATCATTAACTAAAAGCCTTAAAGTGAAACTTTATTTATCAGTATTGCAGGCTATCCATGAAGTTGCTGCAAATCTTTTTTGGGCATCAATCTGATACTACACCATCTTCTCCCAGGCTTTCAAGGTTTTCCCTTTCCTACACACTATTGTCAATTTGTCATGTATCAGCTTCCTTTCAAACTTCCATGTCTTTGCCCTTATCAAAAGACAACACTGAGCTACAAATGTCCCTAAGACAATTCTGAAAAAGCTGATGGACTTGGCTCTCAAAGTATCACATTCTCACAGAATCATAGAATGTGCTGAGTTGGAAGGAACCCACGTGGATACTCGAGTCCAGCTCCTGGCCCTGCACAGGACATCCCCAGGAGTCACACCCTGTGCCCGAGAGCATTGTCCAAACACTTCTTGCACTGTCAGGCTGGTGCTGTGACACTGCCCTGGGATCTGTTCCAGTGCCCAGCCACCCTCTGGGTGAAGAACCTTCTCCTGATCTCCAACCTAACCCACCCCTGACACAACTTCAGGCCATTCCCTCGGGTGCTTCACTGTCACCACAGAGCAGAGACCAGTGCCTGCTCCTCCTCTTCCTCTCATGAGGAAGTTCCAGCTGCACTGAGGTCTCTCCTCAATCTCCTCTTCAGGCTGAACAGACCAAGTGCCCTCAGCCACTCCTCATAGGGCTTCCCCTCCAGGGAACTCAGAACTTTACAAATCTTTTTTTTTTTACCAAGAATTACTGGGTTTTTTGTGACTCTTCTCTCCAAATACCTTACCATGCTGAATATCTGCTTTTAAAATTACTTCAGGTTTTTTTCCCCTCCCTCTACACATCAACACACATGCACACGTGTATCTATAGCTGTAGTTATGCATCTACAGATTTATATAGTATTTATACATGTATAGGTTTTTATGGGTCATATCTGATTTTGATCTCCTTTAATGCCTTCAGCCATTTTCTCCCTGTGGGGGCAAATCAGCCTCACTAACAATTCAGTTTATTATTTAAGGACAAATAATCATCTTGTGTTTTGGGCAAATAAAAGCAGACCATCTTCAGTAATAAAGCACCACGCTTGCATTGTATAACACCTATAACTAATGGGTTACAGACAAGGATAAGGGTTAATAATTTGTGAAATATTTGTATTTTGGAGGAATATTTATGGTTTTCATATTCTCTGCAAATACAAATACAAGACATGAATCATGCCCTTTAACATATTTCTGAGTTTTCTGGGGTTAGCTCAGGTGGAACATTTCATCAGAATCCTTGAAATCTTGCAAACAAACATGAGCATCTGCATTTTAAATATTAACTGCTAAAGCACCATGAAAACCTCAGTGCTGGCAGATTTGCTCTGACTCCTCTGGCAAAGAATGGGCTGATATTCTTTACCTTAAAAGCATTCTGCACAAGAGATGAATGTGAAATTTAGCTTTCACAGCTGACACACATATAGCAAAAAGCTTTACCATCATTAAATTTAATCCTGATAAAGAACACAGTAATTCCTATGCTACATTTATTTATATATGATTTAAAGAGACTATTCGGTAGATTCAAATTCAAATAATTATATACACCTTTCATCTTTGAATCCTAATAATGTTATTTCAGCATCTCTGGAAGTGAGTCTCCCTATGAACACATGCAGAAACTTTTCATCCTGATAGGCTAGGTCCATCCTTCAGTGGCCTCTTGCTGTGTGGCTGATCTTTATAACTTAACTTATTTTGCCACTTCTTCACGGAAGGGAGAGGGGAAGAGAGAGGGGAAAGGGGAAAGGAAGGCCACAGGCTGTTCCATAATAAGTTATCCCATTCAATGACAAAGTCCAAAATATTTATGTAAAAGAAAGGCATGGCCAAATGTTTGCATTTTTCAGCTTTGTAGGCTACTCTCAAGTTTTCAGCAATGGGCAATGTGGAACTAATGCAAGGATCCCAGTGTTTGAATTGAGTCAGACTAGTAAATCTGGAAATTATATGTGTATAGTGGTCTATCCAAAGCACTCACAGAGAAAAAATGCCTGGGATGATGAAAAAAAGAGACTGCCAAATAGTATGTACAGTGCCTCTGAGAAAGATAAAGACTTTAAAAGCAACAATAACCACAAAAGTATGCAGACAAAATCTGAATGATCACATAAAGTAAGATCTGGAACAGAATTTATAGTGTGGCAGAGTTGCAACTTCAGTTTCTTCCTTTCTACTTATAACAATATATTCCTTCTGTCATATATCATTCTCTGCACTTCTCTAAATGATGTGGTCAAATTAAAACCAGCACAGGCTCTAAAGAAAAGAAAACAGGCCTAAGGCCTGAGGATTTTATAAGCAGCCCAAGATTCCAGTCTCCAAAATCCCCAAGGCGGCTTTGAAAATCTCAGCCTAAATGTTCAGCCGAGTTCCTATCTGCTTTTCTTTCAAACTGCAAATCCCAGTTGTTCTCACAATTTCCTAATGCTTATCCATGAAACATAAGCCGGGTTAGGATGAAACCTTTGCACTGCATTTTCTCCATGGATACACACTGCCCATCAGTACACTGCAGCACCGCTGCCATTCCCCTCACATTGCCTTTACCAACATCTGCACTTTCGCATTTAGCAGGCTTTGGAAACCATTTTTCTTAAGGATTTTCAGCAGTGTAAAAAGCACTGTTGGTCGATTTCAAGTTTTTAATATGATGCAAAAGAATGTGAGGTGGTTGCAAACACGGAGCGCTGTGGAAAGGAAGTCGGCTTTCTAGATAAAAGTATTTAAGATTAATTTAACATGCACAGGATTTCCCAATTAAAACTTTCACATTAGCACTGCATTTTAAACAGTTAATCTCCTAACGAGACATCCCCAGCAATAAGAAGTGAATTGCAGGACCGAATAAGGCCCTGAGGCCTGCATCTGGAAAAGGCTGTGCTCTGTAAATGTTGGATTTACGCTGCTGCCACAAATTCTGCTGTCAAAGAGCTCCACTGCCACCTACTGCCAAAATGTCTTTTCCCACCAGAAACCACCACCAAAAGTGAGAAATCCTCTGCTTCTGCACAGCATGCTAACCAAAGAAAATCAGGCAACCCAGTTCTTCACACACACGAATTTTACACTTTTCCTTTTTAACTCTAGTAGCTGGAAAGGCAGATTGTATATTTTTCTGCGCCTTTTATTGATAATATGGTAAAAGCTGAACAATGTGGGAGAGTCTATGCAAAAGACAGGTTTTCCCTCTTACTCCCAGATGTCAACTTCAAATCCTGGCTGACCTGCAGTCATCTCTGATGACTACAGGTCATCCCTCATTTTCTCCCAGATGCTCTATTTAGCACACTCAGATTTTTGATAAGGATCCTCAAAGAAAAAGCAGAATTTAAAAAATATACATTCAACTTTCATTATCAGCTTAAAAAATGCTGTTCTGCATCTTAAAGGCTTTACATCCAGGCTTCTTTGGTTTTTATTCTCTGTGATGGTTAGGAAAGAAATAAACACATCCAAGAGCTGGAAAATATTCCTGGTATACAATCTATTTTGATATACAATCTATAACGATACCCCCACTGACTCATCCAAAAGAGTTCCACTGAGGTTGACTCCTTCCCTTCCCTGAGGGGCCAAAGACAATTCCTCTGTGATGTTCCTGATCTCCAAGAGTCCAGATGTGAAGGAGTCCTGCACAGCATCTCACAGCACCACTGTGGAGACACTGCCTTAAATTGAAAGTGAAGTTTTACTGTGGTTTCCTTTCGGGGTCTTTTTTGACAGCTAAATTGCAAATCAATTAGCAGTTCGAGAAGAGCTACTCTCTTGCCTTGTAGACAAAGTCACTAACAATTGCTCGTGAAATAAATTTTTGGAAGCAGCAGAAAACAAAGGGAATTAATATTTCAGAGCACAATGAAAGACGCTTAACAAATAGTGAAGCAGGGAAGAGAGAACATCAGGATTAATGAATGTCAGCTGCATTCTCTGCAAATTCCAGCCAACTTGAACAGCCAAGGATCTAGGATTCAAGATGCAGTACTCTATAACTAGGTGGTTTTTCTGCTCTTTGCCTTAATAGTATATGCAAATAACATTATAGGTGTATAGGTAAGAGAATCCCCATCCTCATGTTTATAGTTGTTTGGCAACATTGAAGCACAGCTTGACTCGAGCTGCTGCTAGGAAAATCACAGCATTACATATCATCTGCAAGCACCCTGGAGGGAAAAATATCTTCAATTCACTGTGTCAGTGGTGTCTCAGACTGAAGTTGTATGCATACTCTCAAGAAATATGTGCTCTTCCTACATTACCATCAAAATAAGCAAGATTGCTTAATTACATTTTTTAAGACAAGACTTTTTTTTCTTCTTCTTCTTTTAGACAGGAGCTCCTGTGAGTACAGATGGGGTGAGATTCACTTGTTTAATATCTAGGGAATAAAACTCCAGACATCCTGACACTATCTCCTCCTCTGCCTTCAGGCTTAGCACTACTCCACATTTCAACTACAAACTCAACTACAAAATTTGTATATCTCCATACTGTATCTTTTCAGATACATAATATCTCACAGCACCAAAGGATTTCTAGGTTTAGGGCCTGGAAGAAAGCTGTTTCTTTTTAAAAGAATGAATACAGCACAATAATCCTTGAGAAAGCATAAATTTTCACACATTCGCACTTGAAAAGTGTCCTTTCACTTCCCATTTATCAAGAGAGTACCTCTGAAGAAATAATTCTATTAGAAATTTTATCTGTTGCCCTGAAATTAAGATCTTGTATTTATCTATTCATTGTCTTATATGCTTTAGGGTTTTTCCTGCAAATATGCCCAGAATTTTTGTCTCCTTTAAGGAACAGTGGGAAAAGGTAACAAAAAGCAAACAAATTTTATACTGCCTTTATGGGAATTCTGCCTTTTCTTCCCACTGGAAATGCTTAAAACATCTTCCTTCCAGCAATAAGCTCACGTGGGAAGTTTTATATGGCATAATGTGTAGTGTTAACAAAAGAAAGTTTTACTTTATTTATTCCTTCTATCCACTGTGTTTAACTGCATCTAATGGAATAGTTTCCATCAGGAATAACAGACTTTTGAGTCATCTCTACAAAAGCCCTTCAGCCACCAGACTCAGTCCAAATAATTATATGTTTTCATCCTGTGTTCTTACACAAAATCATAAGACGAATACATAGCAAGAGAAGTCCAGAAACAACTTCAGGAAGACTAATCTGCCCCTCTACACTTTCAGTATCTGCTGCCTTGGGTTTCATCACTAGTTGGCCAGACCATCTTGGCCCAAGTAATTTGTCATTCTTACCTATTTTAGCAAGATGTGTCTACAAAATACAGCTGAACAAAAGTGTAAAAGGCTTATGTCCTATAACACAACAGGCAGTCCTTAATCCAAAGCATTTTGAAAATGCAAAGCCAAAAAATATTGAATTCCTTTCTGTTTTTAGTTTCACATAGCTAGGGGGTTTGTACTCTGTTCTCTTCTATTTCCTCTCCCCCAACCTACTCTCTTGATAGCCTTTGTCTTTACACAAAGAAACATCCAATAGTATTTGAGCTGAACATTCTACAACGTTCAGCTGTATCCACGGCTATTCATTTTCAAAAGAAAATAGAGTAAATATGAGAATCAATAGAGAACTGAAAATAAAAATCTATAGGAAAAATATTAAGATGATTTTGGAACACAATCAATGTTGAACAAACTATACATATTCTTTTTCATTATTATTGTTTGTGAAGAACCAACATGCAATTAATTTCCTTTTCTAAGTAACTTTTTTTTAGTACTGTAAAGGCAAGGACAAAAGGCCAGAACCTCAAACCCTGTAAATTATGTGGCTTGATGGTCCATAATAACACTGTTCTAATAGGAAGCACAATAAAGCAAAATCCTGACGTACTACAATTGAAACCCAGGATTTCTACTGTTTGCAGTGAACTTGAGAATTCACTTAATGAGAAGCTTCATTAACACATAACAGATATTTTTTATACAGGTTAACAGAACAAAACCCTAGCTCTCACACTGAGAATAAACCTTTCAGCGCCCCAGCAGCACTTTTTGACAGGAGACTGAGTGCCCAGCTTCCTGCTGATGAATGACAGGATGGCCAAACAACAACGCTGGAACTCCACTGAGCAAAATAAAGATACAACTCTCCAAATGACAAAGGTTAACCACATACAGAGACATGCCCAGGCTAACAAGAATGCCAGGTTACAAAGGCTTTAGCTGCAATTTTTCCTCAGTTTTGGTTCACTGTTGATAACATGACCCCTACTACAATAGTCATCACCATTGTCAGCTGGTGCAGCTGAATGTTCTGCCTGACCAGCACAGCTCTTTCACATCTTTCTCTGCTCACAAACTGTACTACTGATACTTCCAGGCAAAAGTTAATGAAATATTTACAACATCTGCATACATAGTTACATCTCTTCTAACTAAGAATTTAAAGTTCTCTTTTATTAACCTTAGTGGCAGGCCCCGGTCATTTTAGGGAATATCTTCCTGGAAAAAGTAGCCTATCCCACAAAAGTACAGAAAGAAATGAGACCTCTGAAATGAGAAAGAAATACAGCATCTCTGGTTACATAGAGATTCAGGCTGGTGTAGACTTTTACAGATCCACCAGTTCTGCCCACCTCAAAGGCAATTATCTCACCTCCAGCTTGGCCCTTGGATAGAATAATGATTGCAGCAGGATTTCTTACTCAGGAGCTGATACTTCTTGAGATATTTAATCTTAATATTCCTTGTTATTTATTCTCCAGTTGATTAAGTAACTTAAATGACCAAAATTGTTAGAGACCAGTTTACTACAGACTACCATCCCACATTTTCTACTAGCTGCTTTATTTTGCACATTCAGATTTTTGATAAGGATCTTCAGGGAAAAAGAATAAAAAATATATACATTCAACTCTCATTATCAGCTTAAAAATGCAGCCCTGCATCTTAAAGGCTTTATAACCAGGCTTCCTTGGTTTTTATTCTCTATGATGGTTAGTTAAGAAATAAACACATCCAAGAGCTAGAAAATATTCCTGGTATACAATCTGTTTTCAAGAGGAGGAACACAGCTCAATTTTAGACATAAAAAATAGTTTTTCAAAAGTAGTGCCTTTAAGTAAAAGTGGTTAAGCTTAAACAACCACAGTTTAAAGAAAAGCATTTTTCTTTGAGTTTTTTTTTCAGTGTATTATGCACAGGGAGTTGCAATGAATTGCTCTTGACATTAAAGAGAAGATGATCAGTAAAATGTTCTGCATGTCTTCCAGCTGCTGGCAATAACAGCACAAAGCAATAAATACACTCTACTTATTGACGTGGTCTTTGCAAATACCTGTCAAGAGTGGAACATACCTGAGATGAAGTCTCAGCTCCATGGTTCTTCCAACCACAAAAAAAAAAAAAAGCAGGGGTTGAGATAAAGAAACAGAATTTCAAATAGTAATTCTGCAGCTCAGAGAGATAGGATGCTGTTCAGCTGAGTGATAAGTAGGAGCTGAAACAAAGTTAAACTCAAAAATAAGTCAAACTCAAAGTTTAACTCAATAAACTCGAAAATTAGTTTAACTCAAAGTTAAACTTAAAAATAAGTATTAGTTAGCCACATGCAATGATTTTATATACTGATAGTGCCTTCAGAGTGCCCGTGCCTGGTTCTTACACTGTCATCAATGAAGCACTTCTGCTGAATCTAAGTGACACTCAGAGATCCATCCAATCCTCAACTACATGAAAGAACAAGTTAGATTTTACTTTAATCCTCATTGTTGTACATGATCAGCTGCCTGAATTTGTTTCAAGATTTAGAGCTGTATTAATGTATAACAAAGTTTATGTGCCTCTTAGCTGGATAACCATTGGTGAATGGTGCCCTGGTTAGACACAGAACACTCACCTGTATCCACATTTCCACAATTGTTCCAACAACTGATATCAAGTAAACCTCTTCATTTCTGAGCTGCTTTCTGCCACAGCTCAGTCAAACTGCAGAGACAACTAGGCTGGAATTCTGCTAAGGTTTTCCAGTTGATGACCCAGGACTCCATAGTTTTGGCAGAATCCTTTACCAAGCATTTTCCCCAAGAAGGAAAGCTGTGCCTTTCCCTACCTGGCAGCTGAATTATTAAACTCCTGGTTTAAAAAATCTCAGTCAAGTGAAGAGGAAATTTAGGAACAATGCAAACTGGAAGAGCTCTCTAATTGAAAGAAAGAAAAAGAAACAAAAAATTTACCGTGTTTAAACAAGAAAAGAAAGGGATTCAGAAGTTCTGTAGAGATGTATTGCCATCTAAGATAAGATTAAATATTTCAAAATCCACAACACAATAAGGTTAAATAAGGTGCTTGAGAAACCTGTATATTAAGGTTGTTTCTCTATATGAGAACCAGCCTAGGATGGCCTTTCTTTCATCTAAAGAATAGGAGTGCAAGCCCCTTTTCCCTAGGAATCCTTTGTGGGGTAGAGGCATGAATACCTTTTCAAAAAGAGATTAACTATGGCCAGGACTGACCAAATACCTGAGAATGTAGGCTAAGCTCTTCATGGTCTCACTCTTCCATCTCAGAAATATTCTATTATTCTTCCAGGAATGAGGTTAAAAAAGAAAAGTTAAAAAAGTTTAAAAAGAAAACTTGCCAGAATTTCCTCTAGATAGCTCAGTCACATTCCTTAAGGCCTAAAAGACCACTCTTTTCTGCTGTGCAATGCTGATGAATGAAGATTAAAGATGACAAACCACATTTCTGGATCACCCAAAGCACATGCTTTGCAAGAGTTCCAAGTGTTGTGTTCTGGCTCTAATACACAACAGGAAATTAAAGCAGAAATACCCACCAAAAATAAGACAGTATTAAGAAATGTACTGTCAAGACAAAAACACTTGCAACATGAACCCACCTGAAACCTGAAACCTAGCCTTTAAACCTCACTTCTTTCATGGTTTTCAGGATCTTCATACACACATCTTTAGCTGTCCCCTTGCTGTTCACAGGTTATACTTGTTTTTAGAGTTGTGCATTTATGTCCAGGTCAGCAGCTGTTACAAGTAAGGAAACAAATTCTGTGCTGGAAGAGCAATGGAGTGTTTGTGCTCCAGTAAAACAGCCAGGCTCTGTATTACATAATCCAGGTGTCCATCACTCTAAAATTTGAGCACAGTTTCTAAGTAATTGTATAGAAAAACTGTTAAGCATAATTAAATATCATTTCAATCCCATCAGATCCTCATATTATTCTCTTTAGGATTAATTTTAGACTTCTAAAAACATGATATTAAGTACAGATAGTGAAAAGGCATTAATTAGCTCCATTTGTTCATTTTATGAAGCTCTACAGTGCAGCATTTTGCAAAAATGAGATACAATGAAGGATGCTGAAATGCATGAATTGGTATATTAAAGATATTCCCATTGCTACCACCAGACTTTAAACAAAAACTGAACACAAACCTAAATTAAAAGCAGCTACCAGGAAAAAAAATCTCAAGTTGAAACCAAACCCTCACTTCAATTTCTGTTATTTCCCTTCTTCCCTTGCATGCATTTATTTGTTCACCTATCAAATTCATGGTATCAGAAGCATTTTAAGATAAGTCAGACTTAGGTGCTAATACTTAAGAGAAAATCCATCCCAAATCTGCAGCTGCAAAAAAGTTCATTAAGAAGATGGATATCTGAATGTTATGTTTCTTAATTAATAATATTCTATATGGATTTGCTATTAATGTGGTAATCCTGTATCATATACCAGAATGGGCACTACAGCTCTGAAGTCTACCTGAGGCCTCCTTTGCACCAGCAGGGTTATGGGGAAGTACTTGAAATTTATACCTTGTCCCACTGTATTGTATACAGGATAAATTGTTTTCACATTCTGATCTTCTGGAAGGGGCAAAATCTCCCCTCACAATACCGTGTGCACACAGCAATGTCAGGAAAGAAAACCATGGTGCTCTGCATCAAACATAATTCATGCACATTTAATATGGAAGTTACTATGTAGCAACAGTCAAATATTAAAAACTCTCATTAATTTCTGTCCCTTTCCACATGTTAGTTAAATAACATCCTTTCAGAATCTGTGTTCCTATTAATGCTCCTCAGTTTGAAAATCAGAACCATTCCTAGGAACGCGCTGGGTTCTGTAGGGGTTTTCAGATGGTGGCTTCCTGAAAGGTGGGAGGTGGCAGGTGCTACTGCACAGTGCTTCTCTATTGTCTCTTAACTTGCATTTATGTGTCCTGAATCATCATGCATTACAATTATGAAGAACTAAGATTGCACCGTATTTAGGCTCTCATTAATTAGCTCCCTTGTTTATATGATTTCCTTGTTAACTTTGCAGAAGGCTCTAGAATACCCCAGTCCTATTAGGCAATACTAAAAATGTTCATAGAAGCCATCTCTTCACGTAACATCACAAATTAAATCAGCAGCACCACTAAACATTTGCAAATATGCATTCAGTTATAGATGCACCACGATGCATTTCTGACTTATTTCAGTCACTTTCCATAAACATTCCAATGAACACATCTATTTTGACACAAATAGGCACTGAAAAATACCAAAAGTGATGTGAGTAATGATATGGCCATGCAGCTGCATAAGTGCTTATGTTAGATGTCTTTGTGTGTGCATTAAAAGCTTTTTGTGGAATTATGGTTCATCAGAACACAGTACAGAAAAAAAAATAATTTGCTATTCAATATATTATTGAAATTCAGACAGTCCAGAGATAATTGATTTGTATTAAAGGCAAAAAACCCACAAAAGCATAGATTGAAAGTGGTAGTAAAGAGGTGCTTTATGACTCAAACTTCATTGTAGTGGAAACTTTAGATAGTCACACTATAATTTGCTAACTGAATTTGCACTGTGATCAGGATACTAGGGAATGGCAGAAAATAAACATTTCTTTCAAAAATGCCTGGTTTTATTTAATATACAAGCTTGTCTTTTTATGTCATGTCATACTGTATTCACATTTCAGATAAGATCATTATATTTAAAATAGCTTAATAAGCATATTTATAGACATTATAGACAAGTATTAGCTGTTACCATTCCTTTAAAATGTGTAAACTTATTTTTAGGCTGATAAATGTAAAATTGAAAAGACATGCATTTCCCATCAAAACAGTTTACAACAATTTTATGAGTTGATTAGTTAATTATACCTGTAAATCTGTAATTGATAGTTTGGTAAATGTGTGCTGCATAATGGGTGCATTTAACTCCATTTTGCTCTGTTTCTTCAAACTAATCCAGTATCACCTAACATGAAGCTGATAATATTTTTGTCCAATAATTACTATCAAATGAAAATCAAGTAAGATGCAAACACAGATCTTTGTTCAGCAAGATATGTCAACATCCATTTGGATTTAAGCATGGAGTGTTTTTTTCCTGTTAAAATCATTGCGGATGTCCACATGATTAAATCTAAGCAGGCCACCAAGTGGTAAACTGGATTGGGGCCCAAAAATTTAAAGGAAAAATCAATCCTTTGAAAGCCACCAAGAAATCCAAGTAGAGAAAGCCAGGGTTCTCACTTACCAAGATTGAGGAGAAGAGTCAAAAATTATTAACTGGAATCAATTTGCACATATTGTATGCACTGTATTTAGATCACACAAATTACTTCATATCAGCAAATCAATAGTTCCATTCATTGCAAGTTCCAAGACTGATTATCCCTTGCAACTCTGAAAAGACCATAGAGCATTTTTATCCATTAATAATTCACGTAAGGATAAAGGCATTCTCTAGGCATATAGATTAAAATAGATATTTATAAATATACCTTTGATTAATATAAAAGCTAAACTAAAGAGCATTCAGGAACTTGTTTTGCAAACAGCCAAAGAAAAATTGCAATACTGTATTTGCAGGTTCCTATTCTGTTACTGAACTATTCAGCATCTTCCCTCATAGCAAGCCTATCCTTTTGTAAGCAGTGACTATTGTAAATACACTAGGTGAGCAAAATTTGCTTATTTGGAAATGACCACCTGAGATACATAAAAAAAAATTTAAACCCCAGAAGTACCTGGTTTTCAGGCAAAAAAATGCAGATTGAATAAGATAGCAACAATCCCTGACATAAAAATACATCCAAAGGGGGCATGTAATATAATGATGCATTGGCTGGGATGAAAATTGGAAAATACAAGTTTTAAGCAGAACATTCTCAGTGAGAATATGGCCCTCAGTACTAATATAGGTGGGTGCAAACTCATTCTGTTTGCTGGCAGAATTGTTCTCAGCTGAAAACGGTGAGATTGTATTAGCTGAGAGCTGAGCTAACAAGCCCACTGAGAGCTAAAGCAAATGCTTGCACCTTCAGGTCTCTGCCTGTGTGGCTGTTCAGCTTCCACACCAGACCCCTCTCATCTCTCACCTCCTGGGTGAATTGCTTCTCATTCTCGGGCAAGTCACTTCATCTTTTTGCTTCCCCTCCCACTTCCAGATCTTTCCCACTCGGCAGAAAAGCTCTGCAGAGTGATGCAGGCGTGATTTCAGCAGGGACTTCTAGATGCTTCTGTAATATGAGCACCAGCAATAAATCGGGAGAGGATAATAGAAGTGTCAAGCGAGTCCTAAGTGCAGCAGCAGAGCTGTAATGTACTGTGTGACACCCTACATCTAACACCATCCTTCAAGGACTCTGCACAGTGTGGTTTATTCCACTGCAATAATAAATGGATCCATGATGCATCTCCAAGTATTAGGCAGCGTTAGAAATGAATCACAGTAATGTTACCTTCGCTTCTCTGCAGCAAGGAGATAATACTTTTGTGGATGTGATACCACTCTGTATAGTTTCTGACAAACTGGAAATACTTTAGTGAAATAAGGCTGCACGGGGAGCACATGATTCATTTTGAGGCAGCAGCATATAAAAAAAAAGACAGTGCTGAAATCACTGTGGCAATTCAATTCATATCTGTTTAGTTATGCTTGTTTATTTTGCTGTTCCTAATGGTTCTAGATTCCCACAGATAGTT
Source organism: Chloebia gouldiae (assembly GCA_003676055.1). Taxonomy (NCBI): domain Eukaryota; kingdom Metazoa; phylum Chordata; class Aves; order Passeriformes; family Passeridae; genus Chloebia; species Chloebia gouldiae. Next base: position 266,526 of record QUSF01000048.1, on the reverse strand, counting down.
CCTTTGCAGCTCCTCCCACTCCCCCATGATCAATACCTACTGAGAGGTTCTTGAGGTGCTGAAAGCTAAGCAGGGAATACCAGCAAGTGTGTGTATCACTAGCTAACAGAAAGATTGGAGAGTAATCAATGTATAATTTTTAATTCTCCTTTAAGTCAATGGTGCTTTTTCAAAATTTGATATACTGCTGTCAGTTCTGTCATATCTCTCACAAATCAGTTAACCTGGTTACTGGTAATCCTGTGAATATTACTGTGAACAGCATTAGTGAATCAGTACCGTTTTCTATTCATGCTCTTGCTTTTTTTCTGAATGGCTGCTCAGGCCACATTACTCTTCATTCTATTTCAGCAGTTTGTGCTCATATAATGTTTCATGATCTTGTAAATCCATCTAAGTATCAAATGTTCTCCTAAAATCTCCATAAGTTCTTCCATGTAGCTGTTTCAATGTTATCAACTAATTTAGCAATGTTCAAAAACCACACATTTATCAGTCTCAGTGTCCTCTTTATAAATCAGTGCCAGCAGACAATGCAGTGACAGCATGTTTTGAGTCTGAATACCCTGTAGTTTAACCAGTATTTTCTATATCATCCCAAGAAAATTTGGTGTGTTCCCTTAGTTCCCACTACTCTACAAAAATATCATTCTCTTCCATAATACTGATCACATCTATTAATCCTCTTGGCAGAAGACTTTCTTTTTTCTATTGCTAATAATTTTGGAAGGCTAATTTGTGATTTTTCTGAGCGTTATTCTTCGTCAGCTTTTGATCATTCTAATTGCCTTATTATAATCTGCTCTCCTACAGTGATAAAGGCTTTTAATGTTTCATGTGCTAGGAACGAAAGGAAAAAAAAAAAAAGTGAGCAAAAATCTCTTTTTGTTCCTGAAATATTACCACCTCCACAGTTCATAACTATTAGGGGGAAGAATTCATTTTGGCCCTCTGTTGTGTCAAAGTTTCATCCTTTCAGTGGCCCCACTGTCTCTTTGTGATTTTGTTCACTTCAGCAGCAAAATGGATTGATCATTGCAGCTCCTTTTGCCACCTATTTCGCATGCTACTTTAACATCCCAGAATAATGATTTGGACTCACTTCTTTAATTTCCCTATGAACTGCATATCTCATGCCTTTTTTAATATAGTTTCTTGTATAATGAAAAAAGCGTATCATCATGTTTGCCCAGGACCTGAATTTTATAATCTCAGTTTTAACATCCTTTTCTTCATTACAAGGACACGCTTACAAAGTGGAGCTTTAAAAACATGACTGAACTTGTGTAGATTTATCCACCATTTTGAGTTCTATCCTTTGAGAAGTTAGAAATGGCTCCAAATAATACAGTCTCTACCACCCTCCACGTTATTCTGCCTTTGAATTTCAGATTTCAGAAGCATACACCAGAAGCTTACAAGTAGTGCCACAAAATTCCTCATTAAAAAACTTTCCAGATTATTCTTCCAATAATTTTGTAGCCCATTTAATTCAAAAGCATACAAACTTGACCTTGCAAATTTTTCACCAAAACTTCTCATGGAAACATGCTGGCTTCAATAAATATTTTCTCCAGAAGGACTCCTCAGGTTCATAGAGGAACGAGTGCTCAAAACAAAAGATGAAGTAAAAAAAGAATAAAGAGAAACAAAAACACTTCTGCCCAGGTATAGTCAAAGCCCATTAATTCACAGGAGATTATCCTAATTTAAATTAAAGAAATAGTCTGCCAATGGTCCTGTGAATATTTTTTTTTAATAACTAACTCTAAGAGTAGGAGGAAGAACAAGATAACAGCACTGGCTTTACAGTACTGCAGCAGAAGTGTTCAGTGCTTGACAGGAAACTTGGGTTGCAGTCATCCTTTTTGCTTACAGCCTAGAGCACATTTTAGGCAGTATTTGGGACAGTTCTTCCTTACTGACAGTTTCTGAAGTTTTACAGGTCTGAAGAAGGGACATTACTGCAGGTTTTTTGAATCCCAGGATATGGAAGATGGCCTCTGGATATTATCCTCCCTATGTTACTCCTTTGTAAAGCTGCTATTTTGGCAATTGTTTTCTGCATAGAAGTAAATGTTTCATTTGGACAAGAGAGACCCAAATGCTACATGGTCTGATGGCTGCTGCATCTGCCCAGGAGAGTTGTATTCAATTATCAGTTAAAGAAAAAAGAGGAAGAAGAAATTATTTGAAAACTTTCTTTAACATTTCCTGTGGAGCAATTGTCTCAGAGAATTAGTGAGCTACTGAGTACAGTGTCATAACAAGGCTATGCTCTACTGGGGAAAAGGAAGGTCTACTAACAAGGTCTACTTCCAACAATGATAATCTCACATCTTTTCTTGTAGGAAAAAAAAACAGTGAACAAACCTAGAAGGTTTTTATTTTTTTTATTTGTGTAAATTTTTCAGTCACATAATTATGCTTTGACTAAAAATTCCAGTGCATTTTGAAATTTTGTTGTCATAATACTCCTATTTTAGTTCTTCCTGTTTCATCGTGTGAAAGAAACAGATTTTTTCACATTTAATTGTAGACTAATTTTTATTATTATTATTATTATTATTATTATTATTATTATTATTATTATT
>QUSF01000048.1:0-263922 GCA_003676055.1 Chloebia gouldiae | reverse complement strand
TATTATTATTATTATTATTATTATTATTATTATTATTATTATTATTACTATTATGAGCCAAAGGTAAGTAAATACAAAGTGAACTTGACAGTTCTAACACAAAAATTGCATTGTTCTCACTACATTTATTTGCAGGTCTAGTTAATTAAATACTACAGGCCTGTATGAAGGCTTTTAAACTGATCTGCAGCAAGTTTCTTGTGATGTAGCTTAAGTAAATCTACTTAAGGTAAATCAATATAAGCCTTTTGTAAAACCATTTAGTTTTATATGAGGGCTTCAAGACTGTTACTAAATTGATTAATTTAAATGCGAGTTCAGTTAAACAGATGAGGCTTTTGTGTGCAGAGAAAGCCTAAAGGTGTGGCATAGCCTTATCTAAACTGGTTCCATACCTACATTTAATGTTAATTAGATATTTAATCTTGTTAATGTTAGGGCCTTCTTCGGAAAGGGCAAAACACCAACCTTATTTATATATTCTGTGATCTATCCCTTGCTCAAAAACAAGTGCCTGTTGGTAATCCCTTAACTGCCTGTGATCGATTCCCAAAATAAACTTTACTGATTAAGGCGGCACCCAAACTGCTTACCCACCTTACCCATTGGGATAATGAGCAGCTCATTGCTCAACGAATGGTTTCCTTCCAGGCTACAAGCAGAAAACACACAGCCCATTGATGGCAGGCCTAGGGAGAGCTGGAAGTAGCAATGGTCCCAGTTAGGCGTTCTCTGAGGTGGACCAGCAGAGCTGGGATGGGATTACAAAGCAGAAGCTGTTCACACGTAGAGAAAATCACACCTGTTGGATTCTGCAGGACACAGGAAATGATCAGGTACATGAGATGCTCTTCAAATATTGTGGTATAATCAGAATGGTGATGGGCATCAGGTAGCCCAGGCAGCCCACAGACTGTTTCATGTGTCTAATTGCACTTTGTGTTCAGTCCCACCCAAAACCAGAGAAGAGTGTGTTATGACCCCCACACTAATTAATATAACAGTGGGGTTCTTCTGGTGCCAAAGACTCTGGATTCTGGCCCACACACATAGTTATTTCCAATTTTTTTTATGGGGAGTTCCCTAGCTTGACTTTTTACCCAGCACAAAGGAGAATCTCTCTTTTGTAATTTTACAAGATGAGAGGTATGACTTTAAAAGCTTAACAATTAAAAACCTCAGCAAAGACTAGCTACTACTGCATTTCTGAGGAGTTTCCTTCCCCAACTTCTCACGAGTATGTGGAGGGGTTTAGGATTTTCAATGAAAGTAATACAATATCAGATTTAACTGGAAAGAGTTCTGTTTTGATTTGTCCCTTCAGAAAAGACAGTGGTCATGAAACCATGACCTTCAAAACCCTGGGACCTCAAATCTGTGGAACAAACTTCAACCAAAATGAACTGACTGCCTCTAGGCCCATTTTCCTGAAACTAAATGACTTTGTCGTGACATATAAGCAGATTTATTGAAAGACTGCCGTGCTATTTCCAGGTATGTTATCATTATCATCACATTTTTCTGTGCAACAGCATGGAATAATGCATAGGAATAAACATTCTTTTAACACTAAGTTGAATTCAGAGAATAAATATAAGGATATATTTCTACTATGGCAGCTGTGGTTTTGTGAGAAAACTCAAATGTTCCTCTCTTACATCTTTAATAATAGATAGCCATGGAGCCAGCTATGCAGACAGGGAGGGAAAAAACAGGGGGAAAAAAAGGAGGAAGAAGAAGAAAAAGGACAGTAATAATTGATCCAGAGCTATGTCATATATTGTGCATTAACAAATACCTTCATATTTTAAGGAATGTATTCTAAGTAAAAACCATTTATACACAACTGTAAATGTATGCAATACATTACAAAAGCCTAAAGTTCTATTGTCTGGATTGCTTACCAGCTACCAGTTATAAATATTCTAATGAGGCTCTTATTCCTCTAATGTCAGTGTGGTACCAGAGTGCCTTTCTATTAGTGCATTAAGCTACATGACTAGCATTTTTCTGTCTTTCTGTCCCCAGGTGGAAAATTACATGTATTTAAAAATAATTAATATTTTATTTTTTATCTATGATGTGCATGCACTTTCACTAGCAAATGCAGACAGAATAATATCTATCACATTTTACTGCATTGAATTTAAAGTACTAGAAAAGCCTGCTGTACTAAAATAAGTATACTTATATGCTGAACATTTATATTACTTCCCACTAAGGTTACACCAGAACATCTGTGAGTTACCCAAAGAAATTCTGTGGCTGTATTTTATTGTGCTATTTTGTGTATTACACTCACTATTCATGATGCTACTTTCTTATTAAAGTCCCTTACTCCCCCTTTTATTTCCAAGGCATAACCATCCAATGATTTCAAATCTCAAATGTAGAATACATATTTTAGTCAGGTTTAATAGGAAAATTTTGATACTCTAAAATGCTTTTTCTGCTGGGGATGGACATGACATAAAGAGCATTTTACTTAGGATGCTTTTAACTTAAATTTGGATTAGATCAGTACAACTCCTTTGACATTGCAAGGAAAGCATGAAAACACATATTTAAAAAATCAGTGCAGTTTGAAAAATCTGTGCAGTTGTCAAAACCATGGGTCCTTCCAGTGAGCTTCTAGCATTTGCTTGGGAACTAGACTCCCAAGAACAGACTAAACAACTCAGAGGCCAGGGAAATCTTACACTGGTACATAGGAAACTACTGCTCATCTAACCTACTTAGATTCCTATAAATGGTGAATACAACAGTTTTTCCTCCTTGATGTTTTTATGCAGATATCTCCCATTTTCTCTTTAAAAAAAAAAAAAAAACAGAGGAAGGAGTTCTTCATAGGAAAGTATCACAATCTCAGCAGCAGGAAGTTGTGAAGGGCTCCATTACCAAGAAGGAGTTTTTGAAAGAGTGATCTGAATTATGCAGCATCCTGGCATTCAGAGTACACTGCATTACTGCAGTACACAACCATTACTGCACTGGAGTGCACATTCTCACAGCCCCAGCCCCAAAACACAGCAGCCATTTCCAACTGATCTCTAGAATCTAACTTCACTAATTTATTTTTCTGTAGTCTAGAATGACATAAGTTCTGATCTGAGTTTCCACTTCACACACCAAGACTTGTTCACAGAACTGCATTTTGCATTTTAATATCAATAAGTCTGTTATTATCATTGGAATAGCTTCGTTGCTACAATACTATCATGACAAGCACTTTCAGAGAACTTCTGAGCTCAGAAAGACTCATGAGGCAGGTCTTATGGATGTTTATCTTCACTTTCCCTTATATCTCTACTACCATAAAGTCATCTACTCTCTCGTGGCTTGCTTTTTACCCCACTGTGCTCCAAAGCACCTTTACACCCCTGTGGCTTTTCCACCGACCACCAGACAGCACACGTAGTCACCAGACAATCATTTCCATGCTGCTGCTATCTGCCACCACCCGGAGTATCTAACAGCTGACTTGATTCTGGATTTTCCTTAGAGCATGGAGAGGACATGTGGCTTTTTGCTATTTTGTTACTGCTTTGGGTTTTCATGAAACTTGCAGTTTCAAGATTCCTACCTCTGTTCCAAACTAGCTGAAGCTGAACAGCTGGTTCAAAGCTGCTGGGGAGGGATCAGATAGCTTTCACCTCTGCCCTCAAACAGAGAAGAAATGTCAGGATCATTCAGTAGCTCGCCAGCAAGGAAAGGCATCAATCTTGTAGCACCTTTTTAGCAGGGGAAACCAGAAGAATCTCACAGTTATTAATAATGAGGTCAGAATTTTGACTTGAATATGTCCAGAATTATCTGTTTCAAAGATCAGAGATCGCCCGGTCCTGTCATTTTCCCAGTACTTAATAGTGCAGCTATGTAATAGCAGAGAACTAGGACAGCAACCCTTCAGTGTTAAACTCTTATCTTTTTGAGTCAGCTATACTTGTGGGCATTAAATTCTTTTAGGACATCTATTCTTGATTAGTAGGTAATCAAGAAGTGAAAGGACATATCCAAACACAGTCTTGTATTTTATTTCTAATCTCAGCAATAGATTTAAGTCTAAACAGGTATTATTTATTTACTCAACTGATCTAGCTAGCCTATGAAATTGATCACATATCTGATATCAATTTAGGTCCAGCACAAAAGTGGGAATGACACGGTGGTTGAAGGAGGCTGACCTAGGATGCCGAAGCAGCCAGGTTCATCTGCTAGATTTGATTAATTTCTCTCATGTGCCTGAAGCAAAATCACTGTGAAGCAAGCACACGAAGACATTTACATCTGTAAACTCTGTTCACTCAAGGAAGCTTGAGAGACAGGCAAACAGTACCTGAATAAAGGTACACTCCAAGTGTCACTGTTCATCCAGCTCGTGAAACGCTTATGCCTCCCTAACGTTTGTAACATTGTCTGCCTGACATACAGAGGTTTTGAGAAGAAAAATGGACTCAGTCTAGGTATGCAAGGCGCAATCTTATTTTGGCAGAATCCTCAACAAGTAAGAACAAAAGTAACAAACTCCTCAAGAGTTTGCTTTAGGCTGCTTGTAAGGTACAAAGACCTCCTAGCTGTGTTAACATCACTCGACCTGAACCAAGTCCTGATGAAGAAAAAGGACATTTTAAACTGAAATTAAATAAATTTGAACATGATCAATCCTCAGTTAAACATGTATACATGCCCATCACACTCTTCTAATGGGGGTGTACAGATCACCTCTGTACTGCCAAGTCCAGCAAGACCACATCAAAAAGAACACAGCCTAATGCTGTTTAATCACTTCATAACCAACCTAAATATTATTTTCTCTCCTATATTGACCATCCTTAATTAAAAGAAAAATCTGTGCAAATACTTCAACCATACAACATCAGCAAATTTAGCTGACATTTGGTTAAAGACACGTTTGAATTCCAAAGTTATTTAAATCTGGCGGGAAATAAGGATGATATTCTAGAAACCAAAATGTCACAAAAATGCATGAAGACAATACATTTGATTCTACTTCAGAGAAAATTCTTAATCTTGGTCCTTAGGTTTTTTAGTTACATTCACTAACCCAAAAACCAAGAAAATAAAAGTAGCAAGGTGGTGGGGAGAGGGGGGAAAAAAAACCAAGATTGCTTGTATGGCTATAATGCAATTCTTTGGTGATCAATTTGATGACCAAATAGCTAAAAAATATTTTTATTACTTTGCCAATATGAGAAAAATGGAAGTGCAAAGATACCTAAGAAATTTTAAAATCCATATTTTTATTAATAAGAAATCTCAAAAACCCTTATTCAATAAACAATTCTTCTTACAGTTTTTAAACACAACAGATTACTTAAACCAAGTTTGGACCAGAATGCTTCTATTTTAAAACATAAAGGAGATTCTTCAACCTTGGTTCCATTCCTTTGTGTATTATTATTCTTTTAAGTGTATTTTTTTCCAATCAGACTCCAAAAGCCACAATAATTAAAACCATATGTAGAGCAGGAAGGTACCATTTTTCATGTTATATTATTTCTTCAGCATTATTATAAGTTCAGCCTGCCTGATGTGAATCTAATTCTTTACTCAATCTTGGGCTAAGTCCCACTGGAAAAGTGGGATATTGTGATTATTAAAAAAAGTAGAGAAAGAAGAGGCTAAAGGCTCCCTGCTAATGAGTAGGAGAGAAAGAAAAGTGCCAACCTACAGTGCAGTATGTCTAAATTGAACTGCCAAACAATAAACTACTATTCATCATTACAGAGAGAGATATTTTTGATGTTCATAGATAATAAGTGAAGAATGACCAAAAAAACTGATAAGAGAAAAAAATAATAATAATAAAAACAAAAATTTGGAATTTACAATGTTTGACTACTTCTCCTACAGCCTTTGACTGAAGAAAAATTTAATTCAGACCTCTGGTACACTCACTAAATATTTGAAAAGATAGATGAATAATGAAGGTCCAGTAAGATATTGCTAATCTTATGAATTTTATACCTACTTATCTTAGCTGATGAAAATAACAACATAATTCAGCTTCATAAGAAGGAAGGCTGTTGTGCTGTAGAGTAGGACCCAAAAACTGTATTGAACTTATCAAAAAGATTAGCAAGTGTGCAGACAAAATATTTAGAAATGACAGTTTTCCAAAGTTGTTTGGGGTACTTGGGGGTTTTTAAACTCCAGGAATTCAAACTTACACCACCTGTACTCCCAGAATCTTAATTCCATGCAAGTTAGAAAAAGCACAATGATGATGTAGAAAAATGTCTTTGGAGACACTCTACAATCCAAATTGTCTAAAGACTGATGCTACAGCATCAGGTAAAATATTTCTGCTTGCAAATTACTGATCAGACACCATCTTATCAGCAGATCTCAACACATTCTACCAAGAAGGAAAAAATCTTTGATGGAGGAAGTCATGGAGGAAGAGACAAATGGAACGCCCATAAGTAACTAGTATATTCATATAGCAGAGGTAATAGTAGTAAACATTGTTTTAAAACCCACATTTTTGCAAAGGTTTTTTTTTTTTTCTAAATTGCCAAGAGGAAATTTGTGCTACTTGACAAAATTACCACAAGGATTGGTGGAACTTTAGACATACCTGTATTTATTAGATGACTATAACATGTCCCTAAAGTACTTGAGAACCTGGGGAAAAAAACCAGCATTTTTACCATGCTTCACACAAATACAAACAGACTCTCTGGTGATTCAAGGGAGGGCTCTCAGTCTTTGCATCATCTTCACATTGGTGATGTTTATTCCAGACCAGATTTTGGCAAGCCCTGGAATACTGTCTGGCCACCCCTGACTAAAAGCACTGGACCTGTGACTGCTTGGTGATAACTCATCACTCATTCAGCCACATCCATTCAGTGTGTACTGAGACAATTTTGTACTCTTCTAGCTGCTTAATCAAAATTCTTTGCCCTCCCAAGTCCCCTTTTGCCATAAAAAAGCCTCCCTTACTTCAACTGCTCTCTCAGACCTATCAACCCAAACTTTTGTGATCTCATCAAAAAGGTGTCATATCAGCTTTACAGTATCTGTCTTCCACAAGCCTAACAGTTATTATTACCCTTATTTCACTCTTTATAACTGAGTCCTTTATCAGCCATGCCATTATTTTGCCTAAGATGCATGTCAGCCTGACAGGCCTATAATTACCACTGTACCCTCATTCACCCTTTCAAAATAATACCTCAATAGATTTCCTCTCATCTTCTGGATTTTTCCAGTGACAGTTTTGTTGAAAAACAAAGGCAGTGATCCTCTGGGACAGCTTTTCTCTAACATTAGGACGTGCTATAGAGAAATGCTGATTTTAAGAGGTCCATTTTCATCCTCACTAATTGTTGAGACAAGGTATTTCAGCTTCAGCATCATCATATGGCTACCACCCTGTTCCTTTTCCACAGAGAACCAACAGGAACATTTTGGATCAGCACTAACTTTGAACTTTGCTCATTAAGCTCTAAGCAAGCTCCACTTGGGAAAGGCAGCAAGTTAGACAAGAAGGGAGCAATACATGAGATGCCTGCTTGGGGAGTAAAAAGGGTTGCAAGAAGAGAATATCAGTCTTCTTGAACACAGAAAAAGCAAAGCTGCTTTCTTCCCAGAGTTAAGACTACTAAGGAACCCTAGGGATTTGAAGACACACAATTTGGCAGATTAAGGAGAAAAGGATCAAGGTACAAATGAAAACCTGTTCAAAATGAAACCTTGAAAATCACAAATCACAGATATTTACTTAAGTAATCCCCCCCCCTTTCCAATTATTTACTGCTTCACAATTCCCCTGCTACTGCTGACCCCTGCCGACTTCTGCTTAATTAACAATTTCTCTGGCAGCACTTTCCTGTGCCTCCTACATCCACTCAAAGGAGATCACTGAACACACTTGAGCTGGGAAACTCAGTATCTTAGCAAAAAGAAAGCTGGACCAGATAACACAGAATTCAGAAAAGTAATTTGTTAGCCAAGTTACAGAAATATTTGTTGACTACTTCTGTTTTTCCTGTGTTATTACACACATTTCTGCCTTTTCCACATAGTAACAGGCCAGCACCTCCATTACTACTTTTTTTCACACTTTAAAAAACTTATCAAAGTCCTTAATTAAATGGCAATTGCTTCATGTATCCTTCTGCTTCCTTTACAAACATCTTCAATTCCTAACTTCTCATTTATATTCATTTATTCTGTGTGATCAACCTTCTTTTTTTCCCATTTGTTTCATTATATATTACAGCTGCTTTCTCTTTCCCTGTAAGCCAGGCAAGTTTTCAGCTGCTGAAAATTTTTCATTAAAAAATGCCAATGAACTGACCCTGAAACATTTCACTCAAGACATCCCTAGCTGATAAAAAATGTTGATAAAACTTTTGTCAAAACTAGCAGAGGATTCGGGAAATAAACTCAAGATGGGATTCCTTGGGACTGCCACAGGGCCATGCACTCTCTCTCTCTGTTCCTAGCTCTGGGGAAGATGCAGCAAAAAAAAAACAAAAAGCAAAAAAAGAAAAACCAAAACCCACACACACAACAAACAAACAAAACTCAAACCATACCACATTTTAAATTCCCAATGTTTAAAAACAAAGGAATGTATTTCTCAAATCCTTTCAAAAGAGAGACACCTGAATAGGGACTGCAAAAATACAAAATCAAAAAACAAAGAGTCTAAGGCTTAGTATATGCTTGTCTACATGACCAGAGCTTTCTTAGAAATGCAGAGCTCCCTCAGCTCCAACACTGTGTATTTTTTAATTTGTTCAGCTAACTCATCAAACGTCTCAGGGAGCGATGGCTGTCTCTCTGCCTGGGAGTGACTGACAGGGCTGTGCAGGCACACGTGCAATGAATGTCCCAGACCAGCCAGGGACTGCTCAGAGTGCCCCTGGGAGAGGCAGCTTGTCTTGTGGCACTCTGTGAACAGCAATCCTCCGGGACTTGCACGCATCTGAGCTACAAGTCACTCTACTCCTGCCTGCTCTCCGGGGAGTCAGGAGAATAAACAAGCGCTTTTCATCGTGGCACTTCCCATCCCGTGGAAGACAGAGTCTGCTCACAGCAGACCCTTTCAAGGGACAAGCTGTATTTTGCTTTATCAACACCCCAGTCGTGTAGTCGAGCCTGCAGTCGGAACCAAAAAGTCATCACAGACCTGGGTTTGCACATTCCTACCGCATGCCTGTTTGCTCCTCTTTTAAACACAGCACCCTGGCCATCTACAAATGGTGGATGGATGCTGAAGGTAGAGTCCTGTAGAGATTTGTTAACATCAACGTGACTTTTACTGCCTATTTTACTGAGTTACGCCTGGATACAAGAACAGGCAGCTCAACAAGAGCACTCTCACACATCGATGCAGGCAGCATGTTTTCAAGATAAACTTTTCCTATTCAGAATAATAAGCATTTTTCTGTGGCAAACACATTTCTCTCACTCTCAGGAATTTTCATAGAGGTGCACAGAGAGAAATGGAAGAGAAAACAATTTCTATTTCTGCTCCTTGTTTTTCCTATGTGGAATGTGTTTGGAGAATTGTTTACCTGGAGTGAGTGCTTGGTTGGATTCAGTGAGGATTGTTGGAGCCTGATGGCCAATCCAACCCACCTGGGGCTGGGCTCTCAGAGAGGGTCACGAGTTGTGAGGGGGTTAAAGATAGAGTGAGAGACAGTAGTATGTAGTTTTAGTATCCTCCTTTTATATAGTATATTAATGTATTTTAGCATAATTATAATAAAGAAATAATTCAGCCTTCTGAATTGAGTCAGACATCGTCATTTCTTCCCACTGGGCTCGCCTGCATCTACAATATTTTTCCTCTTTTTTTTTTTTCTCTGTTTTGTTTCTCTTACATTTCTTCTAACATGAGAATATCAGTGCACGGATAAGTAGCAATACCTGGAGTTTTATCCAGCAAAACACAGATACTAGGAAATGCCTTGGAATGTTTTTCATTCAGCAACAAACAGTTGCTGTTTTTTGGTCTGGATGTCCCTAAGCCGGCTGACAGGCTTGACAGAGTTGTATTCTCCAAAGATGTAGCCCGGAAATGTCACTGCACACGCACTGTCGGAGAAATCCCTGCACACTGAGGCTGTGCGAGAGGCCAAAGCCAGCAGGTGGCACTCGGAAATGTGTGCCAGAGCCTGGAAGGGAGCAGCGCTTTCTGCTATTTCTACTACTTCTCAGCAGTACCTTGGCTACATAACCAGACACACACAAACAGACGTGGAAAATAAATGTGTTAGGCAGAGAGTCTGATTTTTAACCCAATATCGGAGAAACATCTATGAACTCTTACTCCCAAGTGAAATAACTGTGTCAATGGGATCTCTAAAGCCACACTCACACAACCCAACCAGGAAAATTCGTGTACTCTTGTTCCATTTCCTTCTTCTCTTTATGCCAGTGTGATTTGCCTGCACAAAGAGCATTTCCATGCTTGATTACATTTCTTCAGTCCCAAGAGAGGGAAGAAAGTTTACGTTTTCTCTAAAAGGTATGAGATTAGAATCCTTTTTTCCACTGCTTTCGGTGTTCAGCAGTGAAAAATCTGAACACCTGCAGGCAATTGTACCTATTCACCGAAGAGGATGATTCAGGTTTTTTTTCCAACATTTTTTTCCAACATTTTTGCTGTGTGCCCCTGCAGCTTCTTTCAACACATAGCCATTTGCTCAGATTAGCAGGTGTCCACACCCAAAACTAAAGCAGAAATTTACCACTGCTTCATTAATGATCAAACCAAGACTGCTTTGGTCTGCAATAAGGCATCACCAGCCTCATCTGTCATTAAACAACAAGAAGCCAGTGCTGCCTGTCATTCCCAGAAAGACACTGAATCTAAGGCTGCCACTTTAAGCACAGCTCACATTATTTATTCTCTTTCTTCTACATAGCCTGTTATCAAAATACACTTCCTTTCTTTTTTTTTTTTTTTTTTAATTTTAAAACTCGACACAGGTTGGGGTTTTTTTTCTCCCATTATTAAACTTTCTGCAGGGGAAAAAAAAGCAAACCTAAAAAATTTGCAAGGTTGGATCATATTGCAAAAATTTGTTTCTAGACTTTTATGATTTCTTTCCAAGGCTATGTCCTACCATTTATAGAGGATCTTATATGTGAATCTTCAAGAACAAAGCCCATACTTAATACTCTTTCTGAAAGACTGGACATATGACTGGTTCAAGCAGACTCCCTAAAGTGGTAAGACAGACAAGCCAACCAGAGAAGTCATAAGAGAAATAAAGTAAAAAAAATCCTAACACTTCTTTTATCCTTTTGTTTTTCTTTTTTTAAATGTGACCCTTATTGTTCATCCTGTACCAGGGCATAATCAGCACAAGAAGCCCAAAATAACCTTATTCCTTCCCACCATCAAGAAATACAATAAAACAAAACTCTTCATTCAGATTTATACAGTAAATAGTTTATGAGATAAACCTGTAAGTTCAGAAGACATAATAGTTAAAGCAGTGCTGCATGACCTTTCATACTCCCAACCACAACGTTGTTGAATGCATCTCCTGATAAGAGGAGGAAATGCTCCATGCTCAGATTTAATGTTTAAGAGCTACAAACCTGTATTTTCTTCCCTCTAAATGACAAGATAGGATATTTCAGAGATGTTTTTTCTTTTCCTGCCAACAAGAGGGATAAATAAAGTGAAGGTGGTTAAATTCACTCTGTCCTCTTGTTTTTTATTAAAACAAATAAAGTGTGTATTTATCCAGAGAAGCCATGGGGATTCTTTTTTCTTCTTTTCAGTTTTTTTTTAAATTTTATTATTAATTACAGTTCAACATTCAAATGAATAAGCAAATAAATCTAATTCTAGTTAAGGAACTTGTTAGCTTGCCTTAAAAAATGCAGCCTATTTTTGGCTGAGTCAGACCCAAATTTTACAGCCCTGATTAAAGTATCTCAAAAATGAAGAGATCATTGCTTCATCATTCAGACAGAAATCTGGCATAAGAGTTGGATTTCAAAGGCAATACTCAGAAATTGTCAGCTTGCATGGAATTGTCACATACTTCAGACTTTATGTTTTTCAAGTTTCATCTTAAAAAATATTACTGCCCCGATTACACGGCTGCTCACATAAAATTTTACATTTTAAAAATCTCACATAAAATTTTAGCTTAAAGAGGAAACAAATAAGCTATTGAAATATTTACTTATATTGTAATAGAGAACAAAACCACCTTTGTATTTCCTCTTTCTCATACTTTTAAGGTGACATTCTTTCATGGAGATATTATTCATGTTACCCTTAGATTACATACTTTGCTTATAGCTATGAATTAAATATTAAGTAAAAGTGAACTGAATTTTAAACATTAATTAGACATTACATACCTACTGTACAGTGGATGGCAGGAAGGACTACACGTTGATCTATTTTAATTAATTCCAGCTGACTTAATCACACAACTTGGGTTTTTTACTTTTTATTTTTTTGCAAGTGGATGGTAAACTTAAAAAATTCTGCCTGTCTCCTAAGATAGAAAATAAACCTGCTATACATTAGAGAATGCAGAATGGCACATTATTAATGATTTACAGAGAACATATTGTAGCTAGTTAGGAATTTTTCCATTGGTGATCAGGCCATTTCTGTGAAAAAAAAATAAAAATAAAAAAAACACACACAAAAACCCAGCTCTCAAAATTAATTTTATTGTCCTGCATTTTATTGTTCCTGCATTTAAAGAAAATTCAAATCTCAAAACTCTTAATATTTGACACCCTTTAAAATACAAACACATAGAATTATTAATATACCTACCTACATTAAACATCCTTGCAGGTGGAAACAGAACTATTTGCATGCAACCATCCTTGTTCCTACCTGCCTGGAACTCGGACTGATAGGAATGCCTCCTGCTCCTCACTGTCCTGCAGGGTCCAGCCATGTGGCCACAGAGGAAAAGCCTCTGCACAGATTAACTAAGGCACATGGATGCTTTCAGACTTTTCTAGGCAACAAGTTTTCAGTGATAGTAGCTGGAAGTCTGGCTTCATCATTTTAAAAATAACTGTCTTGATTAGAGGAGTAGAAAACCAACGTAATCAGAACATTAGCATAGTAACTTTTATTAGAAAGTTGGGATCAGTAATGACAGAGAATTTTTCCCCCCAGTTGGAAATAGTTACAAGTGCTTACAAAACTCTAAAAGATAATAATTTTTTAAAGTTATAGAAGGTTTAAGTCAATTTGTCTAAGTTGTGGGTTTCTTTTTTTTTCAACAGAAAGTTTTACAAGCCTTAGACAGAGTCAGTAAATGACATGGGTGTCAGAATGTATTTGCACAAGCTGCAGCTGCACATAACACATTGACATTTGGAAAAATATTGTTTCTTTTAATCAGATTTTTATCAAAGGAGTGGAGTCCTTCATTCTAAGATAAGTGACTATAATTAGATGGTTCCCCAACCAAATCCTCCTACTCTCCCAGCTTTTGCTACAACAGTAAGTTATCTACTCATAGAATAAGCCCTGCATCAAGCTAATGAGATGCACAATAAATGCATCATTAATTTATGCTAGATACTATTCTGCTCCATTCATATCTATTGTCCTTATCCTCCCACAGCACTCAAGCTAATTCTAATTGATGGCTTCCATCAGCAAATTAAAAAACAATATACTCCAGACTATAGTGATGAAAAATATAGAGAGAAAAACAATATGTTCTAAGAGAACACCACACTTTGTTATCTTTATGGTGCAGAATGAAAGACAAATTAGCTAAAGAATGCTGTGCAAGTCTTTTTATTGCTTTTATGATAATAAGAAGATACTCTTTATTTGTTTTGATTGGATGGTACGAATTCATTGTCCTGTTACAAATTATTGATATGGTGGAAAGCCAGCACTGCCTGATTTAATACGTACAGGTGTTTCCTTCTGATAGTTTACATTTACAATTTAAATGGCATTTGGAAAGCTTAAATGACTAATCCTCAACTTGTAGGCACACTCCTCTATGGAAAATAAAAATCCAGTGTCAAACACCTTTTTTTTTGTTAAGTACACTACTGGTAAAGAATTTTTTACTTGTTCTGTGGAGAGA
This sequence comes from Chloebia gouldiae, assembly GCA_003676055.1. NCBI lineage: Eukaryota > Metazoa > Chordata > Aves > Passeriformes > Passeridae > Chloebia > Chloebia gouldiae. Next base: position 249,835 of record QUSF01000048.1, on the reverse strand, counting down.
ATTACAAAGCTTTGGGGGGAACTGAGGCAGAGCCAGCCTGAGGGCCATGCTGGGGCTGTAACAGCATCTATGTAAGAGTACAAATGTACAGTATTAGACACCTTTCCACAGAAAACTAAAGCTTCAGCATGTACTGCCCAGCCCTAAGGGAAGATTTAGAAAATCTTTCACATGAGCCACTCCACAGTCCCCATCCTTCTGAAACTGGACCACAGCAGCAGCTGCTGAAACTCATTTTACACACAGCTTTTCAGATGCCTTCTTCAAACTGTCCCTGCCTTGCTTTGACCTGGTCCCATCCCCTTCTAAACCCCATGCCAGGCAGCACTCCCAGGCTCTCACCTCAACACATGCACTGGCACATTTGGTATCCTTAGAGAGCTGCTTGCCCTCCCTGTAGCTCAATCTCATCTCAAGCTGTAACCATGGCAGAAATACTCTGTGCAGGCCTTTCATGGCTAATGTTAAAAAATGCACAGGGAGTCCAAGCAGCCATCACTATTTTCAGCTGGTTCTCAGTTGACCAAAAGATTGACTGCACTGATGCTTGGATTGTGGCTTCAAATTGAAAGAGAGTTGGTTTGCATGAGATATTTTGGATTATTCTTTACTGTAAGGATGGTGAGGCCCTGGCACAGGTTGCCCAGAGAAGCTGTGGATGCCCCATCCCTGGAAGTGTCCAAGGCCAGGCTGCACAGAGCACTGAGCAAGCTGGGCTAGCAGAAGGAATCCCTGCCATGGCCTTTAAGGTCTCATCCAACCCAAATCAATCTGTGATTCTGTGATGCTACTTTTGTTTTATTTAATTGCCTCCTACAAGCCATACCCATACAAGACAATTTTAATGTTCTCCCTCATTTCCTCTCATGCCATATGAGTAATAACCAGTCCTCTTCCTTAGGTTTCCACTCTGAATTTATATTTGTAAAAATTCCCCTTCCTCAGGGGCATGTTAATCAAAGATAAACAGTGTAGTTTTATAACATTATATTTTTCTAATGTTTTTCTAAGTTTTTCATAAATAACCAATGTAAATATGGTTTTCACAGTTGATATTTGACATATATGACATATATTTGAGATATATATATATATGGTATTTTCATAAAATGCTGCTCATTTACTGTCATTATTAACACTGCCTCTGACCAACAAAAGTTATACTGACACATGAATTTATATAATTCCAGCAGATTAACCACACAACACCAGCAGGATGCCACTCAGAGAAATGTCTTTAAAAATAGATCATAAACTGATGAGGAGTCTACAGCTCCCAAGCCACACTCGGAGCAGCCACAGGCCTTGATTCTTCTGTAAGGTTTATCAAAGGAAAGGAGCTGCAGAGGGGAAGAGCACTCCGAAGGCTTGCAGAGGCAGCAGGTGGTCATTTCAGGTTCCTGCTGCTAAAAGGAAGCATTGCACATATGCATTCACTTTTAGCATCCAATTAATATTTTAAAGAGATTCTTGAGCACTTCTTATAATTGTATTATTTTTTCACTTTTATTGTTTTAATGCTCTCTGAGAACCTTGAAAATCTGATGTTTTTTCATATTAGTTTTGTTCTTTTCTATTTGACACACTTGTTTATCTGAGTTTCTTAGCAAGCCTCAAGTTCACATAGTCTTCTTTCCCTGTCCCTTCCTTATTTGGAAAATCTATCTTGCTTTCCACGTGGAAGACACAGTATCTTACAGCAAACAGCACAGCACACCACAGAACTCAACAATACATCCTGACTTCCCAGAGCAAGAAAAGAAGCTGAAGAATCACATCAAAATATTAACTGCAGCAATGAAACAGCAGCCAGGCAGTAAATGGTGAGGGAATAAATACTGGTTTTGGATAGCTTGGGTCCAGACATTCTAGCATTAAAATTGAGATTGCCAACTTAAAACATCAGTGCTCACAGACAGTGGAGGCAACCTTGGACTCTGACTACACAATTAAGGTAGAGATACCAAATTCAGAGCTACAGTCCTGAAATACCTAACTCAGCACCTGCTGAACTTGAAGATCCCTAAAGCCATAGTATGTGACATGTAGGATTTCCAAGCTATATTCTTTTACAAGTTACTTCTCTTTCCTCATTTGACAGAAGCTTTCTGTGCCCTCAGAACTGCCTCACTTAAAAGGAATTGACACTTCTAAGGCAAACCAGCAGGCAAGCAGTCCCACCTTTGCCTACAAGGGGGCAAATCCTCTAGTCATTCACAGTGCAGTTAAAACATACCAGGTTGGATGCTTGGTGAGAGGGTCTGCAGTACCTCCTGTGGAAAATATGTCATGTGGCAAAGCTTCCCCAGCAGCCAGTGAAAAAAGAAAATCAAAGCAAAGAGGCTCAGAATTGTAATCAGGAAAATACTCTCTCTGCTGTCACCTACAGAAGCTTGGCTAGGTCATTTTCCTGACTAAATTAAATGTGCCCAGTAAAGAGCTAATGTCAAATGCTACAAACTGGTGTCCTTTGTCCTAAAATGCCAAGAGAGGGTGAAAATAGCATTCAGTAGTCTTTCCTTCAGTGCAGGTCCTGTTCTCTGGGCTGTCCCTGACTGCTGAATTGCACAAATGCTGCTGCATGCAGAGCAGAGGCCAGCAGTGCTCCTGCAGCCATGCCTGAGCTGTGGAGCCACGGTGTCACCTGTGCTATCTCCTCTCTTGTGACCATTGTAGCCCTTCCTACATGGTAGATCAGCTTCAAGGGCAAAGTTCAGATGGCTGCTGGGATTTCCACCCCAGCCAGTTACCCCATCTGTCACATCACTCTCCTGCTGCTAAAGAAAATACATATGAAGCAAAGCAAACAGCTCCACGACCATCACTCCTTTCCAGCTCTGCTTTAGGAATAAACAAGACAAATGTTCACTGCTTAGAAAAGCTAGTCAGAAACACCACTGGAAATAGCTCTTTAGAGTGGAGGGGGTGGAAATGGAGATGTCCACTAAGAGGTCTGAGTAGTACAGTAAAAGCTAATTTTACTGATTTTAGGCACAGAATTTATTTGCTATTTTTTACTTGCTAGTTAAGCCAGTTTGCCATTCTCATTGTGTAATTTCAAATTACTTTTAATCAATTTAACTCTCCACACACAATGTGCAGGACTACAGATTGCATACCCAGGGACCTGTCTGCAGCACACACCTTGCAGATATTTATCCTCTTTATCAGAACTACCCACAGTGGAAGCACTCCCTGCAAGCAATCATGTTGTCAATAGCACATGACCCTATGAGACCTAATATGTGTGTGTGAAAAGCAAGTTTGGCCAAAAAATGAAGGTGGGTAAGGGGGCTGTTAAAGATTACTGAGTGCCTCAAAGCAGGTATTTTCTGTATTTTCTTCTGAAGAGGGTGTGGATTTGTTAATCCCAGGTGGTCAAGAGAAACATCAGATTAATTTTTGTTAATTTAATGCAGCAGCAATACCACCCTCTGTCTTGTCCAGTAGGTGATAAAGTGACCAAACATCAACAGAAAGACTCACAAAAGGATTAAATTTAGAATCATAGAATCATAAAGAATTAAGGACCTTTAAAAAAGACCTCTAAGGTCATCAAGTCCAACCACTAACCCAGCACTGCCACCATGTTCATCCCTAAGTGCCACATCCACATTTTTGAACACTTCCAGGGATAGTGATTCTACAAGTTCCCTGGACAGCTGGTTACAATGCCTAATCACTCTTTCAATGAAGACATTTTTCCTAATATCCAGTCTAAACCTCCCCTGGTTCAACCTGGGGCCATTTCCTCCCATCCTGTCAGTTTTTACCTGGGAGGAGACACCAAGATTGTTTATGCACGTTGCTGTTTCCCTCGGAGCATGAGGTCTAAGTAAATTGTAAAACTTCAAATTACATGAACACAGAAAAGCATGTGGCTTCCCTGCCTTCAGATAAACAAGGGATCATCTTCCATGTAACCTTTGATGTCCTTTAGATGCTGAGACTCAGGAAAAATTGTCTTGGTATTATATAAACAGTCCTTTTCTAAGATTTTACATACCTCAAGGAAGTGGCAGATTTATAGCATATCTTCCAGTGAAGTGAGGAAACAATCCTTCACACCTTTACTTTAACTTTCCTATTTTAATAGGAAAAAACCTCTGTCTGCTTACCTTTGTTTAATATGCAGGTAAGAAAACATCATCCACTCTTACCATAGTAAAGCTGCTTCATTGTCTTTCAAAAGTCAAATTCACAAATAAAGTAATGGTTCCATGTTAGTCTACCTATTTAATAAATAAAGGTGGTGTTGATACAATCATCTAAATCTTTTTCCTATTGCCTGCCTCAGAGAATGATTTGAAAATGTTTCATAGCTTTAAATGCAAACCAACAATATTGAATTTTAATATATTTTCTATAGTAGACTTTGGTAGTGAAAACCTTTTAAAAATAAAACTGCTATAACCCTGCTATTACTTTCTTTCCCCAAAGATATTTCTGAGTAGTTAACAGTTCTCTAGCTCACTTCTCTATAGCCTACTATTAAAAGACATTATAAACTATTAAATGTTTTTAAATAGTTATTCAATTTGCCATAACTTTTCCTTATGTAATGTATTCTTTTTGTATGCAGAAAATGCACTAGCTGCTGTTTTTTGAAAATATATGTATGCATCATATTGTACAGAACTTTATTTTTGCCCTTCTACTTTAAAAAAAAACAATGCTGCAGAAATATGTTGGCCTTTAGGAATAACTCACCCACCCTTCCAAAAAGTGAAGACTGGACTGACACTTTCATACAAAATTAAGATAGCAGAATTCAAATAGAAATGTATGGGGAAAGAAGCCAGAAGTTGATGGCATTACCCAATAACAGACACTGAATTTCAGCCCATGGCCCTCACTCTCCACTGCTCCCTTCCTTTGCTCATATTTTTCATATGATTTTTTTCCAATCCTAAATGGATTACTTCAAAAATTCTGCTTACAGTGACAGTTTGTATTATGTGATAACTGCACAGGTTAGTTTCTATCTTTCTTTTCATTTCCTGGATAGAACTGAAAAATCATTTTCCGGGTCTCATCAACACTCTGCCTGTCCAACAAGAGGGTTCAGAAGTATCCCAATCAAAGTTCTTGGACGTATCCCATATCAAAGCATCACGTGGGAAGTGCAGTAGTAAAGGATCAGCATCAGCAGGGAGGATACACTCACACATCTGAGCACTAAATCTTGGGTGTCCTGTGCTTCCCTTGGTCTCTGGAGTCATATTCCATTAGCCAACATCATTACGTCCCCCACCTTACTCTCACAACTGTGAGAGTAGTGATGTCAGTAGGAATTTGTTTCTATCATGAAACATGCAATAAAACAAGATTTTTCATGTAGAGAATAGTGACTTTCCCCTTAAAAATGAAACAAAACCTCCATCAACTGTGGAGCTAATGAAGCTGATAAAACCCAGTGCCCTCACAGCCTTCTCAGAACATCACAATAAATTCTGATTCTTACCTTCATCACAAAAACCCCACAGCTGCAACCACAAAGGCTGTATTACATGCCAGTCTTACCAGGCTTCTCTTCACTGAAGATGCTATTTTTTTTCTGTCTTTGCATTCCATTTACCAGTTTTTTTCCTGATTTGATTTAAATTGGCTAATTAAGGTCAAAAGTTATTGGACAAAGTGATGAACAGAGGTAGAGAGGTCTCAAACCATCCTTTCATTAAGAAACTAACTAAAAAACTTCTACAGATATGAATAAAATAGTTTGAAATATGCTACATGCACACTCACTTAAAAGAGAGCAACAACTCAGGTCTTTTGAAGCAGTCAGATGTTTGAATTCTATATTTAGGCAAGAGAAGACTTATTAAAGAGCTCTTGGAAAGCACAATATGAAATATGAAACAAGAACTCTGTGCAAATCTGACCATTTTGCCTCACAAGCAGCATTGCCATGCTCAGAGAAGGATTCCAAAGCAGCTGCTGCTTACAGGGGCGAGGTAGTGAGAAGGTTTCTCACAAATCTAGCCGAGGCCTTTTGCTCAGAAAAGAGCTCATCTTTCTACTGCAGGTAGTACTCATGCATGATGCTCTCTCAATACAAAAGGAGTACAAAAACCAGACTGTAAAGGCTTTAAGAATCACAACACTTGCTTTCCTTCTTAAGTACTCTGTTTCCAAAGACCTAATTACTCCAGTCCTCTTGCTTGCAGACATTAGGTCAACAAACAGCAGGATGGATAGACTTTCTTGTGACTTGGGTAACCAGTATGAATAACTCATTCTGAAAATTATACTCAGAGGAGCACTTACAAAACTCCCCAAGCCTAATGTGGTTGTAAGATTATTTGATGAACTACATAAAATACACAGAGTCATATAAAAAAATCATTAGCAGGTCATGGATAATTCACAATAGAAAAAGTTGTTCAATCCCAAAGTGTTTATATACAATGAATATCTATGACCCACCCTACTCAGTACATGTGCATTGCAAAAGCCAAGTATACTGAAATTACACAGATATTTACATACACTATTCCAACTAGATTGGAGTAAGAAATTACAGATTAGTGTAAGAAAAAGATGTCAGGTTAACAAGCTGCTTCTGAAAAATCCAGCAATGACAGTGATTCATAAACCAAAACCTGAAAAATCCCACAGATTTACTTTAAATATTTTCTTGAGTAAGCTATGGAATACAAAACCTGTGTGGTTTATATTTATATTGGAAAAATGCCCTCAGTGTTTCAGAATAGCAGTTTGCAGGAGCTCATTAAATTATTATAGGGTTGTTTGGAATCCTGTTCCATTAGAGTTACTCCATGTGCAAATGCCTATTGATTTCAGTGGAACTCCAATTGCACTATCTGCTGTGAAGTCTTATTTATTTCTCATTTAAAATCCCCACTACTGTGTTTGCTCATTTCATTTTATTATTGATTAAAATCATGGTGATATTAGAGCTAACATATCCAGGCTAAATGTGTGAAATGAGAGAGACTACAAATCAGAATGCTAATTATAAAGATGGTAATTCAAAAAGAGAAGGCTTAAATATTTTTTTAAGACTGCAAGGTATAAAGAAATCTAATCAATAAATGACACTTAATCTTTCTTAGCTCTAATATACCATATATAATCTTATTTGTCTCCAGTGTTTTTACAGAAACCTCCTTACAATATTAGATTAATTCTTTTTAATCATTAAAATTACTTAGAACCAAAATTGACTACTTACAGGTACAAGCACTGATTATGTTAATTTAAATTATAAATGCTTTTTCTTCAGTGCAATCATGTATTTTTAAGTCTTTTAGACATCATGCTTCAAGCACATTTGCTATATGAATACTTTTATATGGTACTAGGTTTCCAATTTAATGTAAACCTTTTTATTCTTTCCTTTTTTTAACTGAAAGCATTTATCTTTTATCCATTACCTAATCCTCTTTACATACAATAGTTATAAAAATATCAGTCATTACCTGTTTTATCCTTTTAATTGTTTAACATTTCACACAAAACAGTTTGGTTTTTTTTTAATTTTAGCACAGACTTCCAGATTTTGCTCAGTTCCTGTGTTTCTTACACCCAAATCAGGAACATCTGATGTAAATACACACAGGGCTGATTCTGTAAAAAGAGTTAAATCACTTGGGAGATGCCTGTGGCACAGAAGTACCTACTTGAGTGTTTAAATCTAGGCAAGGGCTTATGTGGTGCACCTTAAAAACTTGATTTTCTATTCAAGGCATTATAGCCAGCCCCATGACTGTATGCTCAGATGATACCTTGTTAAAAATGGAGCATACTCCATATACATGAAAACAGCTCACTGAAACACCAGCTCTTGCTGTATCATTTACAGCCTGTTTACAATCAAATCTTCTTTTAACCCTTCATTAGAGCATCACTAGTCACTGCTTAACATATTCAGAATAACCCTAATTTGCTATGTGCTGGATGCTCTAACCGTTCTAATGCATGCCTGAGGGGCTGTGGAGACTCAGTAATGACAGGAAAAATTGGATTTAACTCATCTCACTGTAGTAATATATATATATATTTATGAAATATATATATATATATATATATATATATAAGCCAGGTGATTATTTGTGTTTTGTAATTACTTGAAAATTGGAAAGAGGGTTGTATTTGGGAACATAACAGAGCAAATAAAATACACTGCTGACTTGTCTTAAAAGAATATAAAATATAAAATTAAATATAAAAGCAATGCTCATTCACAAGACAAAAAAAAAAAAAGGAAAAAAAACAGAACCCAAACAAACAAAAACCAGCCAACAAACAAACAAACAAACAAACAAAAACCAAACCACCCCCAAAAAATCCCAAACTATTTTGGCCAAGTATTGCTGGAGAGAAAAACAGGTGAAAAAGCAAAAAATGCAAATAAATAAGCCCAAGAACTCTAGTACTAGACTATAGAGATATGTGATGTTAATTCAGAAAGTTGTCCTTACAGAGAGGTCTAAAACTTTATAATTCTTGAATTAGTCTAAAACTTTATAAGAATTCTTGAATGATCCAAAACCTCTAGTGCTGAGAGGAAAAGCATAATCTATATGGCATATAAAGTATAGAAATATTATCATTAGTCCAACTGGTTTAACTAATTCATCATCCAGCAGCCTATCAAAAGTTCTTCATAAAAGATTCAAATAGCTTCTTTAAACTTTTCAGTGAAAAGCAGAATTGTGCCTGTACAAAGTAGTTTTTTTCTGGAAGGAGCTGGGTGTGCAAGCACTCCAAATGTTTCCTAATTGTTTGCCGGGTGGATTTTAATTTGTCTGACAGTCACTTTCAAAGGAAAGTTTTTGCACTCCATTCGCAGGCAGAAATAGTTCACAAAGGTCACTCCCCAAAACGGAAATGTCAGACAAATTACCATCCAGCTTGCAAACTCTGCCTCTAAAGGATACTCAGTGGGATTTGCAGCTCCAGCGTTTGGGGTTTTTCATTGTTCACACTCCTGAGAAAATCACTGCGGAGCTCATTTGTTCCAGAGCCTGCAGAGTCAGAACTCCAGCAGGAGGAACCCACAGAAGGCATGGCCACAGACATGTTGCTCTTTTGTTCACAGAACAGCATCTTCCAGAGGTCAAAGGAAAATAACTGATAGGCTGATGCCAAGTCCTACTTCACTGCAGAGATGACTGACTCAAAGTGGCAAAATCAAAGTTCTGTTTCAAACTGGGATCATCCAGTACATCCTCCACAGCCAGTTTTTCAGGAACAATACAAAAAGAGAAAAAAGTCACAGCACCTGCAAACAGCTTAAGACATTGAAAGGAAGTGTGTGGCTGTGAGTTTACAATAAGAATGCTTCGGTGAAGGTTCAGTTAGTGGTTTACATGTGTTTTCTTATTTTTTCAAAATAACAATACTTAAATCTGTATTATACATATATTAAATAATATATAAATAATATATAAATATATATATTATAATATGTATTTAGAATATAATAATATTTTTCCCAACCCAATTTATTTAGCACATTCTCTTGGAATTAAAATTATTACCAATATGGATATATTTTACTAAAGAGAATATTATGCAGCTTCCATCACATACTAAAAATTCATATAAAACCGGATTAAAATCTGAATTTTTATAGGAACTTAGGTGAAACTATACCAGCTATACTACTTTTTAATTCTCTTTAACCTATGGAAATGAGACTTAGGTTAGGGACTCCAAGTTCTGCAAAGATATCGATACATAACTTATGTACATGTGGATACAGAGACTTGAAAACCTGCACTGCCTCATTTTGCATGTCATAAGTGGTTTAGTCACCAGCATCACATACATTAGGGGCTGAGCAGATACATACATAAACAGAGTGCAAATTTCAAAATATTCCCGTGCATAACTTCTGTTCAAGTTACCAATGACAAAAATCTTTGAAACAAGAAGGAGGCACACTTGCTCAAAATTCTGGGTTGGAGGCTTTTGTAAACAGTGGACTCTAGACAGGTCATTAGCAACTAAACATTACCACCACTTCTGCCTTTAAGAGCATGCCCACAGGCAGGAACTGCAGGGCTCTGTAGCTGCAGTTTCAGGAGCTGAGAGGCTGCCAGCAGTGTGTATTTCATGTTCCCAAATGCATTTATGGTTGGTATTTATGACTAAAGAATAAACAAAATAAATTTATTCTTTTCTTTCCTGGCATTTAGAAAAACCTACAGTAGAAAATATTTCTTACCTGAATCTGGCCTAATTCTGTCTGTTCTCCAGACAGATCAAAAAGGGCTATTTGTGCATTTAAATCTGGTTCTGATGTTACCAGGCACTGTTCACTTAATTAGGTTGCACACAGCTGTATTGAGTGACAAAGAAAATTTGCTTATACACAGATTGTTCTCACTTGCCCCTATTGTACTTGAAGTGGGTATTTTGGTAAAGATCTTTATTTTATTGCACAATTTCTAGGTGCATCACTACCTCCTTTAAGTGGTGTGGTTAATGTAATCTGGTGGGTTGTTTCTCAAATCACCTGTATCTAATAATCTCTCTTTGTAGGCAGATACTTGATATTCCACCACACTATGCAAATCTGTCAAACCTATAAGCAGTTTTTAGACTTACAAAACTCTGTGTGGGAAAAAAATTTTTTACATTAGAGATGGAGAGAAAGGGCAGAGGCAAAGGGAGATGACCAACCCCATACCACAAAGGGTATCTGTGCCTTGACTGAAAACTGACCCTGGATTTTTTACCTTCAAGCCAAGTACCTCAGCCTCCAGACTACCCTCCCAAGTGCAAAGGTGACTGCATATTAATTAAAAGCTATTAGACATGCAAGACATCCCTATGCACTCATCACTGAGATTAGTAGGTTTAAAATGTTGTGTGTCACTCTACTCTTCCAAGAAAAGGGGTTTAAATGTATTACCTCATCCCATCTACAGACATCTTTTCCATTTAGTGACCTTTAACAAATAGAGGATAGATGGGAGAAAGAGTGTGTTAACACTAAAATGTTTTATTGAGGCCCTAGAAAAACATTGACCAAGGATCTGCTTTCATACATTCAATCCTGATGTTCTGCTAAAAAGGTTTGTTGCCTTTCTTTTATACTTTGGCACTTCAGCAGTTAATAAATTATCACTTTTCAATTGCAATAAAGTTATGCCATGTGGCCTGAAGTAATTTAATTATTTCCAGTGTAAGTTAAATTGTCACATTTAAATGTAGGTCTTGCCAAAAAGATTGGATATTTTCAGTTCGATTTCTCTCCAGCAAAATCAAGCAGAAGCCTCTTGAATCTGAATAAGAATCTGAAGCCACATGAACTATTAAAATACACAACAGTCCAATATAAATCTTGTAAAGTAAACTCTAAGAAGATAAATCTCAAAATTCAGATCATGTCTACATTTCACTGATATAAAATGAACCGTGCAGCCTCAGAGCACCACTGATTAAAAAGTATTTAAGATGGATGTTCTTAAAGATGAAAACATTTTGTAAATGTCCCCTAAAACTTGAATTTGTAGATCGTGTGAAACATATTCAAACATGACAGTGATCAAGTAACAAATTAAAATTATAAATCAAACAATAAGGACTCAAGTCAAAGATATTTCACCATGAAAAAATTGTTTCATAATGTGTCTTGACACTTCCTTTGTAGTTCCTTGACTAGCCAGTTCCCAGCATATTAATTTAGAAATGTCAATCAACAAATTAATCCCCAACCACAGTTTTAACATTTGGGGGAAGTAATTCCGCTTACTACAGATGTTTATATGGTTTTATTAATTTTTTTAGGAAATTGATGTTTTTCTTTAGGAATTAGCACAGTCTAACAGCACTTACTTTATGCATTTAAATACTGCCCATGTTTTATAAAAATATTTGCTACCTTAAAAAACAAGAACTGCAAGAAAATGTTAACTTACAGAAAGAATCCTACTTCACTTTTAGCCATGGAAAAAGTGGCTTTTGTTCTTGTTGCATTCTGGTTTTAATCTGTCTGCAAGACATATATCATTGCAAAGAAAATAAAAACCATGGTACAACCAAAGGCAACCTTACTTAGAATAAATGACTTGAATTTCCATCCAGTCTCATTGAAGGGTATCCTCAGCAAAAGTTATGAACATTTCATTTGGAAATATTTATTCAATTATTTATTATTTATTGAAATTATTGAACTATGTATTGAATTATTTATTATTTATTAAAATTATTGAAATATTTATAAATTATTTCTTAATTTTAAAATAATTAATTTTTAAAGCTGTATTGTCAAAGATCACTTCAGGTCTCCACATTTGTTCTCTAATGCTCCTGCTTTAATTGAGTTAGTTCATCAATGCCATACACTGTTTGGAGACTGGATGCAGGGCTAGGACTGTCAGCACTGCATATGGAAAGGACTCTGATTTAATTAACAATAATATCTCCATAGAAAAATTAAAGGCTATAATTATTCTGTTCTAATAAATTGGATCTGGGTTTTTTTGTTTGAACAGAGTGGTGAATGATGTTCAGGTCTATTTCTTAGAAGTGGCAGGACATGAAATAGAGGTAGCTTGCAGAATGTCACTAAGTTCAAAGCACTTAAAAAATAAATTATTACTTCACTTTATTGGAAATGAACCAAGAGCACTGGTCTGCAATCTAGTCCATTAAACTCTACTGCTTCCTGCTTCTGTGGATTTTTCACCTGCTGGGATGAAAATACAGTTCCAACAAGAATACTAAAAACAACCAGGTCTGTAGTTCCATTGTGAATGCACAAGGCATTCCTTGTTTATTTTGCCTTGGCAGTTAACTCACTGAAAATGCTGAGTTAAGGTAATTAATCACATGAAGTAATGTTCAAAAGAGACCAAGAGACTCTGAATATGTGTTGATACCAGCAAATGAATCTTATTCAGCTTCATTGGTTTCCATACATCTTAATTTGTTTTTCATTTCGAACACTCCACTGAGCATCTTTAAAATAACAGCTAAATATATTTGTTTAAAAAAAAAAATCATTCTGGCTAGTGCATGAAGCATAGAGTTCAGCTTGGACCGTGAAATAGAGAGAAGATAATGCTCACTTAAATTCTCCCTAAATGCAGTTAAACACCAGCTCTGGCAGAACTGCTTTCCAATATTTCATTAAGGTACAGAACACAGCATTAAACAGGCACATGATGGAATTTATCCCTTCTTTTTATAGTACCTTCTAACTTGGTTTGTCAGAGGCAGTAACAACACATGAGAGAAGTAACAGTGCTTGTTCTCATTTTAATCCAGAGATCTTGTATTTTAATGCCCAACAGCCAAGAGCTGTTTGTTTCATACCAACAAGAAGCTGTTTGCAGAGAGATAAGTGGAGCACACGGTTTGTGAAGCAGAAATCCACTAATCAGTACCAAAGGGGAGGGCTGAGCTAAACAGAACAGGAGACCTGAGAAAAGATCAAGAACTACTCATAAATGCTTCAGCAACAGCTGATAGGAGATTTTAAAGTATTGATTCTATCTTTTATTCTCCTAGGCTGAGCAAGTAAATAAACAGCAGGACCACATCAAAACCAGGACTATTTAAATGGAGATGAGAAATATCAATGTAATCATGAGTATGTTTTATCTTTGTTTCCTGCTGGTAAATGTTGTTAAGTGGAGACATAATAGGAAACCATGAAAGCAGAACAAGAGTTATGCAGCTTGTCCTAGAAGAAAATGCTTAAAAAATAATTAGAGCATCAACACACCAGCTTAGGTTTAAAGACAAAAAATAAGTGCTATTATTACACACAGAAATTGAATACAAAAAGAAGCTATTCTAGAGTATTTTAGAACACTTCAGGTTGCACCTTCTGTGTGTGGCTTGTCTAGCTTTGCTGGTTTTTTTTTTTTGCTTGCTTGTTGAAAGAAGAAGCTGTCACCACCAATAAACAAGGATGATTAGATGCCTTTTGTTAAAGATAATAACATTTCCTCCAGCATAAAAACATTCTTTGAATTGAGTAGTCCTATGAATAATTGTAAAATCTTGCTGAGACAGTACTTGATTCAAGGTAGTTGCAATGAAGTAAAAAGCACCACCTAAAAATTGTACCTTTATGGCAAAGTAAATAAGTTCGGTCTCCAGAAAAAAAAATTAAGTAACCCCTATACTGCATTTAGCTGCCATGAGAGCTAATACAGGGAAGAATAAATAATATTTTTTTCTAATATTCCATTAGCTCACTTCTCTATGAAGAAGGCATAATCAAAAGTTATGACTATTGAATTGTATGAAAAAAAGCAACGTTAAATATGTCAAGCATATAATAGACTGCTCTTGATGGGCTATAGATGGAAATTTGATAATAAGAGATAAATTGCTGTGAATGAATTACAATTATCTCTTACTGTCAAAGTTTGTTCGCTTTCTTGTTTGCACAAATCTTTCATTTTTTGAAAATTTTCTGTGGAGTTATTCTTCTGATAAGAAAAAGAAATATAAGAGCATCAGAAACATTTTCCTTTTTACAGAAACTTTCTGTGGTTGAGGAAGGAAGGAAGGACTCAGATCATTATACAATTTTAGGGAATATAAATTGTCAAAAGTAATTAAAGAGTCTATAATAATTTACAATCATCAGATATGGTTTTTTTTTCCTCAAATCTTTGAAGCCCAAAAATTTGCAGTCTACTAAATTTTCCAGAGCAGATGCAGCTTACTTCAAAAACTTTTCATATATATAGAATGTTGTGGAACATAATTAACTTTTCTTCTGCCTTTCTTATTTTGAAATTTTCTTAGAAACAATCACAGATCCTCAGCCCATGAATGACTGACCACAGATCAAACCCTTCCAATGTCCCAGTTATAAGCTTCTTGAGGAAGAAACCTTCAGCCTACAGGTACTGTTTGGAAAGATTTTATTTCCATTCATTCCTTTGTTACCTTCCTGACCCTGGACTGCAGAGGCTGTATAGTTTTGCTGTTTTATTCAATACATAAATTTATTTCTCACAAAATCCAGTTGGAAAGAATTAGTTTCCAGAAGATTCAAATAATTATTTTTTCTTAATGATTGTGTTGGACAACACTGACATTCAGCAACTGCTCACATTTCAATCATAATTTTCTAGTGATCTTTAATCTTCCATAGCTTCAACCACTACAATATTTGTGTGGTCCCATTGCTATACTATTAAAAAGTCACCCAACCCAAATTTTTTTTTCAGAATAACCACCATGTTAACTGCTCTTCTGGACTGGATTTGTTTTAAGCTACTCCTACGTGTATCCTTGTCCAGCATTAAATTCAATGTCCGTGCAGGCCATAGACACAAAACTAGGTAATCATTCAATAACTGGAAATAGAGGGAATTCTTAGAGATCAGTGTAGCTTCCTAAAAAGCAAAGTGTGTTTCCTCAGGGCAGAAGGATTTCAGCATCTTTCCTTATAGACCTACTCAAATTCTTAAGGTAGCAGACACTGAATAGCTCACAAAAACATCCAAAAAACTGTCCTAGAAACAAAGTTATGAAGTTAAATGTGATGCCAACAAAGCCTGTAAATAGATAACCCTAAGCTCAAAACTACATAAGTTTAATGAACAATAATGTACTACATTAATTTACACCAGTGGCATCTTGTTTACAGCCCAGACACTCCAGAGACATGGCAGCCACACAACAGCACCTGCTTGACTTTGAACATTGATCTTAGTGCTTTTGGGTTGTTTGGGGTTTGGTTTAGGGTTTTTTGGTTTGGTTTTTATTTTCATGTGTGCACGACTGCGCTGTGTCATTTTGTATGGTTTGGCAGGGCTTTTTGTTTGGGTTTGAAGATTTTTTTTTCCTTGCAATTTTACAACGAGGTGAGTTATTCTACCACTAAAGAAACAGTGTGACTTAAAGCTGGCTTATCACTGAGCACTCTCAGACAACTACCATGGCCAATCTTTGCTTCTTCTGGGCAGAGAAGAAGAGAAGAACCTGAAACCTTATCAACTTGCTGAGTTAGATCAAGCAGTGCTATATAACTCATGTGCAGTTTTCACATAATGGAGCCTTTAATTTTTTTGCCATTCACTCAAAAATGTTAAAAAAAAAACCACATTAAATCATTGTGTTAAAGGTTAAGACTGGAAAGTAGAGCACTCCAAAGGGTAGGAAATAAAATAAAGGTGCACTGTGCAACACACCTCAGAGGATTCAGCCACAGACACTGCAATTTCAATGTTGTTTTACATAACATGTGCATGCCATGTGTTCCTTTCCCTTTTCTTCTCCCTACTCTGTGCCTTCAAGCCAAAATGACCCACGCTCTTTCATTAGAAAAAGGCCAAGCACTGTGAAGGAGTCAGTTTTGTCCTTTGGAAAAGAATGATGGTGTCAAAACAGGTAAACCTTCTCCCTGGTGACCCGAATGCTGACCCACAATGGATGTTTCAGATCCAGTAAAAGAATAAAAGAAGCATATGGTTAAAACAATTCCCTGGAGTCCAGTGATTTGCAGCTCAAAGGTTTATAAAACTGATGTGATGAATATTCAAATCAGCAGGAACTGAGCTTTGGATTCAGGAAGTACTGAATTAATAGTAAAATTGATGGAAAACTGGATCAAGTCGGACACTCAAAATTTGTGAAAACTTTTGGCCTTTAATTCTCCACTGAATGGGGATAAGAAAGGAGAAACAAGGAAAATCTTGAGATTGCTGTGAAGATAAATTCCTTAGGTTTTGTGAAGTAGCTTAATGCTACATCTAACACATATAACAAAGAGGCACACAAGGAAATCAGTAAATTGGTACTCTGCAGGGTTTGGATGGCAAGGTAAATAATACTTGGGGATATGTAACCTGTGATTGAGTACAAGGAAATTTTGAACAATTATCCCCATGGTGACCACTGTCCAGTTGTGTATAAGTGCACATCTGAACTACATGTATACACACACGCTGTAAAGGGCAGGGGTCCTGTGGAGGGGAGAAACTGTGCCAAGTGCCAATTAAAACCTTTCCAGCTATGGATTCATTGAGAAGTTGAATAAAATTGCCAAATATTTCCTACATTCTGACATTTGAAAACATGATTTTTTATTTTTCTTAATGTGTGTCTCTGGGGGGAAAAATGCATACATCTATATTTACACAAAGTCTACTGATTGACAGAATTGCTTTTCAGTGTTCTTTGATATGTAAGAAATGCTTTCCCTTTGGTTATGTTGTTTTTTAAAGATGTACATGGAATATACAAGCACTTGAATTTCGTTACATTATTTTAAATAATCACAATAATTCATCTTGATTTGTATCTTTTAAGTTCTTTTTTCCCTGTGTACTGAAATTGACTTTGTTAATGAGTCAGATGACGTCTGCTTCCCACAAGAAAAAGAAAAAAAGGACTATTGAGAATACATTCTCCTCCTCCTCTTGTAGGTCAATTGGATCTATAACTTAATTCCTTACTAACACTTTCAAAGGCAAGCTGAAGCCTCCAGACTACTTAAATGTAGCAAGTATTTAAGCACTGCTGAGCCTTGAGCTAGCCTGTCCCAACCATGGCACTTCCTACGTGCAAGATCAGTATATGGACACTTTCCTTGGGCCCCCAGTCAGTAACAGAGCAAACCACACAAGTCACAGAACCTCTACAGATTATCTGCACAAAATTCCAAGGGATGTGGAAATACCTACCCTGGATTTTGGTACTGAGATGAATTTCACTCAGAGACAAGTTGACAGATAACTATCAAAGCAATTTTATATAAAGGATATTAAATCCTTATTTTATTTACAGTCCTTCTGAAATTTCTATATTTGAACTCACTTGTATGCATACACTTCCCCTTAAATCCTTGCAGAGTTTTTCACAGGTTTTACTTGACAAATTTACCTCCCCTGAAGTCCTGCTTCATCCCTCAGGACTACTCCAGAAGCTCATAAAAGCATATTGCAAACTCTTAAAATTATAATTTAGATTCTTTGTAAAGAAAGTGTGGGTTATAGGAAACCTGATGATTAGGAAGCCTTTGGGTGCATTCTGATTCTAGACTGGTTCCTGTAAAGACTGTGTTTCACTGCCAGGGAACACAATAAGCCAGAAACATCAGAGTATACATATAGCCCTTTGCTAATGAAAGAATCAGCTTACTGATACAGGTATTTCAGCATTGCATGCAATAAATTCATTTGCATTTATATTTCTCCAACATGCATGAGAAAATGCAATGCTCTGACATTTTATGGTTTTCTGAGTAGTCTGTGAGGAGCTGAAGAAGGTGAATAATGGTAAATAGTGGTAGATAAGGAAAGGATAAGTAAAAGTAAGATTAACTACAAAGGGAGTATAGGGCAATTGAAAGTAAATATAGTCTGTGCTTTTGAAAAGATTTAGTGTCACAAGAAGTTGTCATATGGAGGAAAGAATTGGTCTAGAACAAAAAATTGAGGTCATATAATGAAGCACAAAGACCATTTCTCATGGGCAATTGTATTTGCATCCTCTCTGCTCCTTGCGTGGAATCAAAGTTTTATAAATTTCTTGTTTCAGCGCCATTCTGTTAAAATTTGGAGAAGATGAAGTTACTGATCAATTTTTTTTTTTTAAATTTGCAAGTGTTTCCAACTACTAAAGATGGCCTTGGAAGGAGACTGCAGGAAGATCTTTGAAAATTCAACAGATGGAGAACTGCTTGGGAAAATAAGAGGATGACACTTTAGGGAACCAGTAATACAGGAAGATAATTTCACATTTAATTTAATTTAGAGAGAAACGAAAGCCACTGAAGGAAAACGAACTTGACAGGGTATGTGGGATTTAGGAGGAAAACTGATTTTTGTGCAGCATTTTGAATGGATTTCTGTGGTGTGAAATGGAGGAGGTCAAGGCTGATGAGAAGGTAGAAGTCTGCTGGAAACCAGACCAACGAGGTGCTAATTTCATCTGTTCAGACACAAAAGAAAATCTTCCGTTTGGAAAATTTGTGTAGGAAGATGAAGTGAGATAAGAATATCTTAGCATTTTGAGGGCTCGGGAAACATCTGCATTGAAGGCAGTACCTGGGTCGGTGGTTTGAATAAAAGATAAGGTGTTAATGGTATTTAGAGAGACTGAAAAATTAATTAGGGCAGCAAGGTGGAAAATAGGTGCTTAGATTTGTCCATGCTGAGTGTAAAGTTATACCTGGCAACTCTCGAAGAAGCATCAGTATAAAGTTCACAGTGGCAACTTTTCTGTATACAGGCCAAGTTTTGTGCAAATTATGTCAATGAAAATCCTCTTTTGTTGCTATTACTGTTGCAGATTTTTTTTCCCTGAAAGTAGCAAAAATCACCATCAATGAGTTAATCACACAAGGCAGTTGCTGGTATGCCCACATTTTATCAGACAGTCCAGTTTTGGCAATGGAATTTCCTTTCCTTGCCATGTGAATGAGGGTGTTACTCATACTTCTTGATAATATGCTTTGACTTTTGAGTCAAAAGTGTGTTTGAGATCAGGAGCTGTCTAAAACATTTTCAAACCCAGCGAGAGATGGGAAAATATTGTGTAAAATAAAGATTAATTAATCTGAAAGTTTAATGTAGAAAATACCAAAGAATAGCTGAGACTTCCCTGGAACAATTTTTTTCCTGGATACCTACAGGTTAATTTGGGTATGCCAGTAACATGCTTTGCTTTGTTTTCCAGAAATGTAGGTGCATGAAGAAGTCTCATAGGACATATTGGAATGTCAGCTTGGGACACAATAACTTGTGAACTCCAGGTAAAAATGTATGTTATGTTGATAATTTCGTCAATGGGATTATGTCAGTTTATTTTTCCTAGGACTCAAGATCATTAAATGCATAAAAACATATTTAAAAACCCTCTATATCTTTTTTGGAGTATAAATACAGTTATTTTTATAAATTCACTTGAGCTGAAATGTTCCCAGTGTAAGAACTGTAACCAATCTCTTGGATTATCAAGGATGATGCCCTGTGCTGTCACTGTCTTCAGGCCATGCTGTTGCTTCTGATGTGATGGAGACAGAATGAAAGATACTGCTTTCATCTTGCATCAAATAAGTAAAAAATTCAAATTCTGAACTGACAGTTCTAGGCTTGCAGTGTATCTGTAACATTTCTGATTTCTCCTATATATGTGTATATATATTTATTTCAGTTTCAATCATTTTGGGACAAGTGCTATGACAAAGTCAGATGTGCAAAGCTCTAAGGAGACAAGGTTTTTTAACAAGAATATTGAACATCAGATGCATAATGGTAACTAACTACTTGATAGGAGCCCTTGTAATGCTGCTGCATTTGTGTGACTGAGGTAATGCCTTAGATGCCAGCACAAGCCACCATTTTCACAATTTCCCAGGGCAAATTTAATACCTGCAATTCTTAACTTTTAAGCTGTAATTGGATTTTTGTTGATATTTAAAGGAGAGATTTTCAAAGGTGATTTTTTCTTTTTAGGAAGTGCCTACTTTCAGGAAATTCTAAATGCAAACAAAACAATCTGCAAGGGTTTGAGTGTCCTGACAAGAAGCAGCAGAGTAACCTCCTTGTCAGCATTGAGAGGCACCAGTGGTGGATGTGAACATCCATATCCCATCCAGCCAAACAGCACACATTCTCTTCAGCTAAATTGTACATGACACCAATCTAAATCCAGAATTCCAGTGCTATGAATATGAATTTCCTCACTGCTTGTAAACATCTTGGTACAATATTAGTGCCATGCATCTGCAAAACACTTTAAAGATATGCTTGACAGCCTAATGTAAGTTAGACCTGAATATGTTAAACCCTAATGCAGAGCTATAGTAATTGATTTGGCTATAATTGGACATCTGTTATTAAATGTAAAATGCTGGTGACTTTTGAATACCCGCTCTGCTGCATTTCTTCTTCTGGTGTTTTCCCTAAAAAAAGATCAATCCCATATGAATATATTTTAGATTTTCTGAGCCATTGGCTCACAAGACTTCCTTGTGTACAATGCAATTAATGGGGTCCCTTTCCAACATGTGTTAAATTTCATATTTCTATTTTCTGAATGGCTTTAATTTGCTACAGCTTGCAATGATTATATTTTTTTTATACAGACCAGGAACACTGTGATCCCTTTAATAATGGATATGCATTATTATAATAGCACAGACCATGAACTTATTTTCACTTAGCATGTTCTACTATCTTACAATCTGTGACTTAGAAAAAAAATCAAAGTGTATATTAATACCTTTGCATTAAAAACCGTGTACATTTTACTATCATTCAGCTTATAGCTAAAGGCTGCAATCTTTTATTAAAGCCTTTTATATTTTATATGACAGCCTAAGGGACCTTTATAGATGAAAAATGGGTCAAACACGGGGATTTGATGAAACCCCCATTCATTGTGTGCTCTATCAGCTTTTTTTCTTTTCTGCTCATCTTTCAGCTGGGGCAAAGGCAGACCTTTTCAAGCAAGGCAAGCTAATGACTGTTTCAGATTCTGACTGCTAATGCTCGAGGATGCTGCAGCGTTTCAGCTGCAAAACTGCAGATGCCTATTTACTTTGGACTAAAAAATATATGTGTAGATAACTTACTAATTAAATGTGCAGTGTTGCATTTGATTTGAGAATTTTTTTTAAGGCTAAAGAGTTTGGGTTTTTTTTTCAGTATATGTTTTGAAGGATGTAAGTCCAGAGGTACAAGCTGTTCTGGTACTATCCATATAAATTAACAAATTTCAGTTTTCCACTAGCAAAATACTTGAGCAGAAAATTGACAGAATAGGCACATGATTGAGTTGGAAATGTTTTCATGCTTCTAAGCTGAAATGCCTTGCTGATTTACCTTCTTGTGCTTGATTAGAACCCCTTTGAGTCCAGCTCTCTGTCCAGAGTACACTAAAATAATATAGTATGTATAGACAATGTAAAGTTGTGAAATAACAACAGTCTGTGAAATCAGTTGCCACAGACAGTGGTGTATGTTAAAACTATGCTGATTCAATGAGAAAAAGCTTCCAGGAAGGTAAATCCTTTCAGCCTTACATCATCCATTGAAGCATTTCATTTGAGGAATCCGCCTCAGATGTTTGAAGGTGTTCAAGTACTGAAGGAAACAACATATGTGTTTTTATATTTTTGTTGTGTTCTTTTTGACTCTGCCATTGGTGCAGTTCCTGGGTCTGAGAAGCTTTGGACTGACTCTCTCCAACCATTTGTACATTTGAAATGCTGACATATTTTCAATATTATGGGATTTTTATATTCTGACCTTAGTGAAATGCACTTATATAATGGTATGGGAAGAAGCAGCATATGTATAGTTTGGAACTACATTTATTTAGTTACTTTTGGTGACATTTAAACTGTAATGCCTTCAGTCTTGAGCTTGGGTTTGCAGCTTGAGAACACAGAACACACAAGGCAGAAAGTATGCTAGTGGGCTTACAACCAGCTCATAAATATAAGGACTACATGTTTCCATTATTGCAGGCAACAGTTGGCACATTTGGCATTAAAAAAAAATCTGAGGCCTTTTCAGTTCTTGTTGGAATCCAAGATATCCTAAGTATAATGTTCTGTGATAACTCAAACAATTTTGTCCTGCTGTCCAAGTATAATTGATACCTGTTCTCCACATGTGAAGTGCTGTTAAGTTTAAAGTGGGGCAGAGAGGGAATCCAGATTGTTTTGCTCTGAAGTGACTTTAGTTGTGCAACTCTGACTGGGGAGACTTCTCAGTCTCTCAATCCATAGCTGCTTCTCACTGTTTCTTTGAAAGCTGGCCTTCACTTTATGACTGGAAGCTCCAGGTGGACTTACTCAAATTTGCAGTTCTGGAAAATTACAGCCTAATTCTGCTACCTTAGATAGGTGGCTGTAGTTGTAATGGTAGGTGGAGGTACCTTGCATACCTGGGAGATCCACAGAAGTTATAAAGGTATTTTATGAATAAGATGCCACTCAGCCAATGAACTTCACAATTTTGTTGTTTGTTTATTGCTGGGAGAGGTTTGTATATGTAAAATTAAGTTCTCCACTGTGCTCCTTGTTCAGGTGGACATAGCTGATTTCTATGCACTTACTGGGCCACGTGCTGATTTTTTATCATTTTATGTAATTCAAATTTAATCTAGGAAGAAAAAGCACTCAGACAGTGCAGCAGGACCTTAACAGATGTCTTGATCATGCCTAGAATTTAAGAAAATACAGGAAAGGTGACCTCTCAGGAGGTGAGCAGTTCTCTGTCCTCACCCCTCAGGCAGGAGGTGTGAAGAGGGCCATGACAGAGTGTTTTGGCTGTGCTTGATATATTGCTCCAGGGCCAGCTGGGACCTATTAGTGTCCTTCAGGCTCACCTAAATAACTTCAGGGTATAGAATGGTACAGAGATTTTCTTTTGATAACTTTCCTTTTAGTCATTAGTATGCCAAGAGTAGTTCTGCAGGGCTGAAACTGAAAATTTTTTTTTTTTTTTCATTTCAAAAATCTGGGAAGATTTTCACCTAACATATTAAAGATGGACAGAAAGGTGATGGGTATCCCTCTTGTTCAATTTTTGGGTTGCACTGAAAGTAGAACTGTCTGAAGTGCTTTTGCCTGCAATACTTTTACTCTATTTGGGGTAACTAGCAAACTCAGACAAGAAGCTGAGACAAAGGCTCAGCCTTTGAGTTTTCTAGAACTCATCTGTTACTTTATTTATAATTATTCATTCTTGTATGTAAAAAAACCCAAAATCCTTAAGTGACTGCACTATTATAATCTTACAGCTCACTGTAATTTTAACACAAGATAAGTGTGGACAATTACAGCACTCATTACCCATCCTGTCACTTACATAATCTTGTATCTTATGGTGCAGGTCGAACAGAGACTGCTTTTGGCTCAGGTGGATTTCATATCCCACTAATTTATAGGAGCATTACTCAGTATATCCTGACACAGCCCTGAAAATTGTTTTGTACAGCATCACTTTCTTTTGGATCAGATATTTGTTTTCAATTTGCATAGACAATACTTCATCTGAATTTATGGTACTGGAGACAAGTGAGCCAGACATTATCATACTGGGTGCATGTCTCTGTCTACTGGTTTAGAGGGAGCATAAATTAATTTGCCATTATTAATCTTATCTTGGGAAGCTAAACAGTTTCATTCTAGTGAGTACTGCAAACAGTTTTCTGTGTCAGGTATACTTACAAATTTATGGATACATTATACAGTATGTCGCATATAGCACTCAACAGCCTGCTTTGCCTGTCATTATCCTTGGATTTGAGTAGATCACTGTCAAGTAAGAAAGCAAAGCTTAAAAATATGTGTGAATACATGGTCCTTCATGGTAGTACCAGACAGCTCAACTAAGAGCTTTTTCTTTGTCTCCAGTTCTCTAGTACCAAATTCTGCCAAGGTCTTTCTGCATCATGGCTTTCTATTCCTCACCCACTACTCAGCCTGGGCTATACTCAAGTTCCAACCTGTATAATACCTCTTGCCACATTTTGTAGAATTTATTCTCTTTAAAATGCAAACATTTATTTGTTTGTATCTTCCTGGCACGCCTCCTTCCTCTTTTAGACTGTCTGCTTAGTTCTTCCCCTATTTTTTATCTGTACAGCTGAGGAATGATCAACATTTCTTCTTTTTATCTCTTCACCCTTTCTCTCTTTAGTGCAACAATCCAAAACCTACTGGTAACAGCTGCCCCCTAATCTGTTGCACTAAAAAGTGTCTCTGAAATGTCTTTCACTCGCATGAAAACTCTGTTTTAACAATGTTCTCTTTGGGAGGTGTATTAATCCAACAGTAATCCAGTAGACCAAACAGCCAAAATAATAGCCACTGTTTGGAACATTTTAATTCTCCGGGTAGCCTATAGCTTTATTCTGTAGCTGTATTCTTTAACTTTTAATTAAATGCTGATTGTTTTAAGACTGTGTCAGACAATATAATACACTTAATGTCAAGTGTTTGTGCAGCATGGAGTGTTTAGATGGGACCCAAATGCTCCAGAAGTGAAAGTCAACCAAAGCTGACAAAATTAGAAGTGTCTTTTTACAGGGTCGGTGGCTAAACTGGTTTTATATAACAAAATTTATACAAAATATTTTCCATCAAAATTCACACAGGCAACTGAGCCACTTTATTTCACCTTGAATTTGCAATTTTTTGCCAATAACCTGAAATTTTGTTATCTAGTATTTAATTTTTTCAACTGATGATTAAGCATCTGCTTGATATTCCAAAAATGTTTTTAATTACCAATTATTTCAAATTAGATTCAGTAAACATGTTAAAATTTCTATTCCTTCTTGTACCATAGTTTCTCTGTTCTGTTCTTCTACTCTCATTTTTAATGGAATTACTTTTCAGTACTTCTCTTTATGAAATTACCTAAAAGCATATTACATTATAAACATGGTTCACTTTTTCTATCTTATTTTAATTTGTAGAACAACTGCTTTCACTGACTTTTAAAATACATTTTTAGTTCTAGGCAAATTTGTCAGCTGTTTGAAAGAATTCCCAAAAACTTTAAGCTTATCCTGATGGGCAAAGAGGTGATTTTTAGTTGGTTTGAGGTTTGACCTCAGCAGATTATAAAGTTAGGAGTCAGGAAAACAGCGTGAGGCTGAGTCAGGGAAGGTTTAGGTTTGATATCAGGACAGTTTTTCAGCCAGAGGGTGGCTGGGCACTGGGATATGCTCCCAAGGGAAGAGGTTGCAGCAGTGTCGAGCTCAGCAAGCATTAGGGCAATGCTCTCAGGCACGTGGTGGGATCCTTGGGATGCCCTGTGCAGGGCCAGGAGTTGAATTCCACCACCCTGATGGGTCCCTTACAACTCAGCACATTTTATGATTCCATAATTTATCTTTTTATCTTTGTTATTGGTTCATACTTCCTTATACATACATTGTTTAGGCGTGCGTTAATAAGCTTGGGCATATTATGAGCATTGTACATGTGGGTTTTTCCAAGGGAGTTTTGGCTTAATTTTTTTCTCCCCTACAGTATGAGAGGATTATTTTCCCCCTTCTGTGCTTTCCTTATCTTTTAGTTGGTAGTCAAACAGATATATTGTCTGTCAGTGATTTCAGACACTTTGACAGCATTTTGTTCTCTTTCACATCCTGGATTTATATATTCAGTTTTGATCTCCATTACATACTTATATGTTTGCCTAAGGAATGTTCAGGATCTTTTTTATGGTCTGTCCCTGTTTTGAGGTCTTGCAGTTTGCTTTTACAAGAAGATAGAAGCAGAAATGTAATTCAGTATTGAAAAGCTCATGTACTGAAATTCCAGCTACTTTACGGTGCAACTTACATTTATCATAAAAACAGAACATTGGATAAAAAGGTGTGGTGTAAATGTTTACTGACATCTCTTTTAGATAGATATATCAAAGATTGATAAGCAGCAAGGGCCTGAACAAGCTAGGTAGGTCATCCAAGTGAGTGCCTCTGTAACAATATAGTCATGCTTTTAGTGTGCACCACAACCAATATTAGAGAAAAGAACCTTATTAACAATGGATTGAGAGACTGTTGTTATTGTTGCTATTTTGCTATCTAGGAAATTGCTGAGAGACGAGTTTCCTTAGCAACATCAATCCATTCTAGTTTCAGAGGGTGAAAAATATTTTAATTCAAGAGGACCTTTGAAATACTCTAAACAAAACTTTTCTGCAAATGACAACATACCAGTTAATAAGATCTGGTATTTGGTGCCACCTGTGCTTGAGCAGCAATTAGGAAACATAAGCACAGCTTATAAAGCATGAGCTCTGGCATGGTTTTAAGTTTGTGCTGTATAAAATAATTTTGGATTTGAGGGAAGCTGGAGTGCCCCAGCTACAAATCCATGAGGATCCCTTGGACACTGGGCTGAGGCAGGTCCACAGAAACTGCAGACAGTTTTAGACAGCAGTCTGGTTTTTCTTAATCTTGGAACATTTCTCACTCTTGCTCTTTACCAAAAGATTAATATTTCAAGTTGTAGTGAGTGAAACCTAACTGATCATAACTTACACACAGGGAAGAACAATCCAGTGTATTTTTGAGTCAGTAATTTTCCTTCTGGGAAAAGGAGGGTTGTCTTGCCTCTCAGACACATTTTCAAGTGCTTCACTTCTCATGTTGTTCACCTACCACTCTGAGATTTCTGCAGTTGTGTCAATGAGCAGTGTTTTGCATCTTTGAGTGAGGCACTGGCCACCCAGCAGCACAAAATATCTGATAATGGTCTGGCAGACTCAGTGCTCTGCTGCTGGACTCAGCACCATGGAGGGAACAGTACATGGCAAAGATTGAATTTCTTATGTGTCTCCCAATTGTGTGGGCACTCAGGACAGGTGCAGGCAAAAACGTATCTCTGCAGGATTTTTGGAGTTATAAAACTAAAACTATGGAGAAAATCTTACGTGAGTCACTGAAGTATTCATGAAGAACCACATGGGAACTCTTCCTTGGTGAACACTGCTCTGGAGGTGTATAAGTGGAGAGAAATAATACCTAAAATTCTGATTGCTCCATATGGTAAAACAATTAAGTTATTGCTGAGTTATTTGAAAGTAGGATCTGACCCTTACATTATTTTACTGGAATAATTGTGTGATCCAGTGAAAAAGCTATAGGCAAAACTGAAGAACGTTATTCTGATCTCCAAAGTGTGAGTGCAGCAGCAGGTGCTGGATTTTATGCTTCACCTTGCATTTTCTCTACTTCTTCAATGCAGAAAAGAAAACAGAACTCTCACTTGAGAACTGGGTATTCCATTGGATAACTCTCTTGGGAAAGGTTGATCTGACCACTGTCTTTTTGCCTTTTACTGTTTTGCCTGCTGCTTTCCAAATATTCTTGGCAAAAGAAGGTAACACATCATAGCATAAAGCAAACGCCTGAGTTTGATCAAGACCAGCTTCAAAACTCTGAGAATTTGAAGGCAGGTTAAAGCTACCAACCTCTTCTTTTCACCTTGCACATAATACCTCTCCATCTACACAAACTATAAAACTTTTTCCCCAAGTGTTCGTGCTTTAGTTTGTTATTGTAAAATTGATATGCATTTAAATTAGCTAAGGCACATTTTAGGACTGAAAGCTTTTTTGTTATCTACATGTTCTAAAGGTGGCAAATCTCTATTTTTCTATCCAAAAAGTCACAATTTAAATTGCTCTCCACCCACTGTAATGCTTTCCTCAGTAATTTCTAATAAAGGTCAGCTTTATGAGATAATATGCTATTATTGGATGGTTTCTAGCTGTTTTGTGTGCTTTATACATTTGACAGCTGAAGAAGCAGCAATTCATTTACACAGAAAATGCTTCCCCACAAGCAAACCAGAACATGCCCACAGCCATAGATAGAAGTGTGTTGGTGGATCAATAATGTTTCAGTGTCACTGCCTCTGAAATGTGTGCACTCCTAAGCACTGATTCCTAAGTCAATCACGAGGCATTTAATGGCTAGTAGGGGACTTGAATTTATTTCTCAATAACTGTCCTGCATATGGTAGTCAGGGTGAGCTTTGACATCAAACAGGGCAACTAGTGGAGAGGTGATCTCTTGGTTGAAATGCATTTGTGGCAATTCATGAACACAAGGAAAGTGTGTGCCCCTGGCACACTGAACACCATTTATTCATTGGGACTACACCAGGACAAGGTAAATTACACTCCAGAAGGATTCATAGTCTTGGGAGCTTTGTGCTAGTGAGACATGGAAGCCTGTAGTAGCTCCTTTAAAGCTGGGGTAGCTGCTGTCTGTAAGTTGTTCTGCATTCCAAAGAATGACATCTTTAGGGAGTGCAGATGTAGTTCTTTTCTAAGGTCTTGGCATATTACAAGCAGCTTACTGAAGAGATTCAGTTTAATCTTGCTCTTCAAGCAAATGAAAAATTTCATAAGTTTCATTATAATCAAAATTTTTGACTGCCTTTATATTTTTGTATTGACATTTTGGCACTTGTAAACAAAGGTACAGTGGAAGGCTGAAGCAAGTGGAAGTATGGTGTGACACATGCAGTAGCTTTCTGCATTAGCCATTAGAATATCTGTATTTACAGTAACATGGAAAGGTCAGCTGAATCAATTGTACCTTTATATATAGATTTCAAATGTGTATCCTCAGATATGCTTTGTAGTGACATTTCAGTAGCAACCTGAGTTTTTTTTTCTTGCCACAGCATGGAAGTAAAGGCAAATATTTATGAATATTGGAAGTAGAAGCTATATGAGAATGAGAGTCAGACCCAGATAGCTCTTATCTGCTTTGTGTATTGAAGGCTGCTTTTCATTTTGCTTTATGTGTTGATGCTGGTTGGCAAGATGCTGCTTCCCTGTATATTCTGATGCAGCTTGACATTTAGCACCATAATAGGCATTGCTCAAACTTTGCTTTGCAGTGGGAAGTTCAAACTGAGAAAGTATCCCAAGTAAAAATGTTGATGTTCTGATAATTAACATTTGAGTAGGGTTTTTTGAAAATGCCCTATGTCTCTTTTCTGCAGACTTCCCTAAGAGCTATATACAGCCTCACTTAAGGGAAAATGCAATTAGGCAGATTTAAGAGGTCCCACTGGCTACTTCAAGCTCTATCTTCACTTCAAAAGGAAACTGAAGCCATTTACACTGCATTGTTTAGTTTTGTACCAAGATTTAATAATATTTAATAGAGGTGCTGGAAATCCAAAGAAGCTTTGAACAACCAGGGAACAATGTAAAGCCAGAAGTGAAAATATTTAAAAGAAAAGTAAAGAGGATTTCAAATCCATTTTACACAGCTGCATCTGCTGTGACAGTTTATTAAGCTGCAAGGCAAGGGATTTTTTTTTCCTTTCTGAAATATTTACCATAAGCTAAATAGAATTGTCACAGTGTCTCAAGCCACTGCTGCTGGAAAACTGAGCATTAGCATTCTCGCATGAGAACTTTACTTGGCTGATCCATCGAGCTAAAGGGTGAGCAAAATCAGATCCAGATGGGAGCCTCACCTGCAGCAGTCAGATCTGTGGAAGGAACTGAAAATGGGAGAAAAACTGGAGAGGGAAAGTAACAGGCTTTATGCATTTATGGATTTAGCAGAGAATTTGCCATTTTTGAAGAGTTTCCAACCTTTGAAGAGTTTCCAACCTGTCCTAAGCAGAAAACACCAACCTTTGACCCTTTTCAGGAGAAAATTAACAATTTCATGAGGGTTTTCTCTTTGACAAAGTGACCACCTTGGCTTAGGAAAGTAATGCGTAAAATAGTGGCCTAGAAGGATTTTTTAATTTCTGAAATGATTAATGTAAGTTTAAGTTCATTTAAGTTGCATCATAAGTTGCAGCATTCACAAGTGCTGCATTAGTAGATTTGGTAGGAAAGTAGAAACACAAATCCCTTCTCCTACCAGCTAGCCTGTCACTGGAAATATCTCTCCCAAAACAACGCACCAACCACCAAGCCTGTAAGAGACATCCTTCTTCTAGCTAAATCCTTCTGTGCTCAGTCCTCATTAAATTTGCAGTCATGTGAAATAAGTGTCCATAATAACAAAATAAAGGTTTGGACCTCCGAACTGGACTTTTCCTCCAGTGGATCAGTTCCGACAATAAAGTAACCATGACAGTTTTATTTCCAGTTTTATTTCCTCCATGTAAACAGGGCAGCTGTATGGAGAACAAGACAGAAGAGAATGAGAGGAAAAAACACAGCAGAGGCAAATCCCACCAGCCTAATTCCTGCAAGCTTCTGCAGAAGTTAACAAACCACCTTGGTGAATGAGGCATCAGCCCCTCGCCTTTTCCCTTGATGCTTAGAGAAGTCATTGCACTCCACATATGTGCCACACAGTTAGGCCCTGGAATAAAGATAATGACCTTGAAAAGCTTGTTCCTGATTAAAGTTACCCCTTTGAAAGCACACAAATAGTTCTGGCACCTTTGGCCATTCATGGCTATTAACTGTTACCTGAAAGAGATTGCAACAGAGTCTGCAATTAAATGCTCTTTAAAGTTCTATTCCTTTTAAATGAGTAAGAAATTGCACACAATATTTATTGCATTCTGTCAAGTCCTCTGGAAATATTTTCAACCCTTAATTAGACTTAAACAGAGAGAATAAACCCCTATGATGCTGACAGAAAATTTTGACATTAATTAATGCATAGAAAATCAAAAGTTTCATCATAGTATGTCACATCTCGAAGAAGCTATTGCAGGGGGTCTGAGAAACTGAAATATAACCTATGTCATGACTTACTGGTAGCACTAATTTTCCTATTATATATTCTATTTCTATAAATTAAATTCTGCTGGAATGTAATCAAGCATAAATTGCTGTGTTCTCTCTGATATGTGCATATTCCTCTGATATTTTCATGATGATCACAGAACCTTCCGTTTCTAACTAAAGGCTGACCACCAGAGCTCTAATTTTTTTTTTTTCCTCTTTTTTTTTTTTTTTTTTTTTGGAGTGCAACTTTTTCTTTTGCAGGGAGGATGTGAGGTTGAGGAATGGGGATGATGAACAGGGATTTTCTTTTCCAACCAGTTATGACTTTTTGATAAAACTTGCAGGCTAAATATCTTTTGTAAAATGTTGCATCAGCAGGAAAGGGACATCATCATCATCATCATCTATTTGGTATACAACGTTCCAGAATTCAGAATATATTGGAAAATCAAAACTAAATTAATAAAATGAAAGGGTAATATTTTGAAAAAAAAAGAATCAAGGTATTGATTTAAGGCTGGGAAGCAACAAACAATATCAGAAAACTGATTTTTAAAAGGGAAAGTCTTTCCTTTCTGAAAGCAAAGAGCTGGGGGCAGGGAAGAAATTAGGGAGAGTCCCTAGGATATTACACCCATTCACAGAACAAGAACTCATTTTCATTTCTAGCACTGAAAAGCTCTCATGTGACCCATTGCCCCTGAGAACATCACTGATTTGTTTTTCTGTTTGTTTGTTGGGTTCCTCTCAATATTGACATAGTGATGATAAGGATATTCACTGGTCATAAGAGGGTGGAATAATTACCTAATTAAGTCAACACTTCAGGAAATTAGGCAAATACATGAAATATGCATGGGAAATGGATCAGTTTATTTTCCTGGATTCTCCTGTGCTGTTTTTATCTGCAGCTCACATGCTAAAGGGGAGGAGAGAGGCAGGAGGAGAAAAAGGAGTGGGAAAGAGCAAGGAAGGCTGGTGTGCTGCATTTGCTTTGCAACCTAAAAATAAAAGATTCAATAAGCAATTAAAACAAACTTCAGTTTCAACTGGTTAGTGTTTCGTGAGGGATGTGTTCATTATATATTTCAGATATTTCAAACTAGTACTTTTTAATATATAAAATATTTTCTACTTATGTATGTTATACAATGCAGCTTTATAGAAAAACCTAAGACTTAAAACTGAGGTACAGCCGTCCATATTTAACCCATTCACTGAGTTCTATACACTTAGGAATCCTGACTTTCTGACATTGCTCCATGCCTGTTTTTCAGATTTTTGAATGGAGGCCTCTGGTGCTGGAGAAATCCTTTTCCTTATTTTCTCTGTCTACATTTGTGACTCTGCTGCTCTAGTTACACTGGTAACTTTCTGATTACTCTAGATTATTCTTTACTTTTTAGAACACTTTCTGGAGTCTGGGAAGCATGTAATTCAGTCTCACAGGGCCATTCAGTGAAGGAAAGGATAAACAAATGGCTGTAGGATAAAGCAAATTTTAACCAGTTGGACAAGTTATTCAGTATAACTTCCCTTATTCAACCCCTTTGTCTAGTCAATAAATGCAGAAGAAATGAAAATAAAAAATTAGCTGCAAAAGAAAGCTTATGAGTACCCTATGCTGAAGTCCCATTAACAAGGCAAAATGATGGGAAAGTCACCACAGAAACTTCTGAATAGGAAAAGGTGAGGAGTGAGGTGCCAAGAGTGATCTCTTCATATACAGAGATGTTTATTTTGCCTGCAATACACTGCCCTTAACACAAATAAATGAAACACCCCAGTTAATGAGAACAAGAAGCACTAACATCAGCATTCAACAGAATGTCCCTGAGAAATTCTGCACTCCTTCTCATACTTAATGCACAAGTGATGCACACAGAGTAAATCTTCATATACTTACCCTCAGCAATACCACAGAACATCAAAAATTGAACTGACCTAAAAATAAACAGGATATTTACTTTGAATGAAGGAAAGGAAGCATCTTAACAGCAGGTTTCTAGCAGCTTTTCACCTCTATAGTACACCTTGGTTTCATTTTCTCTGTTTTTGTAAGTTGTCAAATCAGCTAAACTTAAAACCATTCTATCAGTGAAAATGCTGGGTCAATTCAAACCATGGTTCATTTAACTTATTTTATCAAAGTGAGTTCAGTAAACCAACAAGTTGGGAGTGATCCTTTTGGCAGCCCTCACCTCAGTCTCTGAGCCCTCTCAGAGAGTGGGGATCTTTACAAATATTTGTCTTGCACTTTCAGCACACTCATGCAGCCAAGAACAACTCCAGACAGTGAAGAACAGTGCTAATAGAGACCTTTTCCAGTGACGGAGCTTTCCTTTAATAATAGCAACACTACAAGGACCACAGAAGTGCCTCACAACAGCAGGCTTCAAAGTCATCCTCCAGTATCTTTTTCACATGTTCTGCTTCAAGCTTTCAACCAACTTCAGTTCCCCTTTTGTGCCACAATCCCTTGGTTGCAATTCAAGTAAAGGACATAACAATCATGGACAAAATCTCCATGTTCCATGTACAGCTGGATTCCACTTTGATGGGTTTGTTTTACAGGTGTACAGGCACTGAGGCTCTCATTAAACCTTCCCTGCTGTTATTTGAGCTTATGCATGAAGCCACCATAAAGAAATAATTTTAGCCTTGTTTTTTTCCCCTCTCTCTGCTAATTATCAAGTGTCTGACTGATTGCTCATGATTGATGACTGATGGGGAGAGGATTCAGCAGGTGTTAATGGGTTGGGTGACGTGAGTGACACAGGGGAAAGAAGTGCCCCAGAATTTCATCAAAGTGTGATTGCTGATTTTGCCTGTATATGGTTTTCCTCATGGTGGAGTGTGCATCAATCTGTATTATAAACTGAAAATGGAAATTTCTCTAATTCAACATTACTAGAAAGATTATCACTAAAGGATGTTGATTATTTCTGATCTTCATTTTTGAAAATTTTTGTTTGATTTGAACTTTCAAGTGATGCAGAAAGTATAGTCAAGTGAAAAACAACTCAAAGTAGAATAATCAAATTAAATACTACTAACTGAATTCAGCATCAGGAAAGAAATATAGAAATGCAATCCAAAACCTATCTCAACAACTTCATATAGTTATGAAGAGAAATACATTCACATGAAAGACTTAAATAGTTTTTTAATTTAATCAAACAGGTAGTCATCTTAACAGCAAAATTACTTCTTCTGAGACAAGAAATGCAGACAGGTTTTATGTAAAATGCAAAAATCCAAATTTGAAAGTGATTTCTAACCAACTAAACCACAGAGCCACCTTCCTGATGTCTTCTGCTTTGGTGAACCCTATGCTATAATGCTTTTTATATGTTCATAAGCATCCTATACTTAGCTACCTCTTCTTGGAGGCAGATCCTGAAAGGGGTAGACTGGTGTTTCTGCCTGCAGTGAAACTTTCTTTAACTGTAGTACAAAAGAAATAACTCCACTCCTTAAGGAGTGTGTACTAGATGCTGAATTCTTCTATGGGAACAAAATTATTTTAGCGTAATAGAACTAGTGAAAGTTTTACTTTAAATAGGAACAGCAAGATAGACATCTGTCCTTTACTAGACTTCAATATGTTCAAATCCATTTCAGTGACTTCTAGAAAACTGGTAGTAAAAAGAGAGCTTTTTACAGAGAAAGGGAAAAGGAGTTGCCCTCATAGCTGCAAGAATAAGAAACTTGGAACAGATAAATAAGACAGTTTTTGATCAAGTTAGAGGTTCCAAAAATTAATTTCCTTCCTCTCTTACTCAATCAAATACATTAAAAACAAATATTCTTACTGCTTTCATTAGTGATTGGGTACAGCTTCAATACCTGTACCAAAACCTAACAATGAATGCTAAAGAAAGAGGGTAAACTAGTGAAAAAACAAGGCATAGCAATGATCTTGGCAATAAAGTTGCTGAGGTCAAGAACTAAGAAGCACTGGAATATTTGGTAGGAGCATGGCTTTTATGCTGCATCCCAAACAGCCCAGAGCACGCTATCCTAAATGACATTTCTCTCTTTGGAGAGAAATTTTACACTCTCTTGTTAAAGTAGCAGTCAGAAATCATGATTTCCTGACAGTAATACGTGACCATCACAAAACAAGCTTTCTGAAGGCAGTAGTTCTATTTGCTGTGTATCCTATGAAGAATGGCAGTTTTAGAGAGGAAAACACTGGGAACCAGCATGCTTAAATATTGTGATA
Source organism: Chloebia gouldiae (assembly GCA_003676055.1). Taxonomy (NCBI): domain Eukaryota; kingdom Metazoa; phylum Chordata; class Aves; order Passeriformes; family Passeridae; genus Chloebia; species Chloebia gouldiae. The sequence continues at coordinate 214,456 of QUSF01000048.1, read as the reverse complement.
CAGAGCACAGACTTTTATTGTTCAGGTCTGAACAGGTGTTTCTTTTGTACGCACCCCAAAGAAAAAGGATCTGCAATGGGCATGCAGAGCTGAAAAACACAAGCACACACACATATATTTGGCATGCATGCTTTTGTTGTGTCCATTACACCAACAGACTGTTATTTTCCTAACTTATCAGATTGCATCACAATCATTTCCCAACCTCACTAATACAAAATTAAAAATGTAAGGTATTTCATCTCATGTATGCCGTTAGTATTGTTGCACATTTGTAAGAGGCTGATTACAAAGATAGAACATCTCTATAACCAACCTTTGACAAATAATTTTTTATATAAGGATATTCCAAATACTAGTTGCCATCCCTTTTTTTTTAATTTTTCTTTTTTTTTTTTTTGGCAAAACATCAGTTATATTCCAGTTTGGAGACTTAAATCTTTGAGGAATTTTTCTTCCTGACAGCAGTTTCTAATAAACAATGTAGTCTCATGGTTCTTACTAATGAAATAAGACATTTTTATGGAATGAAAAAGGACAAATATCAAAGGGGAAAAAAGTTTCTGCTTCTGAGCTCTAAGGCTAGAGCATTTAAAGCATTTAGTGGTATTTATTGAAAAAATGCTTATGTGTATTCTTTTGAAAAACAAATATTCTTTGTAAAGGAAAACTAAATTATTTTATTATTATTACCACAGACAATCCATTTACTGAATGTTTCTGTCAACCACACACACAATCCAACATCCAATGCACCATTTAGCAAGCCAGAAATATATTGCCTTTTCAAGTATGTGTTAGGGTCCACAATAAACAGAAGTCAAGAGGAAGAGTGTTACTGAAGGAGGTAAATGAGTTATATTAGCACAGCCAGAAAGAACAAAGCAGAAATTTGGTAGAAAGCTTTGAATTACTGTCAGATGAAAGAAGCAAAACCATTAAATTTAATGGCAGAGATAGATGGAGAATAAATTATGAGTGAACTGGACTACATAAGATTCTTAAAACTGTCTGAACAGTTTAATTGACTAAATGACCCTGTATTTCCAATATATTAGCATAGTTACAATATGCTTAAAGCCATCAAAATCATGTTTATTTTCTGTAGCTATTCTTCAAAACCTGTTTTATAAAGCTATGTGAGTCCCAAGTAATGTTTTCCAGTCTTCTGTTCTTGAGGGTTTTATTCTGTTTTGTTCTTGAGATCAAGTCTACAAATAACATTTATTACTTTTAGACAACTTGAAGAGTTGTTATATCAACCAGAAAAGTGAAAAATTGATTAGCACTGCAGTATTATCAACTTCAGGCCATCATCATCACTACTTCTGATGACCTCCATAAGTCTGACATTAGGTGTGATCATTTGACCATCTATCTAGCCTGCCTAGAATTAATCAAGGACCAGGCTAGACTTCAGAATCTGGTCCACCAAAATCATCTCTAGGGATCTTTCTTTCCAGCCCCTACCATTACTGCTTGCTTCATGCCTCCAGGTATGAGAAGCTTTAGGCTTAATTAATTTTATCCCATCTGATGTAACTAACTGCCTGTGTTCTCATTACTTCTATAGGTATCTAATCCCAATAAGCTCTTTACTTGGTATTTCATGGCAATAATTTCCATAAGCTAATTATATGTAGGGTAGAAAAATGCCTTCTTTAAATCTCTGTCATGTCTCTCAGCACAAGCATCCCTTAATCTCCCACAGTTCCATAGACAATTTTGCACCCCTCAGAAATCCCTTGCTTGGTGTTCAGACTCCCAGAAAATTATCTGATAACCCTCACAGTCTCTGGCCACTGCTCCTTCTCATCAGATAAACTTGGATCCCAGTGAAGACATCCAACATTTTCCTTTGCTAATTTAGTTCACCTGTAACTTTTTCTTAGCATCCAAAGCAACTGGCCCTCTGTGTTCCCCAAGGCAATCACACTTTTCATGTGCTGATTTTGGCTTGCATGTGTGTGCCCTCAGCTGACCAATTTTCGTGTGTCTAACATCAGTTGTTACTCTATCTCTCTTTTTTACCTGTCCTTGTCAGAACTCCAGACCAAAACGACTTTGTGACTTCACCTGTATATAATGTCTCTTCAACTCCTTCTCCAGAAACTGATCTCCCCCTATCACAGTTGTTTATTTATCCCATAATTTCCTGTCCTTACTGGATTTTGTTATCTTCTTGTAATGATTTTTCAGACAAACTTTTCCAAACCTTTTAATAAGGTTTTATATTTGAATAGTAGGTTCTGCCTGAACTATGAACCCCGAAGAAGGAAGGCAAAGGAAATACAAAGCTTATGCAATAGAGAGCCTCTACTGATCTTTCTGAGATCACCAACATTTTGGCAAGTAGAAGCTGGAAGACCTTTCTGCTGAGTGCACAACAAGGTTTATCTTTAGGCTTAATCGTGAATAAATCTGCTATAATTCTCTAGCATTCACTTCTTCAAAATATTTTCAGGAGAAACCAACCATCAAAGTCTTTATACATTATTCATACACGTCTCATTTCTTCTCTACTTCATTGGGAAATACTTGTAGATGTTATCTGTGGCATGTGAGAATTCTTTTTTAAAAAATGTTTTGATTATACTTCTTAAAAATTGACAATCTCTGATAGCAAAATGCCAATTTAAAAAAAATATATTCTGGTTTTTTATCTAATTTGTCAGATTGACACATCAAGTTAGCAATTTTTAAATGATATTTGATTGAAATATAGGCAGATTTTAATTAAATATTTTATGTACAAATAGGGCCTATAAAAGTAGACCAAAAGCTATGATATACTCACAACTAACTTTCCTTGATCTAGACACATTTTGTGTTTTCATACACTTGCTTGAAATGCTAATTTATTTTTTTTCTTTTTTCCTGTAGTAGAGGACTCTCTTTTTGTCAATAAATCTGCTGTTAAAATTAAGAAAACACTGTAACATAATTATCATTGTAATTGTAAAAAATGTATTGCCTTGGGGACACATGAGCTAATAAGAAACATATTTAATAGATAAAGAGTAGAGCATAATTTACTTTGAGTAATTAAACAGAATCCTGAAGGGCCTTGATGTTCTGTATTACCAACAGGTAAATCTTCTGGGAGACACAGTAATAATCAATAATCAAATAATGGATTAAGTGGGTGTCATGGTTTCATGTTAGCCACTGTGAAGAAAATTAATGCTACCCCAGCCAAAGCAGCACAGCAAAATATATACTCTATAAAACAGAGTAAAACTCTACGTGGAGAGTGCAATTAGCTATAGATGGCAGTGATTGTCCCTCTGCACTCGGCACTGGTTCAGGCCAGACATTTCCTTTCCCTTTCCTTCCTTGGCTTCTATACTATATTAAGGTAATTTCAAAGATAGCTCATTAATTTAACTACTTCCAACCTGAAAGCCTAAAATTCTCTATCTCTCATGGTATCAGTTTTTCAGGTTTGTCACTGCTGCAGTTGCAGAGGTATTTGCTGAGGAGAAAGTCCCAGCCCCTTTTCAGGGCACTGATTACTCTTTGAGAAGATTAGCCTCTTATGACAGAGAAAGTTCCTTTATCTGAAGAGAAAACAAAGCACAGCAGCTTACAAAATAAGATTTTAGAATAATTTCGTCCATCTAAGTAGCCAAAGCCATTAACAAATCAGGTCATTAAGCTTTTATGAAAGGAGCTGTCTGCACTGTATTATTACTTCTGAAATCACAGTTTATTGGCCTAGTTTACAGAATCTAAAGAAAAAGAAAGTCTTCAGGAAACAGAGATGGAAAATGTATTATACAATCCAAACCCAAAAGCAACCTAAAACTCATTAGTGCTCTCTAAAATTAACATACATACTCTGATTCTTCCTTCTGGCCAGTCTGATGATGAAGATGAATAGATCCAAATCTATTCTGACAATCATTCTTATTTATAACCTCTTTATGGGGTCTGAAATAAAACTGTTCAATTTTAACATTGCAGAGGTTAGAACAATTAGATAATAGCTACTAGGATTCTTTCTCTTCCATGTCACAAGTAAAATACCTCAGAAATAATTTGGTTATCTAGAAGACCACAAGAAATAAGATATACAGTGAGTGATTCCTTGTCCTGATATAGAGACTAGCAAGCATCTCCCCTCAAAAGCTACACATTCCTGCACAATTACTTTGATGTTGAATTTAGTTTAGTTTCAACCAAGAAGTCCAGGCAAAGGTTAAAGCATTTTTTCAAGTGGACCATCTCTTGAAGCCCAGAACACATACTCTGAAGTTTTAGTTTTTCTGTGGAGACCCATCAAACTCTAGTGGCAATTCCATAGAGAGTGGTGGCCAAAGCAGGTTAGTTTCCATTAATCACTTAGAAATTTTTGATGGACTGTACTGATTTTATCTTAACTAATTGATGACCTAATGTGTACTTTAAGGGGTTGTCAGTCATTTGATATAAACATAAATGCTGCTACAGAAACAGGCCAACAAGAACTACAGCCCACTCTCTAAAAAACCTTCAACCAGTTTTAAACAAAGTTAAAACATGGAAGTCTGTAGTAGCTTCATTTCAAAACAATAAACCATCTGCCTCATTAAATCATCAAGACTACTCATCCTTTACTTCCTCTTGGCTAAATTTGTTCTTCTCAAAACTGTTGAGCTGTAGCCAGGCCTAATTCTCCATCCTTTCAAGAGCTGCTCCTGCTCTGAATAACTGAACCTCATCAGCTGGCTCTCACTCAAAAACTGATGCCCATCCCTTGCAGCTGGAATACAGCATTCCATTATTACTTTCACACTTAGGAAGATGAATATCACAGGCAGAAACTAGCAGGGAAAAGTGGTAGCTATTCTAATAGACCCACTTATCTGTCCCTGACAGAAAATACCTATCTTCACGAGAAATAAAAAATACTACGAGTGATTATTTGTCCTAATTTAGAGACTAGCAAGCATCTCCCCTCAAGAAATCTTTCAAGCTAGTTCAATGAAAACACTGCTAATATTCCCTTATGAAAATTCCATCAAACAAACATTTCATCTTATAGAAAGCACTCTGGATTTTTCTTAACCAGAAATTGACCTGCTACATGATAAAGATTTTGTTGCAGAATGATGAGACAAATATTTGATAGAAAAAGTAAAAATACATCAAAATACATTTAGAATTCAACATACATTTCTTTTCCCTGGAATAGAATGAGCTGATTAATCTACAATGTGTGGCCTAAAGCATGAGTCAAACAAGACCAGAGTGGTAAATCTCATCCAGAATAACAAATAGCTCAGAGGTTTTATATCAGCACTATCAAAATAACAGAAAATATCAAAATAATTATGAATGGCACTAGCATAAAAGCCCAACAATTATCAGAGGCAGCCAGAAATGTTTAGGATAGAGTTCTTCAGGGGGGGAAAAATCCACAGAGAGCCCTTGGATTTTGTGGAGGAAATATAATTTCATTAAATTCCTAGAGAAATTTTCTTGTATGTTTGTGACATTTTCTTGTATGTATATTTGACTAATAGCTGCTTAAGAATTTGAAAAAAATTTATCTCAGTCACTAGTATACACTACTATACACACCTTTAGCAGCGTATCCTATGTTTACCTGCAGAAAAATGGGACCACCTCTTCAACACTGAGGGAAAACAGCAGCTTAATCAAAATGGTTTTGTTTAGATATGTAAATATGATGTTTTCAGTTCCTTCAATAACGCTGGTGATGTAGGCTCAGTTTGTAATTCACTTTAAACTCTATATTCTGAGGAATTATTGCTGGGTTATTACCCTCTAAGCATAGCATTTGTCAGCAGGATGTAATTCAAAAGGGGGAAAACCATAAAAGGAAAAAACAGGCAAGAACCTGTTGAGTCAAATGTTTTGGTTCTAATATACAAAATATACAATATTATACAGAATTCCTTGTTCTCTCAGAAATAACTAGAGCCCTACTAGGCTTGACACCATAAATTAGCAGGAGAAAAGTGCTTTCAATGGTAACACTGGACTCATTAATAAAATGCTGAAGAGAATTGGACTCAGGATAGATCCTGCCCTGAACAATGAACACCCCTAATCTGGCAATCCACCAGCCATAAAACAACTTTAGAAGTTTTACCTTGTTTAATGAGCAAAATGCTGGTTATCTCCCCTTGCTCTGAGAATTTTTTAAATTAGAAATGGGGGGTGTATTCTATTCCTATCTGATGGGGCAGTTTTCTTTATCTCTTCTGCAACCAATCCTCCCTCTGGAGAGACATCTTCTGTTAATGGGCAGTTCAGTGCCACAGGTGTGACTGAGAAAATTCCATCATCCCACTGGGAGATGCTCTGCCCAGGGGGAGGAGCCAAGCATTCCTACCTGGTTATAATCAGAGATCTGGAAAACCACAGTCAGCTTTTGCCACTGCATTCCCAGAGGAGCAGCTTTCTTCCCCACTGCATTCCCAGAGAAAGACCAGGCCCTTCTACACCAGCTCTGGGCCTTCAGAAGAAGACTACACCCTTGTGCAGGATCCCTGCTCCAGCAGAAGCACAGCTGGCACTGCAGGAGGGCTGAGCCACCATTTAAGGGGACTGCTGCCACCTCCCTGACCCGCAGGCTGTCAGGGTGTATCCTGACTCTGCCAGTGTTGTTCTGCATTACTGCATTGTTCATTTTACTTTTATTTTCTCCCCTAATAAAGAACTGTTATTCCTCTTCCCATATCTTTACCAGAGAGCCCACTTAATTTCAAAATTGTAACAATTCAGAGAAGAGTTTACATTTTCTATTTCAGGAGATGTTTCTGCCTTCCTTGATAGACACCTGTCTTTTCAAACCGAGACAGAGAATTAAGGTTTGGAGGAATTTATCAAAATCAGCTCTTCCTTGATCCTTCATACTCTGGAAGTAAAGTCTTGGACTTCAATAAAGACCATTCCATTGCTGTTCACTTGGAGTTCTGTGAATAATTTTTATTCCAAATATTGCTGGTTTAATCAGAAAATTTACTGAGCTATTTTATCTCATAAGACTTCATCTACCTTTGGACACTCCTTTCCCTCCCTCTCTGTATTTACAATACCTATTGTGCCATTTTGTTACACAGCAGTTATTCACTCCTGAAAATTCCAGGTCCTTTTTTCATAGCAATGATAGATGCATCCAACAAGCCACAGAGAAGTAAACTTGTCAACATTTTCCCCTTCCAGCTCCACTTCTGATCTGTTTCTATATTGACTCTTTTTCTCCAGTTAAGAAAAAATGCTGTCTCTGAGCTCATATCAGTTTTAATATTTACAACCTGCCAAAATGATTCAGGCTCCTTACTGAGGCCTTAGCTCACGTGTTTAATTGATCAGGCCCCAAATCCCTTTCTTTAACATGAGCATTAAATCAATCTCTTAGAGCTGGCAACATCCCTCACAGTAGGTAAAAAGACATTTTTAGTACAGATAAAAGAAGAATACCTAATTCCTATTTAGTTAAGCTTTGATCAATTATAACACTTCTGAAGTTTCAAGAGGCCTTCTATAAATAATTAGCTGGAAGTAAGAGGCAATACTGTGACAAGAAGCTGTTTGTTGTTGAGCATCAGTGTCAGGCTCCATCTTTCCTTGTGAGCACACACAGAACCACCTGCCTCAGCTGGAGCTCCCCAAAGGTGAGATCTCAGTGCTGCACAGAATTACACAGCCTCCTGATCCTTCCCCACCTCTGTGCTCCCAATTTACTGACAGAACATACAAAAGCCAAGGGCAAGTCTAAATTTCACTCCATGAGAAAAAACTTAAATGGTGATGAATGGGACTGCTCAGGTTCTGAAAGGTTTCCCCAGAAATCAAATAAAAATGGCTTGTGAAAACAGAAAGTTTAAGAGAAATTTTTTTAGGTAAATAGATATAGCTTTCCACAGTCTGTAGCAGTGCATGGTCTCCTAACAGCTTTATACTCCATTTCAAAGAGTGAAAGATCCAAGCTGAAGACAGGGAACACAAAATCTCTCCAGCCTTGAGTGATCCTGCCAGCCATGAGACAAGTAGATCTGCAGAAAAGTGCTAAATGTCCTGTTTACTGTTAACTGAATGTCAATGAAAAACACAAGAAAAAAATATGATTTTCTGTTTTCATTAATCACCTTGCTCCTTTCTATCAGCCTTATTTATTTAACATAACCAGATAAACACACAGGCATATCCTTAACTACAGAAGGAAAGCCAGCCAACAAATTCTTGCAATTCACTGGGTAAGATATTCCAAACTGAAGTGACCACAAAGGTTTTATAATACCTTGAACAGCTTTAAATATCCTCACTTACATCTGACCCTTCAGACAGTATAGTTAGGCCAATTTCACATTTAATTTCTCACTTTTATACAGCTTGACTCTTCCACCTCAGCATATCTTAAAAATCGAAGACATTCCTTGCAATAATAAAATAACTACTTTCAATAATATAAGAGATAATTTGATGATCATTCTTTAAAACAGGAACTTAAACCTTTTTACTGTGGAGTTGATGGCATAAAATTATATCCATATATAAATGCTCTACTGCACCTTTATTATCATTTTGAAATACTGACTTCTCACAGTTGGTCTGAAACTATGAGGCAGATCTTGAGGGCAGAATTTGATAGGAGCAGCTGCTTTTTCTGTCAGCCTTTACCAAAAAAGAGCCTGTAGATTGATTTTAACACTAGTACTTTAAGGGTTGGGCTTAGTTTGATATTAGATCCAGTAATTTTTGGTTGATTTTAGTAAAATGTATTATTATGATGTTAAGAATAGTTCCAGACATTGACAGATGAGGATTCATTTGAGCTTCATATTTAAAGGTAATGTTATATATATGCTTACACTTGTACATTTTTTCTTCTATTTTGTTTGTTTTTTTAGTGAAATAAATATATTCTTGTTTACTGAATATAAAACAAGAACAGGATAACATCTCTTTGCAAACACATCTTGGTGAGCAGGCTTTGTTCCTCTGGGTAATTCTTTCAATAGAGCTACTCACATGAAAAAGCAGCTCATGTGGGTGTGCAGTGAGTTACTGCACAGTGAGGATTGTTATCCAGTAGTACAGATTTTTACCATTTCCCAAAAGTCTTACTAAAAGAAGATCATGAAATAATTGCTCTGTATCCTCTTGCTGTCACTCTTTTTCCATTTCCCTCGCCTCCCTCCCCCCCTCAAGCTGTTCAGCACTATAAAAGAGATAGTTACAAATTCCAGAATTGTATAAAAGTGGTTGAAAGTTGAAAACTTCTTTACTTTTTTCCTCTCCTTTCTTTAATTGAAAAATGTCTGAGGTTTGTGTTTCTAAACCTAAAATCCAAACTGTTTCTTTCATGTGTCTTTTATGACATGCTTCACCCTAGAGCAAATGCTTACACAGCTGGGAACAGGGGATTGTAGTGGAAGCAGGAACAAATGTCTCAGCTGCAGCAGCTCCGTCTGGCACAGGCATAACTGGTTTAGGTCTGAACTGGGAGCTCACACCCTCAATCTCTCTACAAACTTAAAGGTAGTGTCATGTTTACAAGGATGGTGAGAAGGTAAATTCAAGCTGCAGTGCAAAATAACAGGCAACGCTGTGGCTGTGCTCTGAAAACAGAGCCCGACAGGAGCAGTGTATCAACACCTGAGGTGAAAAAGCATCTCTGGCAATTACAATGAAGCAGCTTTTTGGCCATAAGATATTAAAAAGAAGGTCAAAAGGAAAGAAAATAAGTTAAGATGGGAAGGTTTGTTTTTTGTCTTTTGGTGTCACAAGTCTTTGAAATTTTTCAGTATTTTTAAATCCTCATGTTAACCATGGATAAGGTTTGAACAAAAGTAAATTGTGCTAGCATTCTTGCACAAGACTGGAATATGTAGTTAAGCACCTTTGAACACTAAAGCAGGGGCAGTGTTAGTGGAAAAACCTAATTCATGCTTTTTGACAATATTAAAGATTTTTGCACTATATAAGTTATGATAGAAGTGATATATGTAGTTACCACTACCACACTTAAGCTGTGCATAATGAAAGCAAAACTTTGCTTTAATGCCCCAATGTCCAGTTTGTTCCACATGGCAGAATACTGGCAGCTATACAATTTTAGTGAGGGAAGAAAAACAAACAAAACCAAACATGGACATTCTTTTCCTAAACAGGTAAAAATACATAATATTAAATGCTGATCCTTAAAATGAGACTACTTTACCACAGGCTTCACTAAAGCAGGAACTCCATTCTAAGCACATTGGGGTATAATTTAAAAAGGTTCTTACCTTTCCTAATGTTGTAGTTGTGCTACAACAGAAGCACCACTTTCATTCTTTAACATACGAATTAAGTTATTAGAATAACTTAAAAAAATAATTTTCAGCAATAAAATAATAAAGCATTTAACAGTATTTCTTGCTATCAACTTTTACTGGAAGTTCACTGGCTGAAGTACAGACTTAGCAGTGAAATACAATCTTCTCTTCACTCAAAATGCCATTGAAATTCACCTGCTCTGTAGAGCTCATGGCTGCTCACTCACTGGTAGGAATTAACAGCATATTCACTGTAATTATTCACACTAAATTCACAGGAAAAAGGGGGATAGATAACTAAAAAGATCTGGTCTAACCATTGTATTTCATCACTTTCTAAGCAACTTTTTTTGAGTATTCAGAAGCTTCAATTCCTAACTGATTCAGTATATGTGGATAGGAGAACAAAAACAAGAAAAAGATCACTAATAGGCAACAGGATAACATCTAAATTAAAACTCCCTTTATGTACATTCCATTTAGGTCTCAGAGGAAACCAGGACTATTTTCATGGCCCTCACACATTGCTGCCATAGAGTCAATCACACAAATAACTAGTATTGTTGCACCTATTTTCACTGCCTGCTGATATAAACTATGCCATTAACAAGAGCAAAATGTTCTGCCCTGTTTTATTAAGGTTAGAAAATTATTTATGGAAAAAATAGAAGGTATGCACACCTATTCACACATAAGTTCACAAGTATATACATATGGCATTCATAACACTAGCTGCTTAATCCTTTTTCCTTTATTTCCATAGCACTACTAACATGCATCACTGACTGTAGTGAAATCCAAATCCCAAGATTGTTTAGAAGAATAATCTATAGTTTCATGTTCACTCTGAAATCATCTGGTGAATAATCTTTACTGTTCTTGTTAGCAAAAAGGAGAAGACAGATTTTGGTTACAGCCTGGAACTAGGAAATTATTACAATTTTCTGTTAACAAAGCATCTTACGTTAGAGCTTTTATGACAGAGCTTTCATTTGTTTCTGTCCTAAAATGAATTGAGTGAAGAGATAACTTTCAAGCACTATATTTAAGCATATTTCCACAGAACAAATGAATTATATACCTGCATACAGCACAACATGCATCAGCTATAATGAAAAGTTTCTGTCACCCAACCAGAGTGGATTTCACAGTAACCATTGGATTTATCACTTTCCCATCTTCTCCAGGGTTGGTGGGAAACTTACAGAACTACTTATGAAGATCAAATACTTTTCCTTTGAGCAAACACATGCTGGCACCAAACAGCAGGTCTCTCATATCTGGGGTTTTATTGAGGGAAAAATATCTTCAGGCTATTATGAAAAAATCTTTGCATTTCTAAGAGCAGCTCCAATGACATAGATTAGCTACTGTTGCTTTATCTAACTGCCAATAGTATAGTTTTAGTGATGACAACTACAAATAGGTGATACTATTTATAGAAGTTTAAATATTTTGTATATATTTGTCAAGTGTCGCTGTGTTCCTCCTTTGATTTCAAAGAAAAAGTCTTCATTCTGATCACAAAATCTCAAATAAGTAGACTTCCTGAAAACATTTCCTACTTTTCTCTGAAGTGGAAGTTTGTTTTGACAAGTACATGTACTACTTCACATACCACAGAGAATTTCTTACAGATGCTCTCAAATCCAGAGTGATCCTCTACCCCACTATTCTCAGGAGCCATCATCATCATGTTTAATAGCCAGAACACAAGTCAGAAGAGATGAAAGTGGTGAGAAATGCATGGAGGGCCTGTTGGGACCTCCCATCTTTTAAGCATCTCTCCCAGCCAAAAATAAAAATAAATTCTTGCTTATTGTTAGTGGATTCCATTCCACAGCCCAGTATTCTGAGCTTTACTTTTAATAAAGGTTTATTTTAATAAGGTTTCAACAGTCCCACTGTAACTGGGAGGCAATCCTTGATGTGACCACTCAAGTCTAGTATTCAAAAAAAAAAATCTTCATTAAAATTTTTTCTGGTTTACCATACTGATTCATGGTATGCTGCCTCTACTAATTAAATTAATAGCTACACTTGCTTACTAAAGAGATTAAGTGCTGCATTGCCCTCACTCGGCAGGTTAGTTGCTAGGCAGCTCTCGCTGGGGATTTGGCACTGTGCTCTTATCTCCAAAGACAAAGGATCTTTCACGAGGAGAATGAATGCTACACTGCTCTCACTGAGAGCATTCATCTCCATTTTTATATCTCAATAGCTCTCTTTTAATTATTTTCATCATTTGGTGCATTCTAGTGTTGCAAGCCTGTTTAATCTCGAGTATATTTATACAGCTATGCTATGGATTGCTTCCATTTTTCCCTCCCCTGCCAGTTTACAACCTGAAGATTTATTTCAAGTCACACATGAAGGTCTTGCACTCCAGAGCTTGCCACGATTGCTACTGCAGTAATATTCAGTCTGACGTTAAAGCCCTTCTCAATGTTTTTCTATCCACTGAACTGTTCATTTCAATTTTTTTTTTTTACCTTGTTCAGTCCATCCTACACTTCAGTTCATACCTGGGAAGTTACACCTTTGATCAGCAGCCTCAGTGTGCCAAAAGCTTTGTCAGTGCAAGCAGCACAGGCACCATGACATAGCCAAGAATGTGATTTATGGCACCAGCAGCCTGGTCTTATTTTCTGCTCAGCAGCTGGACCTCCAGGTATCCGGAGGTGGCTGCACTAACCCCCTCTGCAGTATCCAGATGACTTCCAAGGAATAAAAGACAACTTTTTTGTTTTCTCGTGGGCAGTCTGACCTATTTTTCCTAGTGAATGGATCCACATCCTTGCACCACATCAACAGCTGGGAAAACACAGCTCAGCTCCTCAGATCTCAGCAAAACTGAAGACACAGTTCTTATTCTCCAAAACAAACCCATCCAGACCCAAGGATTTAGTGAAATGTTCAGGCCTAAGCTGGAAACAAAATTTCTTCCTGGACTCTGCCACATATTTAAAAATATATTAAAAAAAATACAGATCTTAAAAGTGATATATGAATCAGTGCTTTTCAGAATTCCTTGTAAAAGAATGTCATGATTACTGAGTGGGAGAAAACAAATTGCAGCTGAAAAATACAGTCCTTTTCTCACTTATTTTCTATATTACATGAAGATTTACCAATTTATTTAATAAATAAAAATAAATAAAAGTATTTATTTGCATTTTTTGTATAGCTATACCATGGAAATTTATGTCAATTTGCATTTTGCTATTTTGCTTTTTGTCATGCATCCATTTCTGACTACTCACTACCCTCTAGATGTTATTCAGATAACATTATTGCTCCAGAAAGCTCCATTTGACTGGATGGGCCAAATCTTAGAGAGTTAGAGAGAGAAAACCCTGAATAATTAATAAAATATCCATACAAATTCGAATTCCATTGTTGAATAGAGAAATAACACAATTCATATTCTTTTTAATGAATATGTGAGCACAGTCAAGTTGAAACATTTTTATAAATAAGGGGTCTACCCTTTTGTCCAGTTGTGAGAACTGGCAAGGTTTTACATACTTGCAATTATGTAAAGCCAAAACCTGCCAGCAGCACTGCATTTTTTTCCCCAAATTATACTGCTGGTGGATAATACGAGGAAAAAGAAAGACAGCACAAGTCAGTCAGTTCTGCTTCTGAAAAGGTCAAAATATGGACATTTTAAGGCTCAGCTGAAACAAAGGAGAGTGATTATATCTTTACAAATTGTAAGAAAAAATAAAACTAGAAAGGAAGGACATGGTAATGTTGAATTCATAATTGTATATCATTCTTTTGTTTCTAAACAAAGGTTAAATCATGTATTAGATGCATCAAAGATTTTGATATTTTTCATCATTCAAGAAACTGGGATGTTACAACAACAAAATAAAAATCAAACTGTCAATTTTTTTTTAGTAAATATCAAACTGATGACTGCTTAGAGAAAAACACAAGATAACCACCCTGCTGGCACCTTTATTTCCTCTTATATGTCAGTTTCTTTTGACATTTCATGGAGAAATATTAATAACATTCAAAAGTTTACCTGAAAATTTACCTCCTCTGAGACATCAGTTTGAAGGATAATCTGCTAATGATGCATTACTTACAGGGAAATATTTGAAACTGACATACATAATTTATACCCTAAAGCCCCTCATAAAACTGGTTTTTAACTCTTTTACTAGCACATTAAAAAGTGCTTTAGAAAGATGAGAATATAGAGCAGAGCCTACAGTTTTAAGGGTCAAGGAAAAACACTGCCCTTGATTCTCAAGCAACCAGGACAAAAATTCTGGTAATAGTGTATATATGTTCTGTGGCTTTGAATAACTAAATATCAGCAAAATTTGTGATCCACATATGATAAAGTCTTCCTATCATAATTATAGTAATTATAAAGTAATTCAACAATACATTGATTCTTGAAATCAGTGGTGGTCTTGAAATCCTTTCCCTTTTGACCAATATGACTGTTTTTATACAGGAAAGCACAGCCACATCCATAGGCTTTGCTACTCAAGATTTGCAGCTATGACCAAGCTAAAATAAAACCAAACCAAGTCAGACAGCTGAACAAATCAGGATTCTTAACTTTCACCTTGGTTATACAGCCAAACAAATTTGAAACATCCCGCTGCTTGAAAACTTGTAGAAAGCTGTATAAGAGGTGATACATAATGAAGGGCTTAGAAGTCAGTATGATAGAACTGGTATACTTTCACTTCAAATATTTTGAAAAGAGACAACAGGTTGTCTTGATGGCTTTTCACAAATTGTTGATTGGAATTTTTTTTCTTTTTGGTTGGTTATTTCTTTCCAGAAGACTCTCCATCTGAGGTGAAAGTGAGCAGAAGATAAAAAGCTGGAAGCCAGGGGAGCCAGTAGAGCAGAAGTCACTCAAAGACCACTGTGAGACATTCCTCAATATCTGATGATCTGTGATCAGGGGTATTGACTCCATGACTGGCTCACTGCTTACTGAGAGATCATAAACTGTTTTAAGATGCAGTAAGAATGAAACATCCTTCTTCAAAGTACAGAAGAAAAGAAAAACATTCAAAGAAATGCTCTGTGGTATTGGGAAATTGCTGTTTGTGCTATCCTCAAAACTTCTTTCATTTTAATACTGAGAACATGTAATTTTCAATTTCATTTTTTAAATATCTTTTTAAATTGCCTTTCTGAAGGTGAGGGAAACCTATATACCTACTTTGGATCTCAACAGGCAGTATGGTTTGGTTTTATACATGCACATACAGATCTATTTATCACCCAAGCAGACACAAGGAGAGCGTTCTCCTTGTCAGCACATATGTTCCTATCAGAAATCAAAGCTCCTCCCAGCACTGACATCCTCAAAATACTTACAAACTTCAAAATCAGAACAACACATTCTGTAGCTATAAAGGAGGCATCAAAATGAAAATTATAGAAGGGTGTAGAGGAGGTGTACCCTAGATGGAGAGAGAGAAAAATGTAACCTCTTGGTAGAACATTTAAGTCAATAGAAAAAAACATGCAAAAATGTCCTCCATATATCAACTGACAAAAGAAAAATTGTACAGTTTTATACTATCTTCAGCAGAAAACTCACAGCTTATGGTGGCAGGCTATGAGTCTGCCTGCTATGACATCATTTGAGTGTGAGTTTTTAAGGTATGTCTACACAGATGGACAGGGCTGCTTCTGGGCTCATGTGTTGATCAAAAATCTCTGGGCTTGAGAAGAGTTCAAGCCAATGCAATCAGGTAACCCACATTTTCTCTCTGCCTCCCCTTGTTGCTTGCCCTCACCTCAAATCACTGCTGACATCATGCAGAAATTGTAACTAGAAATTCTGGAATAGATGCATCAGACCTGAGAGTGGGCACTGATGACTGCACCCTCCTAAGTGCAGCAGGCAGGACGAGTCTGCTACAGCTAACATGTCAGCATGGGGGTTTGGCACTGCCTGACAGATTGGGCATATGCTGCCTAGTTAAGGTCATGAGCTTCATAAATCAAAGGCATGAGTGAAATTTTGTTTGCTCTCGGTAGTATACATGCATATATTTTTCTAAGGATATTTTACCAGATGCGTCTGGAACATCCTGCTGATGTAGGTTTTCAAGCAAGTCCAGTGAGGTAAAAGATGTGACAGCAAAAAGAATGTAGATTATATGTCACAGCAAATGACTGATGCAGCAGCTAATAAAATCTCATAGAAATACAGCTTTTACCAGGGCAAAGTAGCACAAGAGTGCTAGTCTCTCAAAATTAGTGTGATTCAAAAAGTATATCCAGCCACTGCACTGTGCCATTCACAGCATGTAATGAGCCATGATGATGTACTGTGCTAGATTAAGACATTTAGAAGGTTCATAAGGGTTGTTTGGAGTAAGAAAAGCTTTTATAAAGTGATTTATATTATCAGCTGAAATGCTTCTGAGTATGAAACTTTTTCAGTATTATTATACTTGCAAGATTGTTGGAAGAGAAGAAAATGTCCTCATCAGCTGTTCTTGTTTGAAACTTAACCATGCAAGATTACAGGGAGAGGGCTTTTGTTATAGGCACTCCAGATATAATTCTGATTGAATATAATTTTGGAAAAAGCTTTCTCTGTTTTCATTATTGATGTTCAGAGTGAGAGTCATATTTGGACCCATTTTTTTCCTCTTTTTTTGGTCACAATGATTAATCACACAAGACTTTTATCCAACTCATGCGGTGGAACTCTCAAAGCCTTTCCAGAATTATAATTAGTAGAACAACACTGGAGAAAAAAATAGACAATATATGATTTTTTTTTCCCATTACACACTTTTGCCACTACAGAGGCTACCAATACCACTGAACCACTGATCCCAGTCTCAGCTATCATCAGTGTAGTTAGACATTATAATATGAACAAGATAAATCTCCAGAAAGCCTCAGAGCATTGCAAATAAACACATGCAATCTGGATTAATTAAACTTCAAATGTCAAG
This sequence comes from Chloebia gouldiae, assembly GCA_003676055.1. Classification (NCBI taxonomy): domain Eukaryota; kingdom Metazoa; phylum Chordata; class Aves; order Passeriformes; family Passeridae; genus Chloebia; species Chloebia gouldiae. The sequence continues at coordinate 197,220 of QUSF01000048.1, read as the reverse complement.
TGTAGTAGTCTAACCATAATGAAAAGCACATTTTTTAGTATTTATTTTGTATAACCTTAGACAATATTTTAGAGTACCTCATATAATGGAAATTAATAAAGGTAAATACTTGAGAACTCTGGTGCTATCTTGTCCTCTTCCTGCTCATTTTAACTGGGGTGAATCAAGGGGGTGTTACAAAATACTTCTGAAAGACCTACCTCCACTGAATAAACAAGAAAATTCATACTCTCAAGAGCAAGGACCTGAACGAGTACTGTCTACACAGGAAAAAAAAAAATACATACTATCTGTAATGACCCCATTGGTGCCTGGCTGGATGCAGCCCTGCTCACCACCACTCTCTGTGCCAGCCATGCAGTTCTGAGCCCAGCACAGAGCGCTCCTGTCCCAGCCATGGCTGCATGTTGGAAAATCCAGCGGGAGACTGACACCATCTATATGATCGATCAGCACTCGTTTATTTCTAATCAGAAGGCTACATTTATAACATGGATTATAAGGCTCATGCATATTGCAAAAGTACAGCTCAGGATTGGTTAACTCAACATAGCTCAAGGATTAACTCATGTTCAGCCTTGCGGTTACAGTTTTGTACTTTCTCAAAACACCTTCAGTACTTTCTCAGCACTCCTTTTTCTTTCAACACTGTCTGCACCGAACATCTGCACTTCAAGGCCACAGTGTTCCTGCAGTTTGTTACAAACACAATCACATTTCTACCAGCCTGATATGATCATGGCCTTTGCTCTTTAGCCATTCCTCAGTTAAACTCTCCACAGCTGCAGCTTTTCCAGGAGTGGCTGTGGGGGACAGACCCAAAGGCCCTGCTGGAGTCCAAGCAGACACATCCACAGCTTTCCCTGCACCCAGCAGGCGGTCAGGGGTCATCAAAGGAGATGAGGTTGGCCAGGCAGGACCTGCCCCTCCTCGATCCGTGCTGGCCGGGCCTGCTCCCTCGGCCATTCTGCAGCTCTGCTGGTTGATGGCACTCGGGAGGATCTGTTCCATGCCGGGCACTGAGGAGAGGCTGACAGGGCTGGAGTTTCCTGGATCTCCCTTCCAGCCTCTCCTGTGGATGGGTGCCACGCTGGGCAGCTTCCTCATCTGGGACCTCCCCAGTGAGCCAGGACTGATGGTAAATGATGGAGAGCAGCTCGGTGAGCTCTTGTGCCAGCTGCCTCAGCACCCTGGGGTGGATCCCACCCAGTCCCACAGAGCTGCGAGCATCTGGGTGCCTCAGCAGTTCTCTGGCTGCTTCCTCCTGGATAACAGGGGCACCATTCTGCTCCCTGGCCCCATCTACAAGCCCAGGAGCACGGCTGTCCTGTGGACAGCCTGTCCTTCTGCTGAACATTGAGGCAAAGAAGGTGTTAAGTACCTCAGCCTTTTCCTCACCTTTGGTGACCACATTCCCCTCACCATGTCTAATAAAGAATGGAGATTCTTCTTGCCCATGCCTTTGCCATTATTGTATTTATAAAAACTTTTTTTTTATGTATTTATAAAAACTTTTATTTTTATCCTTCACAGAAGTGGCCAGATTAAGTTCTGCTTGGGTTTTTGCCTAATTTTCTTCCTACATGACCTAGCAACATCCTTAAATACTTCCTGAATTTCCCACCCCTCATTCCAAAGGTGATAGACCCTGGGTTTTTTTCCTTAGCCCCTTCAAAACTCCCTGCCCATGCAGGCCAGTCATCTTCCCTGCTGGCTCATCTTTCAGCACATAGGGGCAGCTGGCTTCTGCAGCTTCAAGACTTCATTCTTGAAGGACATCCATTCTTCCTGGACCCCTTTGTTTTTAAAAGCTGACTCTGAATCATTCCCTTGAATAACCCAAAGTCTGCCCTCCAGAAGTCCAGTGTGTAGATCACAGGCAAATCGTTATATTTGGTCTCTACCTCCTATTTTCAGAGCAAGGCTTTAAAACTGGAGCTAAAAATCTCCAACTGTTTCTCCATATGCCGGAGTCTGAAAGAATAAAGCCAGTACATGATATTTTTTCACCCACTGAAAAAAAAAATCTAAAATTTTGCATGAGAAGCATAAGCTCCACTATTCATAGAGCCCCAAGCAAAACCCTGCTTAGAAAAATCCCCCACTGTCAGTCAATGAGAATTTTGCAAGATTAAAGCAATAAGGATTTGGCACTGAACCTCACTGTCCATGTATTGTTTTTGCTTCTCTTACTCTTAAAAATGGTCACACTACCAAAATTCTTATTTTATTACATTTTTGACAAAATTTTTGTACAAAAGGTTTTAGAAACTTAGTTTTAGGTAAATAGGAAAATCCAGTTCATTATACAATTATATTTTAGATGCCTAATTTCATAAAACAGAAAGGAATTTCTCCTTCTCCCTTTAATGTTGCAGGTATCCCTATCCTGGGAAAAAGAGGATCTATACCTATAGCAAAATATGAGCTTAAAATTTTTCCCTTTCTCATTTTGTTTTCTGTTGAGATTTCTGAATCTGACATTTTTTCTCAATACTTGAGTGAATAAGTTCATTTTTAAAATAAATAAGGTTGAAAAGTCCAACCTAACACAATCATAAATGTTGAATAATTTAATTTTAATGTATGCCTTCTTTTTTACCTCAGAACTGAAAAGGAAAATAAAAACTCTCTAGATTTTCTCACAGATGAACAAGTATCACGGCTGCTTAGGAACAGTTACTCACATCTTTGAAAACAGAATTTTCCATGCACTTTGTGGACCATTAAAATGATCTAATTTATGAACTGAAAGGATTGCTACTCAGAAAGCTCAGTCCCTGTGCTGTTTGCAGTGCCAGAACACTCAAAATTACCTGGTGACTAAGGTCTCACAGTAACAACTGATATTTCATTTAACTTTTTTCACTAAAATAGCTAACTCTGCCATCACCCATGCCATGCTGAATATTTTTCCCCAATACTGAAACCTGAGCCTCCAAAATGACATGTCTGGCACTTTAGGAATTACACCTTGAAGTTGTACAATCTATAGGGAGAATCAAGTGTGTGGCAATAAGTATGAACAGCCTGGTAATGAATGCAGCTAACACTTATTGTTTCCTTTTATAGTAACCTACCTGAAAAGAAAAATAACCCAGAAAAAAAAAAAAGCTCTTTACTTAAAGCTCTAGGCAAAACCTGCTGATACTAGTTTGAGTTTTTTCCCATCCATAAATCTGAGACCAGAAGCTACTTTAATCTTCCTCAGCCATCCCTGTTTGAAGACAGCATCAAATACTAAGCGTGTTTATGAGAGCAGAACAAGGTAGGACTCCTGCTTGGGGATCACACCTGCTTCATTTTAATTAAGGAATTCTTCGCCCAGGTTCCCCAGGCTAATACAAGTCTAATTGGAGTCAACACTAAGTCCAATACCTTGCCATATGTGCAGTCTAAATTCACATCCTAAGCTCACCTCAAGCAGATGAGAGTACTGCACATAGGCCTAATAGAACTTGCAAAGGGACAAAACCAGCTCACATCCCCTGAGAGGACCAACAGCCAAGCACCAGCAGGCTGCTGGAAACTGAACACAGAAAGGGAAGATACTGAGTCAGGAGGAGTCAGGTGTAGTCAGTGAGCTCCAAATGCACTCTTCTGAAAGAGATGGGTAATTCAAATTTTTCACCTGGGGGTAAAGTGGTGCCAGTGTTAAGCCTTCACTGTTCTTTCTCCAACACCCATTTCACAGAAATTCTGTGTCAAAGCCACCCACTGCTGCATCTGGGCTTCTGGACAGGGAGAGGTTAATTCCCACTAACAAATAACAACCAAACCCAAGCAGTATACTAATAATTACCAAAGTCCTCCCATTTAAAGCAACAAGACAAAAGGGAGAGGAGGAATCTTAAATTTCATAAGAATGAAAAGCACCAAAAGTTACAGGTTTAACCCTTCTGTGAAGAGAGCTGCTTCCTGAAGGAACTCCTAACAGTGCTTCAGGTAGACAACTGAGAGATAAAGTGATGCAGGTGCAAATCCCCATGGGTTACAAATTGTCAACCCTAGAATCTAATTGCAATTTAACAGTAGTTTTAACATTACAAGAGATTGTCATCATCACTCCTCCATAGCTTTAACCTCTGGAGCTTTCAAAAGAACAGACAGTGAATTGAATTCATTATTAGCCTGGAGAACCTTGGAGATCTTGGTACAGAGGTAAGAATCAATAGTTCAAGAGGTACCTACTGAGACTACTAGACTACTTTTGATCTCCAGTGTGTTTTAGTGCCTCTCACACACTCTCCAGGCTTCCTTAGTCATATCTTTTTGGATTTACCTTGCCCTCCATCCAATTTAAAGTGAAAATTCAAGCAGTCAGGGATGTCTGACATCTAATCCTCCTTGTGTTGGATGCTCATGTACATCAGCAATGCTGGAGCAATGTCAGCTGCAGAAAACAGCACTACCAGATAAAGAGGACCATAAGCCCATCCCAGACTTGAGCAGTGATGAACAAAAGGGCTGGAATCTGAAGCGTGATCCAGACAAGAAACTTGCAGATCTCTATTTTACTAGCAGTCTGCTGCAAACACCTCAAGATTTCTTAAGCAGAAGAGGAAGCAGAGAAAGAGGGTTTCTAAATATGAGATGTTCTTGTTCTGTCTCATACATGGCTTTCACAGCTACTGTCACCACGATGCTGGTCAAAGGCCAGGTGAAGGAGCACAGAGATAATTGTCAGCCCTTCGTGTAGCAGCAAAGCCTCACAGCCAGGTGCAGACATGCCTTAATTATGTCTGTGTCAATTATGCCAGGGAAGCTGGCTGAGCTGCAAAAAGGGTTATGGCACACATGCCCTATGCAAGTCTCAGTAATGGTTCTGAATGTCAAGCTACAGAGGAGCACTTTCAATTTCCCAGGACTTTTGTAGGGGCTGATAACTCTTGCCCTTCATAATTCACACCTCAAAACTTCTCAGGATCTCTGTAGTCCATTCATAAGCTAAATGTACCCAGGGAACAAACACGTAAAATATCAGTCTCTTTTCAGAGATAAGAGCCTGGACTGCTTTGATATGAACAGTATAGAGATCAGTTGTGAAGAATATAAAAGAACTGAATTCAACAAGAGCACTCTCTATTAGAATGTTTTTATTACTTCTACCTTTTAGTCAATGTATCGTCAACAAGTCAAAAGGAGAAACAGCAACAGAAAAGAATCATTTAAAATGGAAACCTAAACACTGTATACTGTACATCTGATACAGATGGATATTTGACATTAATGTAGACCTATTAAACTGGTATTAACCAGAGGCCATAGTTAATGACATCAACAGATGATGTGAATAAACAGAATTATTACAGATCCTTGCTAATTTTGATAAAGAAATTTTGAACCATCAAAATTCAGACTGGATATGTAGATACTAGGACTCTAGTAAAGAAAAGAACAGAAAAACTCCAGGAGTTTCATGTTGACTTACTGTAAAAGCAATCAACCATTCCAAAACCCATAGATTTCTTTTTTCCATGTACAGATTGCTTCACCCTTGCTTACTTCAAATAATTATGTGCCAATGTATACAGCTGCACTTTTAATAGATGTTCCAAAAGCAGAAGAAAATAGGGACAGAAGGAAGAATCATGTTTCTCATAAACTACTGTCTTTTCTTAAAGCCATATTTCAGACACATATGTAAAACTAGATGCAAATTATATGATCAACTCTTATAAAAAGCTGGAAGCAAGGCTCATTCAAATCCACCTAACATATTGACAACAGCTATTGCTGGATAGGTCACTCACTTCACAGGACTTTTCAACCCCATTTAAAATTTCAGAGGGGAAGAAAACAAAAAAACATCAAAGTCTCTTGTATTTAGCATATAGACCTTTTTGCCACTTCAAGATAAGACCTTTTCAAAAATGCACTGTCAGCAGCACAGCTTTTAAGGGTAAAATGAGGACTTTAAATTCGGTATCCCACTGTGTATTCTACCACTGTGCTGCCTGTGGAGTGTGAAAAAAAGGGCAAGGATGGTTCCTAAAGTCTCAAACACTCTCTTACAATGACTTTTATCCCTTTGAAGACAGAAGGAAATGAAGCTAATGTGTTTACAAATAGGCTGGAACCTGCTTCTTTCTAAAAGAAACTCACAAAGGACATAAATGCCTCCTGGAATACCATTATATTATTTAAAGGGACCTTTTTGGGACCAGCAGTTCCCTCAGCTTGACCTCTCGTTTTAATTTTACCTTTTTAAAAAGTTCATGCAGTTTCTCAGATTCTTGTAATGATTTGTGACTTCTGTCTCAAAATTAAAACAAAGTACCACTGATCTATGATAATAACAGAGGGAAGCCTGTCTGTGACAAGTTACAAATGCATCCTTACCCTTCTTTTGAGGGGAAAATGTTTAAAATTCAGCTGACAATATATTCATCACTTTGCACCTTTATCAATACAGTCATTCATAAAAGCCAATAAAGCAACATGGAAATAAAACCCAGCAGTCCCAAATGACTAACTCTGAAACAAACCAACATGCACAAGTAATAGAAGAAAAAATACTCTGTGAAGATAATGACTGTAAATGTAATCCTTCAGCACACCCTAAAAATGAACATTAGAGTGTCAAACACTGCAAATAAGTAGCATACAGGAGCCCAGCAAGTTTCTTTAAGAAACATTGCAGAAATAAAGAGAAGCAGAAACAGGAACAAAGCCTCAGAAACAAACATAATTTCACATTATCATGTACCCCGCTGACTGTGGTGCACAATCACTGCTTAAATAAAAGGCCATAAAATTATTTCAATATCTGCTTTTTTAGTTCCTGGTTTTCTATTTGAGGGCATAAAATCTATACAGTAACCTTTTTTTTCCAATCTTCTCTGATTTATTCATTGCTTATTTTTCAGCACAAATGTTTACTTAATTCTGAATTCTTCAGTTGCTTTATAGACTCTCAACAGGACCATTGCAATCAGTGACAGTGACAAAGAAGTTTTTCTCATAACTCTACTGTTTTAAGACTCACATTCTGGCAATATTAAAACCCACAACATCTTGCTAAATTTTAAATGTTACACCAGACTGCTCAGCAGAAATATTTCCTTTTATCTAATCTAGGAGCAGAATGATTAGTGGTAAGATACCTGAGTAACTGAAAACATCTCTGTGGGACCTTCATATAGCCTTCATTTCATACTTTATGCAATGCAGTTCCTCATAAAGTCTAATTCTTGCTAAAAATATCAGTTTTCTACACTTTATTTTACCTATGACCATTCCAGCAATAGATAAGGGCTAGACAATAAATAATATCAGAATGCTTCAGTGTAACACATCCAAATCTGGTTTGCCTAGCAATATACAAAGGTACCTCAATATGTCATTTATGGCTGAAATTAAAGATAACAGAACATGTAATGTGCTTTTGGGCAACAGAGCAGGAGCCACGTGGTATCAACAAATAACATTTATGACAAAGCATACTTCTTCACCACTCTAGTTGTTACTAAGTCCCCACTCATCCCCATAATTTAGATATGATAATCCTATGTTGTCTGTAACAAATGCAGCTAATCTACAGCCACCTGTACATATGAATCAAGCTGTAAACTCCTGAAGTCAATAATTTTAGTTGACTTAGAGTACTTCCATCTCACAATGCACAGAAGTGACAACACAAAGGGAAAAAAAAACAGGTAAAAAGCCATATCTCACCTGTAGTATCATTTTATTGGGAAAAGAATGACAACCAAGGGCAATGCTGCCTTGGTTGGAATCTTTAAAGGGCAATTGCAATTATCTAATTCTGGAATTCATAAACATTATGACATCCATGCTTAAGATACTGGACAACAATGTCATCCAGCCACACAAGTTCAATATGAAGTATCATTCTCCCAGGACAAAGGAAAAATAAGGTGGTTTTTTTTTTAATCTCTCCATTACTCAGATCTAAATTGTGTAGTGGAAATGCAATCCCAAGGAAGAATTTCATGCCAATACAATTTGAACCACAAATTTCACATCAAAGCAGAAAAGTAACAAGATCCAGATTTGTCCTTATTCTGAGAAGCAATGGCAGCCCTCAGAATTTCTAACTCTTATCACTGACTTTAAACCAGTTATTTGTCTCTGAATTTTTCAGCACTACAGCTATTTTTTGACAGTTTCAAACTGATTGTAGAAATAGTTCAATATACTCCCAAAGGTTAATTTAGTAGTGTGGTCAAGTTGTAAATTCATGTGGCTTTACTTTCTGCATGATCAGTAGGCTAATCTAAGGTTAAAACCTGACCCAATGTGATTTGAGAAGACCAAATCTCTATTACCATTAAGAGCATTCTCAAGAATTAAACTGAAGACATCTATTTATGGTATGTTTTTATAAAAACAGCTCTTCTAGGATTTCAACATTTGCTGCTCAGAGTGGACCAACAAAATGTTACTCCTTAAACCACAGAAAGCATGCCAATTAAAAAAAAATATTGATCTATAAAGGTGACACCAAGAAATTCCAAACAAAATAAGCTTCAGTATCTAGTTTGCATCAATAATGCAGTGGTTTTGTCATTCATTCATTTGCTGGAGAAGACATAAATTTGGGCAAGTTTCAATCCTGCAACAGGGCCAGTCACTCCTGACTAACACTGGGGAAAGGTAGATCTCCCTAAGTTTGTTCTAATAATGAGTTGTTATATAAGGTGTAAAAATCTGGAGTTTCACAAAATATACCTCTCAGAGGGAAGCAGCGTAAGATGAGCAGCTCACTTCCTCCTGGATGAAGTTCATTTCACCACACCCCTCTCACTCTTGTCCCTCCATGCATCATCCCACTGACTGAAATCAGCTTTGACATGGCTCACAATATTTATGGAGTCAGTTCAGCTCACTAAATCAGCAGAAAACTATTCACAGGTTTTTTCCCTTTAGGAGAGTATTTAACTTTTTTTATTAGAGTTGGTACAAGCTAAAGATAATTTCCTGTACTGTCTTTCATTATTTTTGGAGATGCTTCAATCTCTGAAGAATAACTTAGGAAAGAAAATTTAATAATATATTTTGAATATTATTTTCAGCAAACGATCTATTGTATTTTTGCCTCAGTTCTGTTAACTTCTGCATATGACAAATCTGCATTGCACTTTAAATACAAACACTGATCTTGTAACACTTCTGTGTATGAACCTTTCATACATTGATACCAAAAGAATAAGGGAAATCACAAGTAATCATCAGAAAAGTAAGATGGCACGGCCAGATGAGATGAGCCCTCTTCTTGCTGAGAAAGGGTCAGAGGAGCCAAAGACACCAACAAGGCATGAAGAAAGCTGGGACTTCTTCATCAATGAGCTCTTGGGACTGGCCAAGATTGAGCTTTCAAGGGCCAGAATCGTGTTAATCAACATCAGTTCAGTGGTATTACATGTCACAGCTAAATTGGGATAAGTTTTGTAACGGACTGATTGTTATGTGTGTGCAGTAATCACTGCTGTCAGCTGAAGAACTAATCTTTGGCCATGTGCACTGTCAACCCAGTAAAGAGCCAAGTGTGAAGTCTGAAACTCCACTGATCTCTCTTTCGAACATTCCTGTCACAGCAATTCCTAATTCCCAGCACACACACAGACTTACACATATTCAGGTGTGACAAGAGACTGCAGCAGTCAAATGCTGCCTGCTTTTCCTTAGAAAAACCTTTCCTTTCCCAGTGCTCAGCAGCACCACAGCATCCTCCAGCTCCTGCTCCACCTGCACAAAGCTCTGATGAAAGGACAGAAGCAGCTACAAGCCAGGGCAATAACTCTGCAGCTGGAAAAAAGGCAGCAAGCAAAGTATAAATCTGACAGCATGAGACTTGACAAGTCTGCATTTGTCTATTCCAAACAACAATCTTTGCAATTATAAGGGAGAGCTCCAGCAACCTCCAGGATGACAACTAGTGCTTCACCTGTAATATTCTCAGAAAGAGTGGCAGTCTTGTAGAGTATTTCTGTTTCTTTATCCTTGAGGATGTGCAACAATTACATATATATATATATATATATACACACATATATATATATACATACACACCTCTATATATAGGTATTTTAACTGCCTATTAAACAATATGGCTTTCTATACCAATAATTTCTGCATCTGGATTGAAAACTCATGGTCTCAACACTGGAGCTTCCTAAAAGTCATTCTGCTGTTATTAGACACCATTAAATCTGCTGATAAGTGCATTGTCTCATTGCTCAGTATTCTGATGTGCCTTACAAACCCTGCAGTACCACTCAGTAATGGTTGCAGAGCAACTGTGGCAACACACAAATAAAATATGAAAGAAGAAATATTTTGATTTTTATCTTTATATTAAAGTCAAATTAACCTTAATATCATTCTGGTTTATAGGTTAATAAAATACAAGAGAAATTAATTATTAGCAAAAATAAATATTTATGATGCAGGCACAATGATAACAACAACAAATGGCAAAGCCTCTAAGTGGAAGTACTTGCCCTAAAGGGTAAGAGACATGCCAACCTAATAACCTCACCAGGGGTTATGAAAAATTTGCACATTGCCTGACAGCCTAAGGTAAAGTCTTATGGTAGCTCTTCAAGTGGCTAAAAGGCAAAATGGAATGCAATGCAAAGTGGTACAATTTATCTAAATCAATGGAGACGTTTCTTACTGCACTGACCTTCACTGCATCTTGAGGAGCATAAAAAGCATTAAGAAACATTTTAAAAACACCCAAGGGTTTTCTTTATCTAGGTTTTCTCCCTGATCAAATAAACTGGAACTCTTTATTACAGATATTTCCCATATTTCAAGTTAATGTACATTTCTTTGCAGCATAGCCACCTAAATAATCGTAACACTTGGTGAGGGCCCTGACAGTCCCTCAGAAACGTCATATTCCTCCCGTGACACACATCCCTCAGAGCAATAGCTGTGCAAGGTCCCTTTGCACTGACACTGAGTGATATCATCATCCTTAGGATGACCAAGGAATGGACTGAAAGCACCAATGTTTAACACCAATGCAAGTACCAAGGGCTGGATAACCATGTGTGTAAAGTGATATTGTATATCTGATAGAGCTTAGTTCTCTTACTCAAGTGCCCCTGACAAATAATGCTGCTGGCAGGAGGGCCATCTCTCTTACCAAAGCAGCAGAGTCGACTGCTCCTGGCTCTCTCCTCATGAAGACTCAGATTTAAATCAGGCAGCAGTAACACTGTTCCCTAAACAGACCTTCAGCAAGCCATGCTGGGCAAGTTTTGGAGCCCATGTGTCACCTCAGCACAACAGATTCATCCTCTGTTCAATCAATTTACAAAGCATCAGAACATGCAGGCATGAAATACAAAGATATATTGCATTCAGAATATTTACAGAGCTTTAATCTCTCAACTCTTTGATGGTGATCCATGTGATCTAGCTTTTCACAGCAGGAGAACATGGTCAAAGTAAATTCTGCACACAGATTGAGAAAGTATTCCACCCATAGTGCTCTTTATATCTGTAGGACTTAAAGAGCACTAATAAATTAGCAAGGCTTAAGTAAATAAGACAATGATACACCCACCTCTCCTTATTCCTGTTTATGGTAACATACAAACTGCAATAAGCTGTGGCTCCTGACTACATGAGGTATATAAAATCTATACAGTAACCTTTTAATTTAATACCACAGGAGTGATAGCATACCAAAAGGAAATTTTATCAAGTATGGGCTAGTGAATTTCAAGCTCTTTATAGTCTTTTCATACATAAATTATCAAAATTACCTGCATGCTTTATAATTTTAAGTCACTTGAATTCATGAGTTTCTGCATACGATTAGTAGTTTCTGCACTGCTGCACTGTGTAATACTGGTTTTAGTTCTCTGTAGTTTTTCTTTGCTATTCAGGTATTTTTTCCTTTTTACACTTCCAAAGCATCAGATTTATTTCTGAAAAGTTTAAAAGGCACATGTTTTTCTGCTTAAAAAGTAAACTTCAGACAGCAATTATCACTCAGATCCTAAGTTTATTCCATAAAACCTGACAATAGTATAGAACAGTGATAAAGTAAATGTGATGACATACCAATGAAAGTTCTTAAAAACCATTGATCAGAGTATTGGAAATACATTGCCTTAAGACTTGTCATGGGGATTCATGTTTTATGTCCAAGTCCAACAGCTGCTTTTAAAATTCTGAGGAAAAAAAAAAAAAAAAAGGCGTATGTTGCCTGTTTCTTTGAATTCCCTGCATCTAGTCTCTAAATCCAAGCCACAGAGGAGTTCTTGGGTTTTATCCTCTCTTCTCCTCAAAATTAATGCAAGTCATATAAAGCACCTGACACTTGTAATCACTCCTTTATGTTTAAAATATATGTAGCCAGAACAAATGTGTGAGTGGCTTGGCCTCGTTCCATCGCTGTGCAGGAACTGCTCTCCACCTCTCACACTTATTGCATGTTTTAAAGCTGTCTGGTGGAACAGATAAATTTGGGCAATCGCCTGGTCTGTAATGATTTCTCCTGACATTCTCAATTACCTTTTGGAGAGCCTTGAGTACAACATTTCCAGCAGCTCCCTCAACCGATAGCATAAATTTTCTTAAACTGCAACAGACTGCTGGGAAAGATTTATTTGCTGAGGTGTTAACTCTGGTTACACCAGCAAAAGCGGGAAGTGAAATTGCATCAAGTTTCAGCAGCAGTAATTAATTTTTTATTTTGAAGGGAAGTAGTAAGACTTGAGCTACAAACAAAGAATAAATTCATATAAACACAGCACAGGGGCATTTCTTCTAAATTTCCTACAAATCAGCGTGGAGTGCAATCCATCATGTAAGGTCACCATAAATATTACTGGGGACCTTGACGGCATTTTTGGTAAGAGGCTAGAAGTTAAAGAAGGTATGAAGACTGTGCTCTGGAAATATCACCTAACAACAGGTAAATTTTTATCAACATACATACATTTTACATTTAATGGAAACCTGGGTGACTAGGGTGATAGGAACTTAGTGGATTTTAACCTCTGCATGTAAAATTTTTTGGGGAGGTGTGGAGAGGCATGTCTTTTTAGGAGTGGGGTGTTTTGTTTTTAAACCATTTCAATTTGAAAGCAGCTCTTCAAAAAACAAAACACAAATGTACAAATATTGTCTTTTCTTTTTTTCTTTATAAAAATACAAAAAAAAAAAAACACGACTCTTTAGAATGGTTCTATGCATTAACTTGTAACATTTTGTTTCTTGAATGTCTGAGTAAAGAGGACACCTCTATCCTAATACCTCTGGAGAGACCGAGTTGTATTTCTGCAAAGGACATCCCTGTCCAATTCTCTTTCCCCAGGAGACTGGGAGTACAAGCAAGAGAAGGAGAATTATAGTTTTTTTAAAAGGATCAAAGTACCAAATTAACCACAGACAAACAAGAAACTACATTGAATGGATGGCATTATAGTTTATTCAAAAAGATGAGAAAGAGCATGTACATGAACTGACTTTTAAAGAGAAAAGAGTAAACAAACACATTATACTGAGCACAAAATATAACCCTCAAAATATAAGTGGAACAAGAGAAAAAGTAACATTTCAGCCAGAAAATGCCTACCCTAAACACACTATTTCCATTAAGGGTCTTGAAGGGAAAAAAAACAAACCCACAATAAAAAACAACAAAAAAGATTTTTTTAATAGCTGATTTAGTAAGGTGTTCTAAGATATTTTCTAAAATCTTGATCTTTCATTAAATTCCAAACTTATAAGAGGTCTCCTTTTGAAAAGCATTTTCGGTTCCATGAAAAAGCAGTCTGAACTAGAAAGCCAGAAGGAGAAAAAGAAAACATCAACAACAAAACACATGTGGAAACTATACATCCAAATTAAGGATGTCCCAGTGCCAACATCTCCAATTTAAGTCAGTCTCTGAGCACTTGTGGTGTATTAGAAAGAGGGCATGTTGCAACAGAAAGATCAAAGGCTTGGTTTTGAAAGTTCAACCTGAAATACTTCTGCTGTAAAGAAAAATAATAGCATCTCCCTCCCCCAGATAAGCTCCAGGATAATATAGGCATCTAACAAGAAGTACTTGCATATCACAGTGATAAGTACTCCAGTTTTTATTACCGGAATAAAACACATTTTGCTATACAAAATAAGCAGATTGAGTTCTATGTTTGTACCGAAAGCATTTTTGGACCACCATGGTCCAGCTTAATTTAAATCAGTGCCTGTAGCAGTGACTGCAGTGGCAGACAGCCCATCCCTGGCCTCAAGACTGTAGCTTTCTCAGGGAAGTGATTTGTAGGTGCACAGGTACCCCAGCCAGGAGAGCAGAGTGAGAATGGTTAATAAAGAATCAGTGGTAGAGTATATTTTAACAGGTGGGTGTAATTAAGCCCAATGCACAGAAGTTCATACAACTTATGGAATGCTGACTATATGTATCTTCAACATACATGGGGCTCATGAGCAGGATTTCCCTGACTCTTTTTGAAATCTTACATTATTTTACCTTTCCTGTACTTAATTGTTTTTCATTTCTCATATTCCACGGCTCATCCCTGTTTCTCCCTTATAAAAATCACTTTATATTCTGTCTTACTCCTGCTTAGCAGCTGCCAGAAACTGAATTACTCACAGTTTTACCCACCACCTTTCCCTCAGACTCTTCTCATCTTCCTTGAGAACTGTAACTCATATTTAAATTCACTTCCAGGGTGCCAGCATCTTCTCAAACTTGCCAGTAATTTTTCTCAGGGACTACATTCCAGCAAACACAATATCTTATCCAATGTACAAGACAAGTATCTCCCACTCTAGTAGGGACACCCCATCTGCAGGAGAGGAAATTTTGCCCTCATTGAAAACAGCTTGGGTCTTCTGAGACTGAACCAATAAAAGTTATCATTGCATCACAGGATTTCAGTGATCTTATAGAAAGTGTTACTGAATATAGTGACAAACTGTCCACCCAGCACGCCCTGACATCCAGGACCAGAGCACTCCCCACGTTCTGCTGCCTTGCTCCCTTCCAGAAGCAGCAGCTCAAGCCAGAGATAACCAGAACCCGGTGGAAACTCAGCACAGCTGGATGCCAGCAAACTACAAGCTGCAGTGGCAACTGCAGTAAATTTAAAATTAGAGACTGAAAACTTTGAAACGCAGAAGATGAGGGGAAAGAAGAAAGCTCTAATGCACTGTAATGGATTTTAAAAAATCTTCCAAGACATTTCTAAGCCTGTATTTATGGAAATTTCTCCAGCAATCTTTACTCACCCTCTACTCATCTATGTTAACAACCATAATCTCTGTCTTCCACAGCAGCAAATTATACTTGTTTTCGTTTAATTTGCTCTTTAAAACACTTACATAAACATAATTGTGGCACTCAGCCCTGAAAGGTTTGGGTATAGAAACTAATTGATAGATTTGTCTCAGAAATAAATATTTTGAAATAAATATGTCACTTTAATAATATTGTTTTAACTGTTTTTTTCCCAGACCATAAGCACGGCAACTTTTTGAACAGAGTTATAAATTGCTCCATTATTCTTCAGCTTTAAATAGAAAGAAAAGGCCACTGAAAGAAAAAGAGTAATTTCAGCATATTATTTTGAGGTTCGTTGGCTTAAGTGGCATAATTATAATACCCACATTATTTTTCATTTCAGTATATTGTCATTGACAACATGACCACCGCATTTGGCATTTAGCTTTTTCTGTTGCCCCATACACAAATAACATTTTTGTGTTACTTATGTGTTTTTACAAGAAAAGGTAATTTATCAAAGACTAATCCATAACAATTCCCCCAGCATTGTCCAGATTTCATTCTGGGAGGATGACATCCTCTCAGATCTTCCAGGAATCAGTGCTAAAATGGTAATAATTTAATTAGGACATTGAATATTCATCAAGAAAATTCGATATAATATGGTAGCCAAGACATTCTCTGAATATGGGACTTCCTGGAACAGAGGTAGTGTTGCCTCCAGATGGCCTGCACAGAGTAATATCAAGGCAATGCCATACACTTTAGAGCTCACTTTGAATACCTATGATTCAAAAAAAAAAAAAAAAAAAAAAAAAGAAGTTGAAAAATATTCAGAGGGAAACCAGATGGATGACTTAAGATCAATCTTCACCAAGGCAGAAGATCCATTGCCACTTCTTATGATGAAGGATTACAGCATAACTTGATCACAAACAATCTGGAGTGGAAATCTTGCAGAGATTTCTGATAGCAGAAAGCACTTTAATCTAAGGTAGTTCTAACAAAACCCAATAGCTAGAAACTGAAAGATAGCTAAATTCAGAAAAAGAGGTGAATGCTTTTAATACTGGGAGAGAGTACTTGAGCTACTTTTCCAGGAATGCACCTAATTCTTTGCATTTCATAGACTCTGAAATGGCTTTGAATACTGCAAGTTCGTATCATGAGATAGAAATCTGATACAGAAACAACTGTTTAAATTGCAAGAGAATGTAATTATGCAGAGGTTGTACTATGAGGAAGGTCAAAAAATACAGAAGGTCCTAATGGATTCCAACCAGTTAGCCCTATGCATGTCTGTGAAATGGAAATATTATTCTTTGCTTTGGGAAAATTTAATGTCTGCTTGGGTGGTGAGGAACTGGAACAGGCTGCCCAGAGAAGCTGTGGATATCCCATCCCTGAAAGTGTTCAAGGCCAGCTTAAGTAGAAAACCTGGTCTGGTGGGAGGTGTCCCTGCCCACAGCAAGGGGCTGGAACTAAAGGATCTTTAAGGTCCCCTCCCACCCAACCATTCTGTGACTCTGTGGTAGCAAAACTAGCAACATACAGAACATTCCTTACTCAGCTAGAGAGCCATGAAGTTCAATAAATAGAGTAACTACAATAATTTCTTATAAACTTCAGACTGGAAACTGCTGTGAAACCTGCACTGCACTGTTTTTAGCTGTCTTTGCATATTGATTATGGTTGTCCCAATTAAATTGTTCCACACCCATAGCAACATCTGATATTTCTTTAGGCAGAGGGACTGCCAGTGTGTGGCAATGTCTTAAATGTCATTTCCTTTCCCTTAGGGCAATCTACCTCTGACAGAAAAAAATGCCATTTACTCCTATCAAATCAATTGGCCTCATTTCATTTCAGAACCTGTAAGGTTTAACTGTGTCTGTATTGAAGCTCATCTACTCAGACATTATTATCTACTGTGTATTCTTGTATCCCTCGACAGAGAAAGACTCTCACCTAAGTAGATATCACTGCAAAAACACACATGAAAAGACAGTGGCTAAAATGAAAATATCAAAGCCAGGCTCTTCCAATCTGTTTTAAACTGCTGTCCCGAGTTTTGTAAACTACTTCATAGTTGCTAATATTCTCACAAGAGACCAAATTCAAATACTACAGTTCTTAAGTATCCCAAATGTCACTGATCAGTTACCTGCGTTAAAATAAAATACTGTAAATCTCACTAATGTAAACTCATAACCTTAAATCCTAATTTTCAATTCAACACAAAACAAAAATCAAACCGATTTTTATTCTTAAATACCAGAGAGCTAGATTTGTTTGTTTACCAGGAGGACACCAGGATTCTCCATTTACAAAAACTTTTAATCCTTCAAAACCAAGGACCACATGAAAATGCAGAGAAGTCCATCAAACTAGAAGACAAAAATGGCACACTGGAAGCCTTGTACCAATTCAGTGACTGTGTTGCTTTGTACAAAAGGTTACATTTTTGTATACCTTTTCCATCTTTCAAAAATGCAGAAGGAACTAGAGATTCCAGACTGCACCCAGCCAAACATCCCTGTCCTGATCTCCTCAGCCATGCTGGAGGACTTCCAGGAAATAGGAATAGAGAGGCATCTATCTCAGAAGCACAGCAGTCATCCTTTACAGCTTGGGCTTACACACACCACTGCCAGCCATAATAAATCCAGATAAAACAGAGTCCAAGATAACCCACATTAAGAAGCCTTCATTGAACTAATATAATGTACACCATGGCCAATGAGTGTGGAAGGCTATTTAAGCATGAAGTACACGAGTGCCTTGCTAAGTGCCTGCAAGCTCTCGGATGAATAGAAGTAGAGTTCAATTTTTCTGCAAGATTTTAACATCAAATTGCCCAGTATTGGATTTTGAATGCTTCAGACTCCTTATGTTTATGAATTTTTTATAAATGTTACTTAATATGCAAGTGCTATGAGAATGTACATTACCTGGAGAAACAGCATGGTTTCTGATGGATATAAGCAATTTTCCTGTTCTCAGATAATCTGAAATGTAGAGCCAGTCTTCTACCATATGGCTTACTCTCAGCCCTCATGTAACACAGGTCTCTTTGCCCAGCAAAATTAGATGCTTTCACCCTCAGCACCCCATTCATCCTGACAGCTTCCAAATCGTAGAAGTATGGTAGAGTTGGAAGAGACCTCTGAAGGTCATCAGGTTCAAATCCCTGCAATCTGCTGGCACATCTTCGCCAAGATCAGGTGCCTCAGAGCAGATATTGCTGTCCAGCCCAATCTCTGATATCTCAAGGGACCAGGGACCTTCTGCTTCTTCTCTGTTCCCCTTGTATCCTGTCTGTTCTTGCTATTCTGGCCACCACACAGCACACTTGTCTGTTCATGTTTATCAGACTTAAAATTCGCTGCGACAGTGTATTAATAAATATAATGCTCCTTGTTTTAAACCTATCCTGCCTTCAAATAATGGAGAATGAAGATGTCTGATGCAGGACTATCAGAGACAAAAAAAAAAAAGTAGAGAGAAAATTAAATGTTAAGAATGTAAAAATATACACACTAAGCCTAAGGATGAATAGAAAGTCACATGAAATAACAGAAAAATAAGGACATGGACCCAAATTCCCATCTCCTGATACAGCCTTTCCAAAGAGAATAAAAAGTAAATAACCAGACTGGAAATTTTCCATTCTGCTTTGTGCTCTGGTTAACCCACATATCTTCCAAGGAGCAGAGGAAAACACAGTGAAAAGAATTTAGCATAAGTTTCAGCAGAAGGTTAAAGGTCTTTGGCTTTTGTAGCAGAACATGCTGCAAAGCAGCCAGGATAATTATGGAGGAGGGAAGGGAGTTAAGATTCCTCCTTTCTAGGTCACTGAAGGATGCAGCCTCCCCAGAGCAGACAGATTTTGCAGGCATATGAGTAGAAAAGAAGCAGATCCTGCAATCCACCTAATCCATGTTTGCCATATTCCTTTGAACATAAGCACAGAGGGTAGCTGTCCTGAGGGTGATGCACACGGTGATGATACATGTGGTGACACATACAGGAAATGCTGATTTTGGTGCCAAGAAGGTTCTACAAGATCAGGTAATGACAACTGAATTTAGACACCCCTTCTTAGTACGTGTGGTCCTCACTGAAGATGCCCACTGAAATTTAGGGCTAGCAAAAAATCAAAATAAATTAATGAAATTAAATAAATTGGCAGGCAGAGCCATAACCTGTATGTACTGGACAAGTAACAAACATTGCTATTTTAAAGTTTTTGTTAACATAATTGAGCAAACCTATATAAAATAATAACAAAAAAGTCACTCCTTGCAAGATTCATCTACTATCATTGTGTATCATCATCTAGAGAGACTCATAAGCATTATGCAAAATGAGTGTAATGGTTATTTTGATATCTTCTTTGATATCTTCTCTGTCTCTATGCCTTTCCATAAAGCCATGGTCTTTTCTAAGAATGGTTGGTTTTGCGTAGAACTTCCTAGCATTTAGAAGAATCTTTCTCCTATTAAGCCTTTCCATGAATTGCTGTACTTAATTCTTTTTTTTCCCCTTCTCATGCTTTTGCATATCCATAATAGGCACTTAAAACAATGAAGCTATAGTCTATAATCAACAGCTCCAGGGTGTTGCTGTACTTTGCTCTTAGAATGGAAATAAAATTATACAGCCAAGGAAAAAAATAAATAGTACCCAACAGTTACAATTTTTAGGCATTTTTATGCAGAATTTCTCTTTTGGATGGAAGTACAAACACCTGCTTCCTTTTCCCTAAGCTGCCTCCTCCAAGAACTTATCCTCCTTAAGAGATCTCACTACCAACATCAAAGAAAGTGGCTGCTCTGCCTAGTCAGATGGCATTTCCATTCTTGCCCAAATGAATCCTTATTTTCTTCAGGCTTATAGAAATCTAAAGATTCAGAGGAGTGTTCAGGGAAATTGCCTGAAAACATCATGCAGTGTCAAAAATAGTCTGAATCAGTGTTGCTGGCATTGTCTCTGAAGGTCCCACCATCCTCTTAAGCAACCATGATCTAGCAGATGCTGCTGTATTATTTGTGCTGATAAGAAATAGCAGTTTTGTTATGTCTGACATGTGCCAGAATGAGAGCATCATTCCAAGGAAATCAGATACTTGGCATTCAGAGGTATTTAACAACACCGAAATGAAAAGTTTATCAAGAATATGCACCTCCTCCAGTGGGCTACAGCAGCTCCCATTAAGGGTAACTTCTGCCATGCTTGCTGTGGTGAATATGGCTCCTCCAAAAGTCAAGTCAGGCAGTTCATGCTTTGTCTCTGCTGCCTTTGTGTCCTTGAAACTGCAAGAATGGCATGTTATGATAGATCTATCTCTTGGTACTACTGCTCTGAACCAAACCATTCTTGTCTCCAAAATCTGGGAATACTAACTGACCTTTCTAAAAATCCTTTTTTTTTTTTAATTACAAGCTTTATGCTGGGCTTTTCATTAGCAATGTAGATGCAAGCAGCCTTACAAAGGCAGAAAATTTGTGTTGTGATCTATTTCTCATATAGGTTGCTCTCATGGATCCCCACTGGAAAATACTAATATTACCAGAATTGTATAGCAAATAAGACACTGATTTTGCCAGCAGAGTCAAAAGAACTTGTGGCACAGCAGAATTAGAGTGGTATATGTATTTAAAACAAAAAAATACCCTTTGTGTTGGCTATAGGTCAACTTTTGCTCTTACATACTTGTTACCTGTCATTAAATAAAAACCAAGCTGTTTAGGCTGGTTTGTTTTCTGGAAAAGGTAAAAAGCACCAAAAAAATCAACATTTTTTTTAACATTAGGAAAGTTAGAGAAGCTAGACAAGCTTTAGAGGTTTTGCTATTACTGAACTGGACCACAGGATTAAAACCTAGATTTTCCCTGATAACAGAAGAGACATGCACCCGAATTTCCATCTTGTGATACAGCCTTTCTGAAGAGAATAAAAAAGTAAATGCCCTGATTGGAAATTTTCCATTCTACTTTGTGCTCTAGAAAACACACATATCTTCCAAGAAGCAGAGGAAAACACAGTGAATAGAATTCAGAAATTCTTTAAATTAGAATTTAAAGAAATTGAAGCTCACATACAATTGTTAAATACTGAGTGTCCACTAATATCTATCTGAAAGTGAATTGAGGAGAAGCTTATTAGGCTCTTGGTATGAAAACTATCAAGAGGAAATACGTTAGGTGATGCCACTTATCCAGGAAATTTTAAGTGAGCTGCTGTCTTTCTTCTGATGGATAAAGCTTCCAAATGCCAAACAACAATTCTTCTTCCAAAATTACTCACCAAATGTGACTATGAGTACAAAAATTGCTTATGCTTGGGATAATACACTTGGCCAAAGTATCATCTTTTCTTTGAATTGTTTTCCTAGTTCTGAAATG
This sequence comes from Chloebia gouldiae, assembly GCA_003676055.1. Lineage (NCBI taxonomy): Eukaryota > Metazoa > Chordata > Aves > Passeriformes > Passeridae > Chloebia > Chloebia gouldiae. Next base: position 175,587 of record QUSF01000048.1, on the reverse strand, counting down.
AGTCCAGGATAATCTCAACTCCAGTGACTGGATCATCTTTCCTCTATTCCTCAGGCATCTGCCAAAAATCAGTTTCATGATGCTCTCACACTTGATGGCAGCAATGAGATCCCTCTACAGCTGCTCTGTTAATAGCTATGTAACTCCCTTTGAGTTCTTGCAGTACTCCTACAGGATTGCTCTTTCTCTGGTTTTCCCCCCTTAAAAGCTCCAGTTGCATTTTCCAGCACAATCCTTAATCTTTTCATCTCTACAATTAAAATGGGAAGCAAAATAGGTCAGCTATTCACATAATCATGGCTATTTAAAGCTTGTCAATCTCTCTTATATAATCCTGCCTAATTTTCCTGCATGCAGTTCACTTTAATGGATTATTATCTGTCAAACCATAGATTTACAGTATTTTTTTTAATTCTCTTTGTTAAAGGAAATTGGGAATTCCATTTTTTTTGTTTTAATTACATCTAAAATTTTCATCACCACCTCAGTCTGTTTTTCTTTTATGAAAAGTGATTGCATAAAAGAATTGCAACAATACAATCCCGCAGGCTTGAATTTTACTTGCATAGAATTATTGATAAGAACAGTGTAACATGTCCTTCTGATAAAACATGATTTTTTCAGAACATGGGCTTATTCATTTATTAGTAATGATAAAATCAGCCAGGAGCTGTATTTTTTATGCCTCTGTGTAAAGAACAAACTGCCTCAAGGCTAAACATCTCCTACAAAATGTCTTCCCCTCTGGAAAGTGGCAACATCTTTATGCTAATGATTAAAAATATTCCCTGGATCTAGTTTGGAATTTATTTGAAGAAAAACCTTTTTGCCCCTTTTCTTCTTTGCACATTATCACACTTCATTCATAAAAAAAAGTGTAATGAATCAAGTGTGTCATAAATCACATTAGTGTGAAACATTGCAGAATTAACTCCTACAATGTCTAAGAATTATGCCATTTTATAAAGTAAAAAGTGTCAAAAGTGTCATATATAATGGCAGGATAGAACATTGAGCCAAAGAATTACAGGTTTTTAGCCATTCTTTGAATTGTTGCCTTTAACAAATCCAAAAAGAGGAGGAAAATCAGTATTTTGTCAAACATGTAATGTGAATTCCTACCTCATCTCTCCAATTTGTAAACCCATCAACCTAGAAAAGTCCTCCCACATCAGAGTAAAAGTTGACACTGGCTCACATGTTCATCAGAACATGTCTGGAGACATGAAGTGCTACCTTGAGCTTTTTTACACCTATCTGACCTTATGCACTTCTATTTTGAAACCACATTATAAGTTAATATTCCTAGTTTAGAATTTCTCCTGGGTTTCTAATTAATATATTCACTAAGTTTATATGGGTTGCTGTTATATAGCAACAGATGTCTCCCTGGGACTGCACAGATTCCCATTTATCACCTTGGTTTTTTCATCTGCAGTTGACAGCAGAAGAGCAAAATATAACTGTCAGTACTACACTGAGATCAAACCTAATCAAATCTTTACTCATATCAAAGTCAATATTACTTCATTTTATTTTTGAATAATAGTTCTTATAACAAGTTCTAAGAAATTCACCACATAACCTATCTGCTTAGAGAGCAAAGTGTCAGCTACCAGAGGCATTTTCTATATCACCTCCTGACACAGAGAAAGGGCAGAGCCAAAGGAATCACCACAGCTGCCTGCACCCTGCCAGGTGCTGAATGAGGGCTATGGCAAGCTGTTGAAACCAAGGATTATATAATACATTCCACAACATATTCATTAACAATTAATTCTTGATAAGGTAGTTGGCCAGCTCCTAAGCACAGACTCACCCTAAGTACAATAAGGGCTTCTTATTGCAAGTCATCAGAAAATGTAAGTCAGCAGAAAAATATTTCCTTGTAGGAATAAGTTACTTACAGAACCACTGTGTCTTGGTTTAGGGTAAATCTGGGAGAGAACCATTGAAGGATATTTTTTAGAAAGTAGATTTTATAACTGTTACATATTACAGAATATAAGCATGTATTCTGCTGTTACCAAAACTCAGACAAACAAAGGCTGGAGCCAAAGCAGTGTCAGTGCTCTCCAGCACAGCCCTGTGCTGCCTGGAAGTTTCTGATCAGGTCTAATTATACTTACCAGCTTTGCAAAGGCCTTTGGAGAGTTGCAGGAAAAGAACACAGTACTAGAACTGTTGCTGTTATTCAACCCTATCAACCTGTTCTCTGCAAAAGAAGAAAGAAGGGTATTTTACCTATTAACAACACTACAGATTCATGTCCTTAGGGAAGAACTGAATTTAACTATGGCCTCACATACTGCAACTATCATCCAAATTCGGTGGAGAAAAAGATGATCCAACACTTAATTTGCCAATAAGCTGAAAGTTTTAAGACTTCCCACTCTGCTTTGAGATTTGTGCATGTCTTTGGTCAGCTCCCTGCACTCCAGCAGCCCCCCAGCATGGAGGGCAGAGGGTCTGGAAGCTGGCTCACTCTTACAGATGTGGCCTGAGCAGCTCAGCCAGCTGTGCTGCACTGCCAGCAGCAGAACTGACTCTGCTTTTCAGCACCCACAGCATGAGCAAGCAGCCCTAGTCTGTTTCCCACCAATAACCATCCCTAGCACCTATTTATTGCTAATATTTACCTTAGAAGAGCTCTATATTAAAACATATTTCACTATTCGCACTTTTTATAGTAAGGAGAGCATAAAAATTTTCTCAACATTTGTTAATACACATTTCAAACTTGCCCTGTTTCTTAGCTCATCATCTTGAATGTCACAAGAGTTATGCTTCTGCCACCATTATGATCTGTTTTAATAAAAGGTTACTGCAGGGAAGATTAAGTTTTCCTAACTTACAATATCTGCCACTTCCAAGAGTCAAGGGCAAAAATACTGTTAGCAAATTTATTCTTGCAAACACTTATACAGGAAACTCTAAACTACAGTAGCCTTTAAAAACAAAAATAATTTAAAGCACTTACTTATGCTCTAGGATGCATATTCTATACTCATTGTTGTGTACAATCAAATAAATCTATTTCATTATTTACCTATTTAGTAGGCTAAATATTGTAATTTCAAACAGATCAGAACAATAAATTCAATGCTTATTTACAAAATTCCTGTTCTATGGGAGAAACCTGGCTGTATTTTCGTATCTAAATATACATACTAAGAATACTGCATTATTTATAGCCAAATGAGAAAGAAATTCAAGTAACAGTATTCATTTTAAACAGAAAGGTTTTATTTACTGTTGTTTTATACATTTTGTATACTCTAGCACTATCTAGCATCTTCCAAGAACATATTTTTCTCAGACTTGATGGAATTATATTCTCTTAGTGGTTTTTTTCCCCTGGGACACTGAACATAAGCCAACAACTCACCCTGAACTGCTGAAGTTGAATATTACCTGAAGTGATGTGCTGTCCAAAGCTTGGCAGAAGCAACTATTTAGAAGGTTTTACGTGAGCCAGTAAGGTCAGTAAGCACTTGGCCTTCAAAAAACTGCTTGGAATGATACAGAAACAAGGTAGATTCATGAATGTTTCGGAAAATTTGGGCTTAGCTCGAGACTAGATTTCCAGATCGCCTCACTCCAGCTTCATGTCAAGCCCACAGAGTGTGTAGGAGTTCTCCACTAATGCCACCAGGGTTTGCCTTTGGGACATGCTGATCCTCCACCAAGAGTAGGAAGAAAGCACATCAGACCCCTGGGATAATTGTGGGGACATGCTTTAATCTTGGCCAAAAGCTGGGTTTCTCAACTCTGTCTGCTTTCCAGCTACCTGCTGCAAAACAAGAACCTCTGGAGACGTTAAAAGAAGAATGATAAATGAAGATACATTTCATTATAGGGCAATTCCAAACTGAAGTACTCACTTTGCAATGTGAAGTCTATGAGACTGCAGTCTTAAATATTGATTTTGTATTTGTTGCCATTGAAAGAAGCAATTCTATTTTTGCTGAATGCAATAAATATGACTTTAAACAGAGTAAGGCCCTTTCAGCAAGAAATTTTCCATATATCTGTTTATAAGCCTAAAATTAAAGCCGCTAAAACTGAAAAGAGAAAAAAATAACCAAGGGGGTTTTCAAAAATTTAAAACTCTATCATGCATAAATGGAACTCATCAGCAAAAGTAATTTCCCTGCAGAAAACACTCCATCTTTTGTTTTATGTAAGTTAGCAACATGAATATTTCATTCCTAGTGAAACTGCCGTTACCCTTTTGCATTTCATAGCTATGCTTGGTGTCTCAGATACATGAGATTTTTTTTCTCACTTTGCTGTTCAAGTCTATTGCAATTACAGGTTTTGCAATAGCGTTTGGAATCTGATGTTAGCAGCAACTACATCCTTTGTCCCTAACATCCCCTCTAGAAAGTAGATGGGAGGAAGGGAACATAAAGGACAAATGACTGCACAGAGGATAATTATTCTCAAGATACCAATCATCATTTGGAAGGCACGTCAGGTATCATTGTCCTCAAGTAGTTTAAGTTTCTCTCAAAGCTACTGTCAACTTTGGCAAAATTTTAAAATTAAACAGAAGGTGGTAAAAACACACTGTATATACACATTAAAACAATGGCCTATGAATACTGAAACTAATTGAGCTGCAAAATTTATTTCAACTCCAGGACACAAATAATAAAAAGAATCAGTACAGTGGATAACATTGTACTGCTGACAGCTCTTGCACAAAACTGTGACCAAAACAGGTGGCACAAGAATACAAAACTCTTGCATTTAAAATGAGTTTAATCTCAAGAAGATTAAAAGTAAGCTTTTCGATCAAGATGAAAAGATGAAGATAAACTATTTGACCTATATGTAGTTCCATTACCATTGCAAATTCTCTTCTTTGAGAGTAATTTTATTCTTAATTTTGTTGCTTGGCAGGTCATAGTCTGAGTGCCTGATTTTCTGATTTAGGGCTGTTGAGGTTTTTGCAGTCACTTTACAGGTTTTTTTTCCAAGATTGCACATATCTGGAAAACAGTTCTATCATGTGTCAGATCTTCCATCTAATCAGGAATATACTTTCTTCTTTAAATGCTGCAGGGTTTTTGAACTGTGGGGAGTGAGCAGGCCTGGCTACTGAGGCAAAATATCCAAAGGTGACCTAATTTGAATCACACTGCAAGGCAGACCACCAGGAAGAGTCTGCGGGATAAAAATCTCTCTATAGTGTAAAACTGTAATGCCATAAGCCAGCAATGAAAAGATGTTGCCACTATAGTTGAAAGATCAGCAGGGGGAAATTCATGCTCCAGAACACCTGTGTCTAATCATGCACAGTGAAAATAAACAGCCACTGTCCAACAAAAGTCATCTGGTAACAAGCATTGCATGTGAAACATGACTCTGAGATCACTGGTGAAGGTGCAGGTTTCTCTGCTGCCAGATTTCTGAAGACTTTGAGAGGTGAGATACATTCCAAATTACTCTTCATGTTATTTTAGTTATCTCCTTTTTCCTTCCTCCTTTTTATCCTCTATATAAAGTTTTCAGAATTGTTTATTCTGAGCATGAAAGCATTTGCATAGGCAAGGACTCACAGTAAAGACATCAGGACAAGAGCACCCTGTGCTTAGAAAGCTTAAAAACTGTCTCAAAGACATGCATCAGTGTTTGTGCCTTGTTCCACAGTGTAAGATCTACAGAGTTAACAAACTTGTCATTTGTGATTTCTGGCAAAAAAAGAACTGCAAAAATTCACCTTTTAACTAAAGTCATCAATGCTAGAGGGAGAGTTAACCAATTTATAAGGTGGAAGTTTTAAAACTGAGTGGAGTGGGAGAATGCACGCCATACTAGAGAATTTACTTTGATATTCAAAGTTTAACTATTGCAAAATCAAAAACTGAGTTAGTACAACTGCTCAGTTTTAGAGTAATTTACATGAAAATTGTTACCCATCCCTGTGAATCCTGCTCAGTATTAGGAAGTTGCTGATCTTATAATGTAGCTCTATCTTTGGTGTGGTGATCAACATGTTTGACCTACTTCATAAATCACTGCTACAGTTTTACTTTGTTAAAAAAATTATTGCATGCTTGCTTTATTTTACCTTATGAGGTTGTGAATCATTATGGATAAAAATATGCTGAGTTATATTCAAATAGTATTCCAGAGGGACCTAAAATTATTACAAATATTGAGGATATTAGCTAGTAAGCCTCATGTCTCTTTATCTTTCCCTCTCTTCATCTACTCCAAGTTATCTTTAATTCTTTTGGTGGTCTTAACCTCATTAGTGGTTGTAGGGAATTGAGAAATTTACTTCTTTAGAAAGGGTAGCAGTGCCATACAAATACCTAATCACCCATCATCGGAAATTTTCAAAAGGCAGTTGGCAAGAAGGGACACCATAAAACAGTTGCCTCATCCTCTATAAAAAGTTTTTATATAACTTATTGTTAATGGGGGAGGTCCCTTCTAAGAAAGATGCTGAAGATATTCCAGAATATAAATACTTAATGATGATCACAAAAGTTAATGACATTTATAAATTAGTTAACAAATGTCACATAGAACAAGATGTTGGCATTCCTATAGATAGCCCAAACTTTGTAGACGTCTGCAGGGTCTCCTGTACTTCAAAAATCACCAAGTCTTTTAGGTCAACTGTCTTCCCACTTTGCAGCAGAATCTGAATTTGGACTGCAAATTTAATTTTATAATTGCAGAAAAAGTGAAAAAATAAATATTTCCTTTTTTTTTTTTTTAGTTTGGGGTTTTGGGTTTTGTTGTTTTGTTGGGTTTGTTTTTTTTTTTTAATATTATAAGGTATCTCTTTTCAGCCTAAAATCCTAGACAAAAAATAAACAGCCAAAACTCACTCCTGCCTGAAGTTGCTGTATTACCTTGTTTTAAAGACAAATCTGCATATAGGACAAATTATCAGTGAACATAGGCTCTTGCACAGTAGTGCTTTCAGAGAGAGATGATTTCCCAGTTCCTTCATACTCTGATTTTTGTCTTTGACTGTCATTTAAGAATACAGCCCTAAACCAGTGCCATTTCCTGTATTTTAATGTAAAATATTAAAAAATTGGCATAACTCATAAACAGAGTCTTATGCCAATACTCAAATTTGTCAGTGACAGCAACAGAGTCTAACTTTGTTTCAAAGTGGTTACTCAACTTGTTCATTAAACCATATTTCAAAAAAACAGCACCATTTTATTATCAGGTTCAAATTGCTTTATCCTCTTTACCTTTCATGGCATCACATTTAACAATAAATATTTTGCACAATCATTTAACTGTGTTTTTCAGAATGTAGACTCAGACAGAAACTAATGCAAGGAAATTATTTTCCTAGGGAGCTGGATTGTTTCCTAATTGTTTATTATATATGTATTCTCTTGCCAGAAATCAAGATTTAAAATTCCATCTTCTTCAACACTTTAATGTTGTTTGGATCTCTGAAGCATTTATATTTAATTTCACAGCAGTGTTACAATTCAAGTGCTATATTTTAATGTCTGCAGCAGCCAATTGTTGATTTATTTTCTTTCAGGCAAAATGCAAATAAATTCTTAAGAGGTTTGCTCGCGAACCCTTGTGTTTACGTTAATACATTTGCAGTGAATAAATTAAAAGAAGTCCAGATATGACTTTTTAAGGCCCTCTTGAATTTAAAAAACTCCATCTAGTTAAAAATAAATTTTAAAAACACATTATTCAGAACTTTTTCTACAAGAAGTAACTAGAAACAAACTCACATGAACTTGGGTCCTTTCCAGTTTGTGGTACCAACCACAGACTCCAAGAGTACGGAAACGAGCAGCTCTAGTGACCCAGCACCCTTCTGAGCTCTCCCCTAGAAATCCATCCTTGGCTTGAAGACATTCCTGCAAACCATATTTTCAAATTACCTCAGAGCTAACTGCCCCATGGAGCAGTCCAGAAAGGACAAGCAGATGTTGCCTTTGTCAGAGCATTCACCTTCCTGCTTGGAATCTCTGAAAATCCCCTCCTGCCCTTCTCCATTTGTTATGGTCAGAGGCTGCTATGAATGATGCACAAAAGTTTGGGATGGTGGACTCGAGACCAAAAGAGAGGGAGCAACCCAAAGTCCCAAAGAGAGGGAGTAACCAGACCAGGTCCTCCTGAGCTCAGGAGAATATGCTCAGTCACTGTAAACTCCAGATTCATGTCTCAGGAGAATATGCTCAGTCACTGTAAACTCCAGATTCATGGCTCCTGAGACATCTAAGACTGACCTACACTGGAAGAAATCACAAAAGAAAAAAGGAAAAACCCTACATATTACAGAGTTCCAAGCAGGTCAGCTTCAGGATTAGGCTACAGGTAGTAAAGATAGTCAAGATGGTAATGGGCCAGGTTTAATAAATTAGAACAATCTCATTGGAGATAGTTTCCATCAGAGAAAACAACAGCTAAGAAGGACGTCAACATTTTTTTTTAAAGCATAGATGTATGCAAAAATTAATCTTGGAGTAGTGCAAGAGTCTAAATCAGCTTTTTCAAATATCCTATTTGCAATAACACTTATTTTCCAATCAAAAATGCTTTGCCATATCATTAGGATGAGCTTGGTCTTTCAAATAAAACAAGGAATTGGAAGTTGGAAGGTTTGGGTTTTTTGACATATCTCTCTCTCTCTCTTGAGCACAGCAAAAAAAAAATTATCTAAGTTTTAAGAATATCAGCTCCTATTTTCAATGGTGTCTTGTGAAACAATTTAATTTTTATAAGATTCACTAACACCCAAGAGCACTGTGTTTCACAGAAAGATATTTTTAAAACCTAGCCAATGCATCTGAAAACTACCTTCATCAGAAATATTTCTCATATTTCTCTTTTTTCTGCACTATCTTGCAGCTCTAACACAACAGCAACAAGCCTACAAGAACACTTGAAGAGCAGCTCTGGTCTTACTGGAATCAATTGAAAGAAATAGGATAAAGTCTTAAAGTAACAACATATAATAAACACCAGGTACTGCAGAGACAAGAAGTTTTCAGATTTCAAATCATGTTGAATCAAACTGATCCCTAGTATATTTCCTTCTAGCTTAAAAAAGCCTGTTAACTCTGCCTAGATGGCTAAAACTGGTCTCCAGATTTGTATTTACTCAATTAGTTTTCATTTTATTTCTAGATTCAGTTAATTTATGAAAAATTGTTAGTGATTTTCCATCTATTTTTTCATCCAAGAAAGCTCCTTTTTATACTAATTGTTTCCTACTTGGAAATGTAATCATCTTTATAAAAATATAGATTCCTGTTTGAGGCATAGCCTGAAAAACTTTTACTTCTTAGAGGAAGGAGCAAACATTATTACAGAAACTATGCAAATTAGTTTGATTTTGTTTAAGTGAAAGGCATTATTATTTTGAATAGCAGATTTTATAATGAGGTCAATAAATAAATCCTCTGAAATTTATGCCAGATGGTTGTTAACTTTGTAACTTCTGCCTTCTATTTTCATGAACATTGAAATATACTCTGAAAATCAGATTACACCTTGGAGTTTACTGACCAAGAGGATTGTATCAAAAAAAATACAGAGTCTCATATCCTTGCTAGAACAGACTAAATAAAATTTTAAATAAGAGTACCTGGGCAAAGCTAATTCATTTATAAGTGAATAATCAGAAATCATGGATGAATGGTTCTATATTTTTGCTTAACTCCTCCTTTGATCATTGTTATAAATGAGAAAATATCTTAATTCTCTTTTTTTTTTTTTTTACAAAGGAATATGTATGGACAAATGACATTTCAGTAAGTTAATATTTCTAGAGCCTCCCTTTTCATTTTGTGCATCTCAATATGCAGTATGAAAGCTGAGAGTTGTTAAGGCAAAAAATTTCAAAGCAGAAAAATTTCAGATTTAAGAAAGTTCCACCCAAAAAAAAAAAAGTGACAGGAGAGATATCAGGAACTGAGGGAAGGATTTTACATTTTCTTCATATTCTTTTTATCTATAAGCTATTGATACCTGAGTGCAATATAAATAAGAGTACTATAAAATACCTATCTAATGTAGTACCTTGTGCAGTGACCTCCAATATTGCTGGATCAAGTCCCCTGGCAGCCCAGGGCATCTGACTAAAATATTTTTTGAATTTCATCTCCAGTCCACCAAGATCAAATACAGGGCCACATCTCTCTTCTGAAACCAAATACCAGCATTCAAAAGACAGTGGACCTGGCATTAAATGAAGAAACAGCAGCTTTGCTTCAAGCAACTTGTTCTCTTTCAGTGTTTGAATTACAATGCTGCAAGTAGTAAAGCTTCTGGGTAGAAAACTGGTCACAGCAAACCCAGCCTGCAAAAACCAGATTGATCACAAATTAAGAAGAAATTTAGTAAAAAGTGGGAACTAACGAGAAAAACACACACATTCTGCAAACTTTCATCTGGGTTCAAAAGGAATCACATATCTGCATCATCAGAATGATCTCAAATGTCAACAGCAACCTTTTCCTTTCATCTGCCTAACTTGCCGGAGAAATGTCTCAGTTAATTTGTACTTTGATACACTGAGGCTCAGAAGCCACTGAGTTGAGCACACATTTAGTTATTACAAGGTAAAACTAACTCTCCCATCTCTATCCATATTCTCCCATCTCTTCTTTTCACAGAAGAATTGTTGACAAGGATTACCTCTTCCTTAGTCTATATTGTAGTAACCATACTAAGAATTCAGTCCTAACTGTAAAACACTCAGCTTCCAAAATTTTAGCCAAAACTTCCTTCTCTCCTTGTCAGTCAAATGATATCACACCCCAATTGCTACCAGAATCCCAGACAAGTGACAGAGGTGACACTGCAATGACATGGGCATCTTTACATTGTTATAAACTAATACAAGGAAGATTTAACTGCTGTTCAGAAGACAGAACATCTGCTAACATGGGCCAAGTTACAAGTACTCACAGCTTTTGTCTTTCATGATCACCTTCATAATCAGAAGGCTCCAATTTTGAAATTGCTTTGACATCTTTTTGTTTCAGTTCTTTACCATGAAATGCACTCCAAAGATTCCCAGTGACATTATTCACCAACGTCTTGACATGATGGAACCATGATGGGTTTGCATCGCTGACATCTCTAAAGATTTGGAGGAGCATTTCATCTGACAGTAGAATATCATGTCTGTGAATTCACAGTGACATGCAGAAGAGATGGTTGTGATAAACACACACACACACACAAAAAAAAAAAAAAAAAAAAAAAAAAAAAAAGCCAAAACCAGACTGCTGGCCTGATTAGGAAATTTTCAGCACTATAAAATGGAATAAGGAAAAATAACAGTTTTTTTTTTAACCTCAACTATTTCCAAGCATTTCAATTAATGCAGAAAAATCTTATCTATGTTCATGGACTAGACAAAAAAACTACACCCAAAGCATGCAAAACTACAACTCCACTACATGAGGATCTTGTATGAATTTGAATTAGACGTGAAGATTTCCAACACTATGGAGCCTGGTCATCTCAGACTGGAGTTCTAAAAGGCAGCAATCACAAAAACGTGCTGCAGACACATGAACAGCAGTACCAAAGACAAACACTCTTGAAAGATATCGAGCTGCTTGCTTTTACTTAGACTGGAATGCCTTCCTCTTTTAATGATCTGAATTATGATTAAATATTATTAAAGCTCTGACCTGCATATTCCAGTCAAATACACATATATATATGAGCTTGGGGTTTGTTTTTCTTTTAAAATTAAATGAGGGTGACACTTTTCCTCTAAGAATGATAAAGGGAAAAGCCTAATTTTTTGGCTATGACTTTACTTAAAAAATTCACCCAGGACATAGGAAAACCCCTCTAAAGCTTCCTCCTCTCTCTGAAACACATTCAGATGGCAGCTGAGGGTATTTTTGAGGCAAAGGCAAGAAAGTTGAAGCAGTTAACCCCACATCCTGGTGAGTTGTCTCTTTTGAGCACAAGCTGTAGGAGGAACAAGATGGGGAAAAGGGATGGTGAAAGGAAAGCTCTCATGATGCACTTGGTGGCTCAGCTGTGGGAAGAGCAGGGTCTGCTGAGCATACCCTGCACGAATTTTCTGGATCAGCCTGGTCCAGTGAGATATAGGAGGGTTTGTACACACAGACATGCAAGAAATAAGGGTGTCTCTTCAATAATCCCCAGCAAAGCACCTCAGTCATGTGGAGAATTTTAGTCAAAAACTGAGAACATGAGACATCACCTGAGCAAGAGTTCTCACTTCCTCCAGAGGGTCATAAATTCAGATGTGAGACACTAAGGCAAGACTTAAACCCCTAAGCATTTTTTGTGGCACGAGCTCTAATTGGCTATAAATCATGCTGTGTTACCTGCTTGACACATAAAGCTTATCTATAAATAAAAAACTGCTTTTAAAATCCATATTCCTTCATGGCACTGAATTGGAAACATGGAAGAGCTTTTTATTTGTCTTAAAGTTTCATAAGAAAACACTTTCAAGTGAGGCATCTTTTTTGCTTGTTGGGGTCTTTTGGTGGGACATCAGTAATTTCCAACCTTCTCTTCCCCCCTAGAATTTATCAATCACAGCAATAATTTCTTTCTCCATGACTGAGAGTCCATCATGTACTAGAGATCATCTTTTCTTCACTTGCTATTTCTGAGATTCTTAGAGCTGCCTTGGTGTGCATGAAGCATGAAGCCAGTGAAAGTGAAGTTTCACTGTTCTCATTTGGTTTTTTTATCTTTCTTTTACGTATCTAGAACAAGACTGTGGGTCTTCTGGACATACACAGAGAGGAGCACAGCTGGAGAATGATGTTCTCAGAAGGAACACCAATGCCCTCACACACCATGGCATCCTCCTGGGCTGTGTCATGAGCAAGATTGGTCCACAGAGCTCGCAGAGGAAGAGAAATATGGTGGATTTTAGACACATTGATGGGCCACAGAGCACAAAAAACCTGACAGCAGCCAGTATCTGACATAATTTGCTGGTTCTGTATAACAAAGAATCCAAAGTGCATAGACTTTACGGTTTTTAAAACAGTCTGTATGGCTACTGACTACTCAGTGCTCAACAGCACTCACGCAGTTAAAATTAGGCACAGGGAGACAGCATCTACAAAATGCCTCATAAAATTGTGCTTGTACCTGTCTATGCAGAGAGAAAGGCAAGTGGAGCAGAAATCATGTTTCCTTTACAAAAGGCTCTACATTTATGCAGGAAGAGTTAAAATGAACATATCCACTGTAGCAGATTCTGCTGTTGTGGTGTCTAGGGCAGCAAGAAATTAAAAAAAAACCCACAAGATAAATGTACATGTTTCAGTCATGTGGGCCACTCAGAGCTGTCAGTGTAAAAGATGAGGCCTTCTGCCTTTCCAAGCAAGATATAACCAAGGCATAAGAGGACTCTATATCTGAACTTTACTAAATCCTTTGACTGAAAATTTTTATTAGAAGGGTGTAGGTGAAACATTTTGTATTTTAGAGACACAGGCCTGTGCCAACATGGAAAAAAGGTACAGGGAAATGTCAACTACATTTTAAAGAAGCTTATGCAGGGCAAAGAAATACTTAATTACTTTACCAAACTAAATTTTCATTGCATCCTCCCTGCTTCTGTCTCATTGAAAACATTTATAAAAGGCAAGAAAACAAATTTAGACAGAGAAACCTCAGAGAAGAGCATTTGTTAGCATGGAGGCTGTCAGAAACACACTTCTTGATCTGGACAAAAGGAAAATGTGCACATTCAGTTTTGAAAGTGGTATTTAGCAGCCATAATTTTAACTACACCTTTTGCTACATTATGAGAATCACAGCACTGAGCAAAAGGCCATCCACATCTTTGTTATTATTAACAAAAAATATGAATGGCTTAAAGTTATTCAATGCTATAAATTTTTTTTGTAACCCTAAATATTTTTTGTTTTTTATAAGCAAATGGCATTCATGCAATACACATGAAAGTCCAAATTACTACATTATAATATAAAGATGCTGTGCAACTGCACTTGCTACAACCAAAAGGCAATAAGTAGGGCTCTCAATTCTGCAAGGCTGTTGAAATCAATTTCTCTTGATTCCAATGCTATAATAAGAAACTAAAAGCATTATTTAGCAGTTTATTTTTCCCAGCACTCTACTTCTCACTTCCAGAATTCAGTCTAATAAAAATGACCACTATCAATGAGATCCATCACTTCAAACTGGGAATTCTCATTCTAGGCTCCTCAGAAAAGCATGGGATAAAATTCTGCAACTGAACCATACAGAGACACCCAGTAACACTGGATAGTTCCACTAACAGCAAGCATTTCTCCTCAACAGCTGAAACTCCTTCATGAAAATTTAAGGGGTAATTTAAAATATCAACCACAAACAAAATTCACACGTGGGTTATTCACAAACAGGAAAGAATCCTCCATTAGTCAGATTAATTGTTCTTTCAAACTGCCCACACAGCTCTGATATTGATTTCTGCCATTAGTCACTCAGAGTGCATCTGTGGACAACAATCCTGACAGGACTACTCTTGCTGCTGTGATGTGGAGATGATTGCCTCTTCTAGTAATCATATCCAGTAACTCGAAAAATAAAAGTAAAGTCACCTTGTAATCAATCACTGCTTTAGATTTCTTTATCTTTATCATAGATTAATACCACTGTGACCTACCAGCACTGCTCCAAGTGAAATACAAGAAAGCAGCCTGCAGCATGAGCACAGTTTGACTTGCATACTTGTAACTACTTTAAAAATCTGGACAGAATATTAATGTGACAAGGTAAGAAGCAGCTGAGCATGTTAAAGCGTTAATGCACCTGTCTTACTTCATAGAAATAAAGTGACACTTTTGGATGGTTCAAGTGGGTGAATAACCCACTATGAAAGCAAAACCTTTGCTCTGCCAGTTTATGGCACAGGAGTCATAGTGGGTGTTAATAATTGAAGAACTGCATTTGTACAACTGCCTGATTTTTCTGTGTCAAATTTTCAGCAACAATGGAATATGAAATAATTTAAGTAATGGAGAGTTAAAAAAACCACTCATCGAGTTGACTGAGTATAAATCACAGAAGGGTTTGGGTTGGGAGGGGGCATTGAAGACCTTCTGGCTCCAACCCCTTGTCATGGGCAGGGACATTTTCACCAGATCAGGCTGCAGCTTAGACATAGCCTTGAAGTCTCATAAGTGCCTCACTATCGCACTATGAGGTTCCAAGTGTGCCTCATCTAAAAGTAAATTATTACAAGGAGGGTGCATGCTAAATTTCAGCATAGCAGGAGGTTATCCAAAATGCTGGAGTTAAGATATATAACAGCACAGTATATCCTGATGGAAAAATGAAATGTTGAAACAATTTTTTAAGCCTTCTCAAAGTAAAGCTCCTTTCCTGGCTCAAGAAAATTGAGTAATATTTTACATCTACAGTTATTTGTGATGATGAAAAGGAGTTTGTCTGCTGACAACCTGTCCATTACACAAGCATTTCTCTAGGAGTGTGAGGTAAGGAAGACAGTGAAGTATGATTTAAGTGAAAATAATCAGGTCTCTGTACATTCTAAAAGAAGGGTTGATTATAGAGTATGCATGTGTCCTCATAAATTGGTCTACCATTACTAAAAGTTGCCCGAAAATGAGCTTTACTCATCCCACCCCACAAAAATTCCACTGTTACAACACATCAAAATAGCAGACAAAAATCCCCAAGACAGGTTATAAATTCACCCTCCTAAGAGCTAGGATTCAATTACATTTGCTTCTGAGAATCATTTTCTTTAGTAGAATACAACACTTGTGAACCAGCACAGCAGCATTTTCAAATCAAAGGTATCCAGCTTTCTGCTGAAAGCTGAAAGTTTCTGTTTTCAGGTGTTTCATTTTTTCACTCAGAAGTCAAAACTGCCCGTAAAAAGCACACATTTCTCACACAGAAAATAATTTTAATAAAGAAAATAGCTTCAACAGATTCCTTTGGGCCACTTCTATAATGACTTCACGCTGGTTTCCTTTTTTCAAAGCAACAGCATGAAACCTCAAGGTTCAGATCTAATACTGCAAAGCAGCCTCAGCCCCACTGATTTTTTCATCACAAAGTGCACCCAACACAGCCACAATGGCCAACTTCTCATTAATCATTTAAATCAGCAGTCAAAATATAAAAAAAAAAATTAAAAAGAAAAAAATCTCACTTTTATTTCCCCCTCCCTCTTGGTGTAGACTTCTTACATTTGGATGCATTTGAATTGCACAGTTTTATCTCCAGTGACAAATCTGTTCTACCTTGGCTGCACCAACATCTCAGGCACATGCTATTTCTTTCATTCATTTCCCTGGTGCTTTTACCTCGGTACCTAATGCGCTGTCAGAATCACAGAATCCATCCATAAGTATTATGTGAGGAGCAGCTGCTGGGTATGCAAGCACACAGGAGAAATGAGCTTTCATTCTTCCCTTGCAATCATTTACATAGAGAATATGATCCCGTTTAAATTACTGCTTGTCATCTCGTTACACTTGATCAGCTGAAGGATCATTTTATTGAAACTGGGAGAAAGAAAGGAAAAAGGAAAACTACCAGCAATTTGACACTCCTTTATACTTAAGAGTTTGAAGGTTTGTACAGTTTTATATTCAAACTGCTAGACTTTGTGATGGTTTCTCCTCTTAGAAGAGTATTCCTTTGATAGTCAGACAACTTCTATCTTATCCCTCCAGGCTAAAAATCTCTCTTTCCATGACTTCCCTGAGAAAATTAGAAATTCTGTATACCACAATATTAAGTGAAGAGGTGTTTCTTAAGCAGTTACAACCTGACAAATGCCTTAGCTGTGGGAGAACTGACAAAGAAGAAGTCTGCTTCTGGAGGCTGGAAGAGCCCACAAAGCCTGCATTACTGACGTACAGCTTCCTACCATAAATATTTTTCACATCAATATTTGTCTTCAGATGAGCTCTCCAAGAATTTAACATAGAGCTACACCTTGACAGGATTCATCCTAAATCACATCTTTGTCTGCATTTCTTATTTCAAAGGAAATCCACTTTGCATTAAAGTGGCAAAGGGTATGATTTAAATTCTTAACACAAGGCAATTCACAGATGAAATAACTGAGCTGCATATCTTTTTCTGTAAAGGTTTTACAAGGCACTTGCCATTGGTGACAAATACTGAATACACACTCTCATTAAAAGAATAAATCATATTTCTAATTAATATTTCCCAGTGTCGTTAAGGTGGAAATGTTGGCAGTCAGGTGGAGTTAACTTTTTCAGTGACATTACCATCTGTCAAATCTGTCAGAGACAGACCACTGTCCTGTGATGTGATAGAAATAATAGAACACATCTTGCCTTTGTTTGACAGAAATTCGAGTCTCCCAAATAACAGTGAAGAGAAATGGGCCAAATTCTGTTAACTCTACTTGGTACCTGCAGTAGCAGAATACAGAGGATGAGAGCAGCCACAGGATATGGCTCACAGCATTTTTCATTTTCATCTGTATGACCAAGATGAGCAGCACCTAGCACACCAGAAAAACCCTAAAAACCCAAACTAACACTTTTTTAGGTTTTTTTTCTACTTGAAGAAACGCTCTTCAGCTGTGACCCACTACTTTTCTGTCCAAGAAAACTAGACAGACTACAACTACAACAGGCTAAAATTTGCATGTAACTGCTTGAGAAATTTTGATGAAAGCTGACTTCTTTGGGTTTTTTCCTACTTGAAGAAATGTACATTCTAAAAGAAGACTTGATTATGGAGAGTATGCATGTGTCCTCATAAATTGGTCTACCATTACTAAAAGTTGCCCAAAAATGAGCTTTACTCATCCCACCCCACAAAAATTCCACTGTTACAACACATCAAAATAGCAGACAAAAATCCCCAAGACAGGCTATAAATTCAGCCTCCTGAGAGTTAGAATTCAATTACATTTGCTTCTGAGAATCATTTTCTTTAGTAGACTACAATACTTGTAAACCCAAACTGACATTTTTTTGGTTTTTTTTTGTACTTGAAATGCTCTTCAGCTATGATCCATTACTTTTCTGTCCAAGAAAACTAGACAGACTACAACTGCAACACATTAAAATTCACATGTAACTGCCTGAGAAATTTTTGATGAGCCTACAACTAAATTGTCAGGTCTGGTTGAATTAGTACTTAGAAAAGAGGACACTAAATATTAGTTCTGAAAATGTTCACATTTTTTAAAGACTATTTCACAAATGCTGCAGTTTTTAATGCAATCTTTTTCATAATCCAAAACTGAACATGAGTTACCTGATCCTGATTATTTTCTGATTTAAGGACAAAAGTCCCAATTTCTGTATCAGGGAGTCTTTGCAATGATGTGATCCAGCTGGCCCATCACAATACCATCAGTAAGAAAAGAAAGCCCAATGAAATGAAAAATTTGGAAGTCCAGCATAATTATTCATTCAAATTACCCAACAAAATTATTTAAAAATGGAAAGTCTTCAAGGAACATCACTATTGACATGCTGGTACATTTTCTTAGCATTATAATCCATGTGTGGAAAAGAGACCAAAAAACTGAGGTGGCATCCTTTAGAAGAATACCATAACCTAGAAAGCCATTTGCCTGCAGGAGCCTAAGCAAAAGGGCAAAAGAATTTTTATGTTTTGCTAATTACTCTTGTATCTACTTTTTCCATTGTGATGGAATGAGCATTTCATATTACACTGCATTTTATTTATGCAGTTCTTAACACCTTCATTGTATTTTTTCAAGCATTGCAGCCTTATTTAAACTTTTTTATTTCAAAAGCACTTTTATGTTGAAAAATGTAGGACAAAAGTCCTACACTGTCTTCACAAAAATGACTCCTGTCATCTTCACTGAAGTGAAGTAGGATCAGAAAAGAGAGTTATTTCCTCATCATTTTTGAAGAAAGATGGCCTTCATACAGAGCAAAATATCTAGAAGCCTGTGGCTACTAAACATTTACACTACACCTTCAGATCAATATTACTCACAGATTAAACCCTTTGAGTTTAGGCATCAAGGCTTCTTTACAACTGCACAGAGTACAAAATGCACTCTTACAGGGATGCTAAAACACAAGTCCCCCAAGGAGCAAACCTGCATATTCCTTCACAAGGCACTAGAGAAATCATTGGGTCATAATCTATGTCACAATATGCATAGCAGAAAGCTCCACGGATATATTTTATGAAAACAGAGGTTTTGTTTTCTCAGCTCTGCCCAAATGATATAATCTGTTTTGACAGGCAAACTACTACAGTCAACTTTAGAACAGGCTTCTCTCTAAAATTTTTGCCTATTACAAACATAAAGTTACTGATATTTCATTTTCTAACACTGTTACTGTATTTGTTTTACTGGTTTTGTTACCCTCCCGGTCATCTAAAATATTTTCCATTAAATTTCATGTCCTTTCCTGCATTATCTTACATCTCATCTGAGCTGGAAGGAGGCTGCCACGACAATCACAGCTGTTGTCAACAGCAGTGCCATGACTTTGGGCAGAAAAAGCCTGTGAAGGAAAGTACACACCAGTAGCACAGCAGAAAACCTGCTCACACATCAAATTAATTTGTGAGGAATATCATGCACAGGCATGTGCAAGCATTCATCTACCACACCCTGCTTCCCACAGCTCCCACCAGGTGGGAACTCTTGTTTGAGAGAGACACCTTTGATGATGATAAAGGGTCTGCATAATACTTTTTTAAAAATATCTCTTCCTTTCTTTAAAACTGTAAGTCAGCTGGTGCAGAGCTCCCTGACTGACCAGGAAACATAGGAGGGGGATGAGTGATGTGCTTTGAAACTGCATTCTTCACACAGTTTTTTAGGTCCTGAGGGCACTAGCAGGTTCTAATAGACCTGCCCCTCTCCCAGAGGTCCCATTTACCAGCTCCTCCTGATCCTGGCCAGACTTCCTGGGCCAGTTTTGCATCTTTTGCCTTCCCAGACATTCCCAGGGCTGTGAATCCCACCTGTCACCAGCCCAGGTAGTTCACCAGACAACTTATGGCAACAGTTCTGCTGGTGCTGGGGTCACCCCCAGACCCACCTTGTCCTCCTTCAGGGGCAGCACTGATGCGTGTTTCTCTGCTGCAACATCTGAGAGCACTGAGAATGTTTTTACGAGAATTTTTCCTGGTAAGAGAGAGCAAAAATGCCAGTAATAGCTGAAATTTTGCTACAAAATTACCACTGATAACAGATCCAAGGCGAAGTTCCTAGTCAAAATCTCCAAGGCAGCTGCTACACTGCTGTAATCCTGAATTAAGCACAAGTGGAATTTGACCCCAAGATTTCTGTATCTCTGACAAGAGGCCAAGTCAGCAATGTTTAATATGTACATGCATCCCTGTCCACTGACACATGCAGATTTTCCTGTTCAGGTTTATTTAATTTTAGGATATAAGTGGAAAGCTGGTTCCATACCAGAGAGAATTTTGGTGTTTGGTGGTGCTGACTGGGGCTTTTTGTACTTTGGGTCGGGGAAGGTGGATCTGAATCTGAGAAAAAAGATGGAAAATTCAAAGTTCTCACAAGAAGGAAATGAGGTAAAAGCCTTATGTCAAAAGGGTTAACCCACAAGGAGAAGCCACTCCCTGACTCCAATTTACCAATCACTGCCTAGTCAGAAGACTAACAAGAACTCCAAAGAAAAACTGAGCAGGACATCAATCATACTTTCAAAACAAGTAATTTTAAGTCAAGCCATCCAAGATGAACATATGAGATTAGTTCAGCTGGTTAGAGATTGGTGCTAATAAGGACAAGTCTGTGGGTTTGATCCCTCTGTGCATCATTCACTTTGGGGTTGCTCTTGACAATCCTTGTGGGTCCCTTCCAAATCAGAACATTCTGTGATTTTTGTGACTTTTGTTGAAATCCAGTCATTTTCCTTCACGTTACCATTTTGAAAACTTGGCAAATCTCAGGCAAGACATCTTTCATTAAAAATAGTGAACACGATCCTTTGAGAAATAGTAACACTTTAAGAGAAGTGACCTTTTTATTCCCTGCCTCATCTTTCATTTCTAGTGCCTGCCATCAAATATCTATATGTGTCTGCAAATGTTGCTTCTAGGGAGAGCACTGTGGGGACAACCTTTCAGCAACATGCCAGGCTGTAAAATGGATGAAAGGCGAGCCAGGGCAGTACCAAGTGGATCCTGGTTGAATGAGTGACCCCCACTCTGCAGTTTGAGATTTGCCATTTAAGAGTACGTCCGAGCCGCTTCCCTGGAAATCACAACACTATGGAAAATACTCCAGGCTCCTCCAAGGCTACAAAAGTAACAAGAGGTCTATATGATCTATTTACTCTTTCATCTGATTTACAGAAATGGCTCTTGACAGGAGGCAAGTTGATAATAAAAAGCGAAGTTTTACGGCTCTCCTTTCAAGCACAGCTTTAGATGTTGTCTCTCTCTTCTCCCCTCCATTAAGTCACAGATCTAAGGACTAAAAAGGAACTGAAGAAGTGGCAAGATCTAACGCCTGTTGGACTAAATACGTAAATTATGAAATCAAGTCTCAGAACTGGGAGATCTTAACTCAGACTACTGGTAAATCAAGAAAGTGATGAAAGCAGCACCCCCCTCTAGGAAGGGTGCTGATTTTAGCTGTGACATTTCTAGCCCTCAGAAGTCTACAATATTTTTCATATAAGATCAAAGAAAATGCATTAATATTTGCATATGGTTTGCTGTATATTTCCCCCTTCTATTAGCAGCTCCCTTACTCCCCAACTTCAAACGCTGGATAATACTGAAATCTTTAGAGTAAAGGAAACAAAAAACCTTCCAGTTCAGATAACTAAAATGCATATTGAAATTAATGGGAATCATTTGATTCCTTCCTGTGACAAAACAAAAATCAGACATTTTCTGGAGAAGAAGCATCTTTAATCTCCCAGGTGAAACAGGAGAGCAGAGAAGTGTGATTCCATAATAAAAGCATTTTTGTTATTCTCACATTTTTTCACATGCAATTTTTGCAATGTTTGTTTGTTAAACTCTGATTTGGCGTATGCAATTTGAATTTCTTCACCAAGCATTTTGCTTTTACTGTAATACAGTTTTATGATAATTAAAAAGAAATTGTCATATTTAAATGTTTTCTGCATGACTGGCATTAGAACATTCAGCACAAGGAATTAATGAGAGTATTGAATTAAATGTGTCAAATCATCCAATTTTTAAAACCTCAACACAACAAACCCAAAGCACAGAAGTTATTTTGTCTGCATAAATGATGTTCAAAAGATTAAAGAAGCTTCGTCATATGGTGCTTTTTAAAATCTGGAGTAGGGTTACTGTTTTCTGTATCTCAGGCCAGTAATGAGGGTTTTTATTGGATGTTTATATTTTTCTATTGCTTCACAGTGAAAACAAGCTGGGATGTGCCTTGCAACGATTTATGAGTGCAAGAGGCTTTGTGTAGGTGACTTCAGTTGTCTACCTCTGCATTACAGAAATGAAATGACCTTCCCCAGTCTAAGTAAACAATCAAGTCCTTAGTGAGGCTGCACTAACACGTGATGGTAACCCCACTTCTCTGCCCAGTCTGTTTCTCGTGCAGTCAAAAAAAAAAACTCTCACAGCTCTAGTCAGCAAAACCAGAGCTTTTTTCCATCTAACCATCAACTACCTGACTAACATTTCAAGCCATGCAGACGTGATGAAAACATAAGGCAGGAAAACCACCGTGATTGCTCAAAGGATCCACTACTGCAAAAATATTCCTGTTTGGTCAACATAGGTTATTAACATCTGAGTTTAATATTGAAAATCTTCCACAGGGTGAGTTGCAAGATTAAAACAACGTGTTAGGAATTTAAGTCAAACTCTTAGAGAAAAGTCAAGCTTTTTACTTTCTCAGCTACTTTCTGCCTGTCAGAATGATGATTCACATTATTAATCTCTGTTTCTCTGAAGACCCAGAAAGACCATCCACCACAAACCAGTATTTATGTGCTTCTGGAAAAAGTAAACCAGTTCAAACAGGAAGCAAAGTTCTCTTGACAGAAAATCTAGCAAATTCATTCCTTTTTTTATTGCAATATTGCACACCTTCTTTACTGAGAAAAGAATACACCTAACGTAAAGGATTAATAATTCACAGATGTCTTCTGGGAGGGCTTAAGCATCAATATTTGTCAGTTTACAACCAAAAACCAAAGGTCTAATCAGGAAATTTCCTACATTTTAAATTTTTGTTTAGCATACCACAGCCATCAACCAGGGTTATTCATTCATTACTAATTGATTAACAGAAGTAAAATTGATCAGGCTAAATTTATTGATGGAATTCCTATGCAAATAAGGAAAAACCCATCATATTTGCCTATCATCAATGGCAGATCAGGGAAAGTTCAAGAAAAAGCTTTTCATTAGAAACAGTGTAATTTTTTTATGCCATTGCCTTTCCAAAAGTATGGATAATAATTAAAGCTATATGACATTAAGCACACTAGTTAAATCAAAAATCCTATTACATACTTAGGAAAAATTAGCTGTGGAGTGACGCAAGACACAGCTTTGAGCTCTTAACAATTTAGGAGTTTTTGTTCAACCATTCACGAAGTCCAAATTATATATAATACTGCTAAACTTCATCCTTCTCATTAATCTTTTGAGGATTGCTCTCAGGAGACTGGTAAGGAAGTAGAGTATTGTGGGTTTTAATGTTACAGCAGGGGCATCCATAGCAAAATAAAATAGGTGGAATGTCTGAATGTGAAGAAGCATAATGGGAACTAATGAAGTACCACATTTTAATGTCCTTGTTTCAAATTTGCTAAGAGCAGCAAAAAAAAAGGGGACTGTATTTCTGTTCTGTAGGAATGTATGTAAGGGTTAGTATGGTGTTGGAATACTTCCTGTGATTAGCCAGTAATATTTTTTTCTTTTAAAGGCTGATAATCTGCATTTAAGACTAACCAGGAGTCTGTCATTCTGTAGCACATAATTTCTCATCCTAAATGACTTTGGCCAACTGCTATTCCGGATGCATAGCTTTAAGGGGACGCCACCATATATTTAATATAAGCAAATTACATATAAATATAAGAAAAAAGACTTGAAATGTTCAAACCTATTTATAGAAAGCCATAGGAAGAAAAACATCTTTCCATCTACGCCATAGGGATTTGGGCAAAGTGAGGATTTTACAAGACTTTTGAATTTATCTTCAAGGCAACCAGCATCAAGATACATGAATAAAAAAACTTTGAAATTCTCAAAGGTTCTTTAAGGCTGCCTACCCACTGCACAGTCATCAGAAGAGGGAGGCTGGGCAGGCATCCTGGCAGATGGTTTCCCTGCAGAAGGGCTCTTACATGGGAGCAGTGGGTTCCATGCCCCACGCTGCTGCAGAGCATTGTTTCCCTGGAAGGTGTTAATGGCTGCCAGCAAGGATGCCTCTGAAACACGGCAAATCATGGCCTCTGCAAGCAGATGTGCACGCTAGCAGCTCTTTATTTTGGAGGAATTAAGATCTTTAATTGAGTAAAACAGCTCAAACAATGGAAAGCCATGTGGGGAGGCCCAGGGGATTGATTGGAAACGACGAGTCCTGTATTGACAGGAGGTAGATGTGTTGGTGCACGTAGGCAGAAAACCACCAGGAAGCCAGAAAAACAGATGTAGGCTTGGCCCTGAGAATAGAAATAGACCTCCCTGGGTGCAGGATTGAAGGGAAAAAATAGGTTTAAAAGCCTTCATAAAAAAAACCTGTTCATTATTACCCATTTCTGTTCTGCTTAGGAAAAGAGGATAGTCACTCCAGATGAGTATGGATATGCCCAAAAAATGCCTGACCAGCATAAGCAGCTTCTCCTCCAGAAGAAAAAAAAAACAAAACACAAAAAAACCCAAAAACTAAAGCCCAGCTAATAGTTGCAAGGAGCTGAAAACAACAGTTTCAGTGTCCAGCCCACAATGAAAGAATTTATTTCTTCAAAAGTTCAAAGGTGGGGTCAATTTCCCACTGCAAACACCAGCCATAACCTCTTGCTTCAAAAACCTAAACCGTTTCCCTCTCTGTGGCTGCCTCTGTGTGGAGCTGCCTGTCTTTTTCCAGAGCTACAATGGCCACAGTGAACCTCGTGAGCTTGCTGTGCATCCACAGGGACAAGCACAGCAGTCCTTTTCAGCTGGCAAATGTCTCTAAGAGGCACTTTGGGATGGGTGGCTTCACCCACTCAACCACAAGGCACATGTCCAGCACTTGGAGGAACATTCACCAGAGTCACTATGGCAGCAACCTACTCCAGTAGGAAGGGTAGAGGAGCCAGCTCTGCATCCCTCCAAAACACAGGATCATAGACTGGCCTTAAAGGGGCCTTCAAGATCGTTGCATAAGCAAAGCCTGGCGTGGTCATGGACACCTCTAGGGATGAGACACCCACAGCTCCTCTGTGCAAGAGAAATCGACGTGGTTAAGAATGCAGATTAACAGCAGATACCCAGATTAAATTCAACAAGCAGCCTCTGCACTCAGGTGTGTGGATGCACACACAGGCTGCTGCCTCTCACACAGCATGATTTACAAATGAGACCATTGTAATGAAGGTGGACTGCTCCTAAATCAAGTGCTGAGGGCGACGACCCAAAGGAAATTTTGCTACTCATGATTTAAGAATTCGCAGGCAGATTTCTAAAAAAGTAAAACATCATAAGAAAGTGGACATCAAATATGTGAGACACTTTTACAAACACAAGCATGGGCTGAATACTTCAGAGCACAAATAAGCTGTGGCAAATCAGGTCCTTCAAATCCATGCTGCTATTGAAAACCAATGGGGCCTAATAAGGAATACATTATTACAATTTTTCCAAGTTGTTTGCTGTGCATCTAACATGTTATGTCTCACTGTACTGCCGTCACATGAAATATTAACAGCAACTACCAGTTAAGCACTAAACATATACATTTGTGCTGCACTTATTCACACCATAATGTGACATGACCATAATGTCTAATAATGCCAGATGATGAGCTTCATGTTCCAAAGCTTGATTGCTCCCTGGCTAAATTCACTAGGAAGAGGGAGTAGATGAAAGAAAAAATACTGGTAAGCTTTCCACTGGATGTACTGTTGACAGCACAGGAACATGTTTATTTTTGTTATTCCATCTGGTGCTCATTATAAGCACCACAGTTTTGGATGAGTTATGGCCAAACTATCTAGTTATCAATAAAACATGGGCTTACTGAATCCGCAGCAACATGAGACATAAGTGCAATAATCTCCTGTTTACTGATGGTGTGTTATGCAACATTATTTTTACTCAACCCCAACTATTGGAAAATTAAAACAACTTTGATCAGTTTTGGAGGTTCTGGTCTAAGATTTCCATTTGTAACTATCAATTATTTAAAGAACAGTTTTAAAGTGTTCTTAGAGGTTTAAAAAAACCCCAGTAATTTAAGCAGCAATGGCAGATGATTATACGACTTAAGCCTCATACGGAATAAAAAGTCCGTATAAAACAGTCACATTGCCATCTACTGACAGCTCTTTATGAAAAGGCTTACAGTTCTTATTAGCTGCCTGACTATATACTTAATACTCTTCCTCTTGACATAACAGCAGCACAAAAATTAGGGACATGCAATGTATGTTGTTCGGTACATCCCACTGCAATAATCCTGCTTCTGTTCGAATCCATCCGAAGCCATTCAGGCTTTCACAGTTACATACTGCAATTAGACACGTTTATTAATGGCATTATTGCTTGGTATTTCATAGGAGGTAAAACTGTTTTCAAGAAAGTAACTACAGAAGGGTATGTTAATAAATCTGGACTGTGTGCACAGTACATAGGGATCTGCTAATAAGATTTCCTTAATAACAGCATTTATTTCACTGCCTACAATACCGATCATAATACCAATCACTGGAAACCACAGTTCTTATTATATTATGTGAAAAATGGATTTCATGTTAAGGACACATCAGGACAACTACAGTGTCGCTGATCTACCTGCATATTAAAAATCTTCTATATTATCTTTATACTGAAGTACATTTTGGCCCAAGACTCAATGTCCTATTTATTCAACCAGCAGCATGTAATTGCACTTTAAAACTAAATGTAGGTCACATAGCTGTTCTACCTTCCTGCAGCCCGGGTCAATGGATCCTAAAACTGACCTGTAAATGAGGTGATGCAGAGCTCTTCCATGGAAACAAATATACCAAGCTGGGATTTCCTTGCTGTAACCCAGCTATCTTGTTAATACCTTGCACAAACTCAAGGCCTTCCTTAGTTTCTCAGTGCTTTATTTCCTGCTAAGAATTTCTGCATGCTCTCTGATCCATGGCATAAGGTGATTTTTCTTCACCCTTGCCTCTTCATTATAACATTCAAATTTGAAAGAAGAAAATGAAACAAAATAATTGATCAGGTCCTGTCTACAGTACTTTTGCCCAGCTTTTCATGCCTCCAAATCTGCCATTCACAAAAGAGTTTCTAAAGTTCTGCAGTGTCTTTGAGACTTCAGTTTTTGTCATTTCTTGCACTCATTTGAACACATTCCAGTGTCGTCTTTTCTGAGTTTTCTTGGCATAAAGAGCCCAGAGAAGGCAGCACCCCACGGAGCACAGGGCATTGGAATGCCTTGCTGGGAAACCTTACATCACAGAACTTCAGGTGCCTTCCACAGGCTTGCTCCTTCACCAAAGCAAGGTGCTAGAGAAACCTATCTCTGTGTCACAGAGCCCCTGAGGATGGGGGAGTTAATCCAAGTGCCACTTACGGTTCCACAGGCACAGTCCATGTGCTCTTACCTCATCAATCAGCAAACCCGGTACTTTTTAGGAAACCGAATGTATTATCAGCTAAAAAAAAAGAGGAATATCTCCCAGATATCCAAGTTAGTTTCAAAGTATTATAAGCAAACAAAGCACACTATAAGCTAGAAGGAGAATTTACAGAAACAGGTCCTGACCATTAACTCCTTCTGTACTCAGACTCCAAAAATTTAAATAGTCTAAGAACACTTGCAAAGATACAACAGGAACTCTGTTACATGCTTATGTCTTGTTTCACAACTAAGCAATCCTCAGACCTCACAGTATCTGGAAATTTTTAATGACATTTCATAGGACTAGTATGAGTCTATACCACAAATCCTAGCATATCTAAGTATTTTGTCTCCTTTTCCAAATTTACACAACCACTTAAATATTTTTAGAGCTATTGAGCCATATATATAATTACCCTTCACTCATTGCTATATCTGTAATAACTAAAATAACAAAATGTCAGGATAGAATGACAGGCATGCACACAGCATGAAGGCCCAGGCAGGCTGCTGCAAGGTAATACCATGTTTATCTGAAATTCATTTGGTTTACAGAGAAACAACCCAACTGCCAGATTTACCATTCTGCAACTCTCAATCTTGCCTTCTCATCCAGGGGTTGCTAGCAATCACCCTGAAATGAAGATCTTGGAATTCAATGAGTGCAGGAGAAACCATGAAAGTTAATCTCATCTCCTGTTGTAAATGATGCCATTTTTCTAACCAAGTCCTACACAGAGTGAGTTGTAATATATTGCACAAAATTCATAAAATTTCCCATTGCCACCATTTAAGAACAGCCTGAATGGAGATTATCCTTAAATTACAAAAAAATCAAAGCTGGCATATGTTTCCAGAATAAGATACCTGCTACCCTAGAGGTCAGCAGCAAATCTCACAAGTTTTCTTTAAATGAAACCATCCTCTCAGCTTTTCTTCTTAAAGAATGAGGATAAACACTTTTACTACAGAGGCAAAAACAACAACCTTCCAAATTTAAATGCAAGTACATTTTTGAGCAAAAACCATATAATCCTTGTGGCAAAACTAAAACTGTTTATTTTTATTGTGACTCAGAAGCACAAGGAGATAAACTATAAAAACTTTGGACAAGTGTAAGATGTTTTCTCTTAAACTGCTCAAATATGAATTTTGCAACTGGTGTTGAATAGGTTTTGGTGGAGTTTGGTTCATTGCATTTTAAACCATGTACTGATACAGCTTTTTCAGAAATAAAACAGTTCAAAGAGTGAAAAGGGCTTAGGTAAAAATAAACACTACTTGTTGTGTTTGAACAAATTTCCCGGAGTGGAGTCACGTCAGACGTCGCCACTCCCCACGTCCAGGCTCTGCTCTCCACGGGAGAGGCTGAGGAGCTGAAGTGGCCAAGCAGTATGCAAGGGACACAGTCAATCCATTAACTCCATTCAGAAGTGGAATTACTTTTTGTTTGCAATGCAGAGAACACAGCAGTGATAAATTATTGCTTTAACATCGTAACAGCATCTGCTGCACACAGCCTGTGGGGCTGAGATCTGGCCTTTGATCTACACATCACTCACACTGAAAAGAACAAGGTAATCCAGGTACCTGTAGGACTTGCGTGGCTTTGGAGAAGCTAGAAAATAATACTCTACAAGAATCACTGCTTTTGTTTTCTTTTTTCTAAGGGATTGATTTCATTTGTTTTGACAAGCAAGAAGGAAAAAATGAGGAAAATGTCTACTGTAGAAGGAACCACTGATATATTTGTGTTTTCCTCTGTTTCTCTTTGCCATGGATAAACATATAAAAATATACTTACATGCCAGTCATGGCTGAATGAGGAAAGAAAACAGTTAATGATGATAGAAACCAACTTCTGTGACTTATATGAGAGAGCTTCTCTCAGTTGGATAATTTTAGAATAATTTCTGTATGGTTAAAAAAGCCAGCAAATTCTGTGGTGTCAGAAGTGTCACTTCTGCAGTGCAGAAGGTCATGTCATTCAGTACATTACCCTGGGAGAGCCTCTGAATTAAGAGTTTGGTCTTTTAGTACCTGCAACTCATTAAAAACTGATTTAAAAGTCTCAAGGTTTCAAAGCCACCAACAGCAAAAAATAGAAGTTTGGAGACTGCATAAGAGTGGTGCAGCCCTGAGGGGCTTGTGTTCCTGCTTCTGAAAAATTGCTTGATCATTGTCCATGCTTAAAATAAAAACTATGAAAGAACTTTGCAAAATTAAGCCTTAAAGAATATTTCTCCAAAGATGTTATGAAAAGTTTCAAAATTAAAGAAAATGTTTAATTGCATGCCTTTAGCACCTGAATCTGCATATTCAAAAGAAACAATACAAAAGAGAGGAAAACTATTTAAGATGTTCAGACACACACACACGCACTAAAAAGTTACTTGGCTTTCAGACTCATCCATACTACGGTATGAAATGCCCTTGGCAGTGATCTGAAGGCACAAGAGACAATACAGGGTGTAACTGTCATCATGAATGTCTCATAACACCAGTGGCCAGAACAAAATGCCTTTGAAGGCTGCAATGAGTGACAAGACACTTTAAGAAAAGAGAGGAAAAATCAAAGGGCATTGTCAGTGAGTAAATCAAACTTTGTTTTGATTGTCTGCAAGGTCAAGATATTTGCATTACATTAAGGGTTCATTAGCACAGACAAGTATTAGTTGTTACAGGCTCGTTTTTTTGCTTTGAAGGTCTAAAATAATAAAGTTACACAGAAAAGCAAAACACTGACCTGCCAAGGGATCTCAGCACAATCTATGCCCTCATCTCTTTGTAACAATGGAAACATTGCATATTGAATAGCTGAAGTAATAAAACAAAGTTCTACTTATAGACAGCTTTCTACACAAATTTTATGAATTTAAAAATGTATTGCATATAATACTTGCAATTATTTCAACACTAATTGTTAAATTTTAGGAAAATCAGCCTTACTTTTTTAATGTAGAATTTGAACCAGCAAATATACACATGTTTTTGCTGAACTGCTTAGGAAGTAGTTCCATGCTGAAAAACTTAGTCCTAACAAATTTTTATAACCATTTTATGAGAAGTTTAGAGAAAGGTGTGATTGTATGACCAAAAGTGTCCTCTAAAAGAATTTACTGCTCTTGTTGGCTCTAAGACACTGCAGAGCAAACATTGACAAAGGCTTAAGAACGAGTTGTAAATTACAAATGGGACAAAATTCACAGTCATGGATTTACTGAAGAAGCTACAACACCTTAGTCATAAAGGGGGGAAAAATTGTAAACTGATTTAATTCATCATCTTACGTTCACTCGTACCCAAGTGGTATCAATCACAAGTTATTAAAAACCAGGAAAATAGATGGCATTATGAACATGTCCTTCAGCAGGGTAGGAAGCATCATGATTGCAAATGACTCATGTACAAATCTAAGCCCTAGCTTGAAAACATTGAATACCTAGAAAATCTAATTATTAGACAAATGTCTAATTTTGCATTCCTGCACCTTCTCAGCTGCACAGCACACCCAGCAAATCTGTAACACATCTGCCAACACAGAAATCATGAATCTTACAGCCCGAGTGCTCGGGAGCACTGATAGTCCTTATGACAAGTTTTTAATGAAATAATGCTGTGCCTGTCAGTGGAAAAGAGAAGGAGAATACATTAGACTGACACCTAAAGAATCATCCTGCCAAACACTGCATCTCAGAACTGGAGGTGGAATGATGTAAAAGGCAGGCAGCATAATGTGCTCATTTGCGGCCTCGTCCTGGAGCCAGCGAGAGTAACTGTAACCAGCACCAATTTTCTGCCCAAGGAATTAAAAACACTGGGGTGTGAATAAGTTCAGTGTCAAAATATCAAATGATTGCCCACAAATACATACTCTGAAAAGAAAGTGTCTTCTCCCCATTTATTTCTACAAAATCACCAACAGCTTTGATTTGTGCTCCATTTCAAGCCATGCCAAGAAGCATGATGCACAACAAATATGAACTACAGACATGTTTACTCTCTTATGCTTCCAGATGTCTCAGTTTTATGTGCCAAAACTGCTCTTTCAAAATACTACCTCTAACTTTTCAAAAGTCCACTTCCTTTCCATGCTGTGCTTTGTGGTAGAGAAAAAGCACTGCATTTGGAAGGCATGCTTCAGAATCATTTTGGGCTATTCCCAATCAAAAATTCTATCAAATTCAACATTTGTAAGGGTTTAGTAGCAAAAAGAAACCAAGTGACAAGAGTGGCCTGTTAAAATATGGCAGAAATATTATGATTAATTGCAATTCAGGAAAGACAGGAGCTCGCAATAAATATTTCTTCTCTATACTTCAGAGACAAAGGTGTATGCCTCAGGATTGATGAAACACTTTCCTGTATTGAGTCAGGAATATGTTAGCTAGCAGCTTTTGAAGTCTGACATTTTAAAAATCAGATCCAGATAACTGAAGGGTTTTAAAAGAACCAGCCAGGCATCTTTCTAGGCTGTCAGTGAGTTCTGTCACACTGACAGTCTCAGAAGACTGAAGAGTTGCACCAATATGACAAGACAGATCCTTACAAAACTCTCAGTAATTATCAGAGTAAAACATTGAGAAAAACAAAAAATTAGCTTC
Organism: Chloebia gouldiae; assembly: GCA_003676055.1. NCBI lineage: Eukaryota > Metazoa > Chordata > Aves > Passeriformes > Passeridae > Chloebia > Chloebia gouldiae. The sequence goes on along the minus strand of QUSF01000048.1, from coordinate 143,184 downwards.
TAGAAGTTCATTGTATTTTATTTCTTTAAATGACTTGGCTATGAGTATTTTAAAAGGGATGTGTAATTAACTAACAGAACCAAAAGACTGCAAAGTTATTTAAATTGAACATGGTGGGTAATGACTAAGAACCATGGGCTCAACTGATTCTTTCCAAAAGAAGTCAAGCTAGTGAAGCTAAAGATTTTCTCTCATCTATTCATTTTGGATTATTTAATCCTGTACCACTGAAAACATAAAAATCTTGCCTTCTTCATTTTTGTTTTTTTTTCTTTAGAACTAGATTCTCTTGTACTAAAGAGTTCTTTGCTTCCTGCACTCCTCATGGGAAAAACCCTAGCTTGAACATTGAGACACTTGTCTTTCTGTCTTATTCTGCTTTCTGAGTAAATCTGAAAATGTTCCATTAAAAAAATAAACCCTGATCCTATGTTTATATGCTGTAAAGTCTGTGGAATATTTAGTATTCAAATTATTAATTAAAACAGGACCAAATTTCTGTAGAAGATTACCATGAAAGGCTAAAAATAAGTTCTGACAGTCAAGAACAACCAGACAAATCATGAAAACCTATCATTTTCAGGTCAATATAAATTTAGACACTTACCAAAACCAGAAAATTTCCCATATCTAGCATAAGACAGATACAGCTCATATAAATAGGAAATGCTAAATGGAACAGATTGGTATAAGGACAACATGATCAGAGTTTTTTTACAGACTGATGGTTTTCTATTTTTAAACACATTTATTTAAATCAGGTTAAATCAAATACAATTCTGATACCTTCTGAAGTGGGGCTTAAAGCAAAGAACAAGACTAGAGTACAGAGTTCACATAAGGATTTTCAAGCATAAATGGCAGCACAGAAAAATAAATACGGGTCAAAAGAGGAAAGTTCTAATATGATATGTTTGCAAGTGTGAAAAAAAGACTAAACTATGCAATTTTGAACAAATCTTAAATCTAGAAAAAAAAAATTTAAAAGGTGTTCTCTTTCCTCTAAGTATTTGGCATTCTGACCTATGCACTACAAAATCTGTCTTTAAAGCAATTAGATTTTACTGTCATGGAAACCATAATGCAAAAAGTAATTCCTGCAACTTTCAAGTTCAGCCACAGTGTCAATGACACTATAGACTGTGGTGCTCCTCTTCTGGCAATCTCTTGTTCCTGCTGCACTCTGAAACTTATGAAGTTCTCCAACATTAAGTGCTCTAAGTGCTGTAAAAATGGCACCCTTCTGAGTGCCTCTTCAGCTGACTTTATAAGTTTATTTTGAATGAAAAGCATGCTTACCTGCAAACAGTTACGGAGAGGCTGAGTTCAAACACACAATAGAAAAGTATGTAAATACAAAATAAAACCAAGTTCCTAAAAGCAAAGATTCCAGTTTCCCCCTTCTGACAGCAGCTCCCAACGAGGGAGAGCCTTCCCTGCCAGGCTAGAGCTGTAACGTGGCAGCAGTGGGATGCACATCAAAGGTAACAGTGAGCAGGGTCTCTGCATTCCCTCTGAAGCCCTTCTCCATCACTCTTGTCCAGTCTCCCATGGGGCAAACTAAGAAACAGGACCATGAGTGTGGCTTCTGCACTTCCAGGTTATCAGTTTCCACTTGGTATTCTACATGATCATTTTACATTTCAGGTGCTTGATCCATGTGTCTCTTTCACATCACTTCAAGATTTCTATGTTTAGTGAGTTAGTTATTCAAGTTTATCTTCTAATAAAACACAGCTGTCATCTTAAAAGCCTTCTTATATCCTTTGGGGTGCTCACTACTCAGAACTGAAATAAACAGGTAAAACCCAAATTTCTGACTACTTTGCATCCTGTTAAAAACACACATAGCTTATTTAGTTAAATTGTTCTTATGTTTCTACTACACATAAAAGCACAGACAGGTAAAAACACTGCATGCCAGCTCTTCCTTCCCTAAAAGGAAAAAACATTTTCAAAGTAAATTCCTTCACACATGCATTCAATACTCACACTTCAAACACTGTTTTCAAATTTTCCTATTGGGAGGTGAGAGCAGAGAGAAAAATAACTCAACTAGACACTACTGATACACTGAAAAAGAAACTTGTCATAGCAAGGGAATTTTAGATGCCAAAGGAGTACCAGCAAATTAAAAAAAAAAATGTGTTGGGAGAAAGCAGCTTGTAGGCCATCTTTTGGAAGCTATTGAAACACAAACCATGCTGAGCTCAATGTTTCAATGAACCTGCATGAAACAGAGTCTGACAGTTTTCTGGTTTCAGTGCAATTATAAACAAGCACATTCCTGCATACTCCTTGTCTGGGCAAATGATAGTACAACAACTGCAGGAACAACTGAATGTCCCTGGATACAAACACTCAGCAGGTGTTAAAAAATAGAAAAGAATTCATACCTCAGGAGAATACAACCAAACATTTCAGATAACCAAATCTACAAGCAGATGGTAAAAAGCAGAAGCAACAGGTATTAGATGACAAGGTCTACTTTAGAGCCAGCCTTCAGCTTCTGGACATTAGTGTTCAGGTAAAGAAAAGAAGCACACAGCAATAATGCTCAGGCAAAGCACAGTTCACTACAAAGATGTTGATCTTGTCTGATGTTTTTTCCCTACCCCAAGTTATCTCGCTGGTCTTCTACAGCTGGCTGTGAAGGGACACCCTTTCCTTTTTGATTAGCATTCTTTCAGACAGTGGTGTCTTAAAGAGAAACCCAACTTACTGGTGCATTATTGAGCTTCCCAGCTGACAGAGGAGATCTATTCTGAACCCAGAAAACTTGTTATTTTAACACTCTGTCAAAAAAAAAATTCATGTGTTAAAGGCAGAGTCAATACCTAGCAGGGAAACATCCATGAGTCGCTGATGGGTGTTGCTGTACAAATATTATCAAGGAGCAAGACACAGCCTCCACCCAGCAGAACTAAACCAAAGCTCACCAAAGTTGCCTATTCCACTGAGATATTTTCTTCAAATTGTTCTGACAGGAAGTGAAGAGCCATCAGCCTGATCTGAAAGTGCCCAGTAAATAATGCTTTCCTCCAGTGAACACCTATACAGCAGAGAGCAAAAGCCATCAAAGCCCATCCTGCTGCCACTTGCAGCAAGATGAACAGGCAACATTTGACTGACTTGGATCCTGAGCTGCACTGGGCTGAGTGCCACCTCTTCACCCCCTGAGCAGGTGAAAACAGCCATGCTCCCAGAAAAGGCTGCTGTCAGATTTCCAGCAACATCCCTCTACAAGCATTTCTCCCTGAACACATTACATTGATTAAATTGGAGAAGAATCACAAGAAGTGGCCCTTTACATCAGTGAAGGGTTGTTTAGGCTGCTCAAGAACAGCAAGTGGCACAGCCCAATATGAGAAAGCAATGTTAGAGAGATTTTAATAAACACAAAAAAAAAATCATTAAAACCATAGAATGAAATATAAAACAATAGTTCTGCAATACTACATAAATCCCTAGTTTAGATTTTTGCTTTCTCTTTAGAGTTTGGATACTCAGGGAGAGTTTATGGTCAGCTGTCAGTTTGATAATAGTGCTGCAGAGAGCAACAGCTCTTGGTTTTTCTCCCAACAACCTATAACCCTCTTTCCAAAAACAACTATTCTGTAACACGAGCAGTGACTTCCAATGGCAACAGACTCAATTATTCTAGCTGAGTATCAGATCCTAAGTGCTAGAAATGTCTGAAGAGCCCTTTGAATGAGCAATGACTGAGACTTCCACAAATTTGAATTAATAGCTAATGTCAGATGTAGTGACAAGGATAGGCTCAGGATTAACATTGGGATGAGCTGGTTTTGGTTCTGTTTCTTTTCTTTTTTGGAGCGGGAAAAGGGGGAGGTGTTTGATGCTTTTATTTGTTTGCTTTATAATTTCAAGATCCAGATTGGAGTATCTCTGTTCATAATTTTATGTCAGGGATCCAAAAATATACTCACATGCATAGTCTACCCCACAGTGCAGAGAAGGAAAAAAAATATTCCAAACTCATTCCTTAGAAAAATAAGTAATTTAATTTCTAATAGTTATACAGGTAAAACTAATCTGTTACTCCTATCACTTCTTCCTTGCACTTCATCAATGTAACAAAAGTTGCTTTCTGAAAATAACCAAATGAACCTCACTCTTCTCCTCAGAATTTACTGTTGGCAAGTGGGAGACTGCTGGTGGCCTGAGAGAAAAGCAGCATTGTCTCAGTCATCCTGTACTTCCTTGCCTGCACATACCTGATCCCTCATTCACCACTTAGACTGCAGGATATTTTGGCTGTCTTCCTTTTCTTCTCTGACATTTAACATCATCTTAGCTCCTGAGCAAACATTCAGACTGCATTTTATTAGGAGAGAAGTGAGCCAGCTCAGTGGCTACTGGGAAGAAGCACTGCTCCTACACACCCTTCAGTCTCCTCCTTCCTTTAATTAACAAGTTTTAACATTAGATTCCTTCATGAGCCAAAAAATTTCACCATTAGATTCCCACATGAGCCGAAGACACCTGAGGAGCACAACAGAAAAGCTCAGTAAAGAAAACTGCAAATGCAAACAGCTTAGCAAAGGACCAGATTGGTACCAATGCTGGCACAAGAGAGGAGCAGTGGGCAGGGGAGTAATCAACACATTTATATAGAGGATTAGGAAGGGAAATATTATTTCCTTAAACACACAATGTCAGTGACTTGATTTTGGGCATGACTATGCACATCATGAGTGTTGAACTGTGAGAAAGGTTAGAAATGAAGAGCTAACACTTTTTCTGCTACATAGGATCTTTATGTATCTCCTCAAGAGAAAACTTTCCTGGATCACTCCAGAGCCTATATTTCACTTCTCTCTTTTATCTCGTATTACCTACTTACCAATTTTGGAGGTAGGTTTCACCTCTTCCTATCACCTGCATAGAAAATTTTACTCACCCAAATCATGCCATATCTGGCAAAGCTGATTTCCTTAAGCCTTAGTTAACAACAGCTTTTAATTATTTCTACACCAGCAGCTGCACATTAGCATTTAAAGGCTTATTTAATGATCACTCTGCCTCCTAAGAATGTTTTGAGGGACTGTTCTAAGTCAGATTTATACATAGACACTTCATTGCAGCAAAGTTTGAAAACCTGTAGAAGAAACTCATCATATCAGAGTTTCTAGCTGGTCAACATTCCCGAAATCCCTGGTCATTTTATAGAAAAATAAACAGAATAGCTCCTCACTGTAAATGAAGAACATAATCAAAACTATTCCCATTGCAACAATGTTGAAATTTAGAGTGGATTTGATATGCTGGTACATTAAACATGGCAACTAATGAAATAAATATGAACAAATGTCACGTTAGAACATCCACAAAAATAGCTAGAATTAAAATCTTGAAAATCATTACTAGAAAAATAAGTAACACGAATGCATGCATTTATTAACCATTTTTCTAATGAATCCATCAATATTATTAAGGGATTTTGTTCCAGTAATAACATTTCATAAAAATTGGAAAGCAAAAGTTGATGAGAACATTAGTTTTCTAATTTATGATTTTTTACTTGAATAAACACTGGTTTTAATTTTATCCTGTTAGTTAGAACAAAAGCATTGAAGAAAATGGATTATTTTTACAGCAAAGCAGGACTTCTGTGAATTTGCTGAAAGCTGTCTGGGATTAATTTGGTACACAAACTTGGAGGGAAACACAGACAGCTAGAAAAATATGAATGTTTTTTCTAGTACAGAAAGCAAACCATTAAAATACTGAAAGCTTTCTGATATGTCTGATTCAGGCATTCACTACAGAAGGAGGTGAAGTCTCCAAGCACTTGAACATAATCAAATAAAGAAGCAAACAACCAGTAGAATCTGATATTTACAACTTCTCACACACCCTCACTTCCTACTAGAAAAATATTTGAAGAGTCTGTTTTATAAATGCACACTACAGAAAACTAATGCAACCATAGAAACTGAGCCCTTCTGTGCAAGCTATTTTTTCTTCAATATTACAGTTTATAGAGAAGAACCGTATCAGCACAGAAAACTTTTTCATTTGCAAAAACTATTCTTTCAATCAACAGATTTGGTAAGGATTCCATATTTAGGGTAAAAGCTTTTCCCATGGGAGTTAACTTAATATTTTCAGTGTTTTAGGGAGATGGAGGTTATTATTCTAAGAAAATTTGAAGCATCTTACTCTCAACTATCCTCATCACGATGAAACTTGAACACTGATTTAGAAAGTTTGCTTTGCCACTAATGAAATCAAGAATATAGCACTTATCATCTTCCTTTGAACTCTTGATTAAAATACATACACAAATAGATAGATATTTATATTTGTAAGCATTTGATGGTTTTGATCTACACTCCTGACACTTTGATCCCACTTTACTTTGAAGATGATTTAAAAAAGAAATTTCTAACATATACTCCAGTACCATTATTTGCATACGACACCCAAAACTACCACCAAAATAGAAACTATTCTACCATAAAGAAAGACAATTGTTTTAAATTGCTTCACAGTTTAACACAAAATTACAGCAATTGCTGTTCGTAGAGTCCCTTGGGCTGGCAGCATTAAATTTTTTTTAACATGGCATCCATCATATCTGACAATTCATTGCTTTCCAAAATTGTTTTAAGAGGTAAGCCAAGCAGCAACAGTGATGCATGAGCAAATAGATTAAGTCTTCCCCATATATTTACTCAATTTTGAGACATTTTCCTGTACCAAACATACACATGTATGTATCTGTTCAGATCTTCTCCAGTGCCCAAATCCAAATGAAAGATTACTTACATGTTCTTCTTTACTCTTTCAAAAGGTGCAGTGTTCAATAAGCTGCATCCCTAAGAATTTCAACAACTGTTTCTGAAAAGCCAACAAGCAAGCATGGCCTCCAACCACTGCAGCAACTTTCAAAAATGTGATGCACACATTAAATCGCTGCTTTCTGATTAAATGGACCTTGCTTGCCACTGCTGTGTGCTGAGTGCTAAAACTAGATTTGCTATGTGATCAGCATAAAGTTATTATGATTTTGTATTCATGAAAACAATTCTCCTTCAAAAAAGAGTTGTTAAGTTACTGTCCTTTGCCTCTAAGTATTTATTCCCTACAATAAGTACAGAACAAGAAGGAAAAAGAATCTCAATACCTGGTAATTGTATGAAAACATAAACGTGAAGTCAGATCACTCAGATTTCGTCTCAAAATTCCCCCGGAGGACAGGCACCTGCTGGTAGGCTGGGGGAAAACTTGATTGCAAAAACAAGGAAGAAAACAGCTTTACATGAGAGTCAACTTTACCTCAAGGCTTCCAAGACTGTGTTGCAGGGAAACAATAACACCCTCCCTGCCATGTGCTGAGCCTTTACTGTGTGTTCCTGAAATCTAGCCTCAAACAAGGACAAACACTGGCTAATTAATTGCTTTGTTGACAGTTTCATTTTGTAAGACTGCTTCCCTCATATTTTGCCCATAGACTTTACCAGGAATATTATCTTTTTTATGATATTGTCTGTGATATAATATAATAATATATTTACTTGGATGACTTCTGTCTTCTTTTTTTTACATCCATATTTCCCTTCCATTTTCCCCAATTAAACAAAGCTCCTAATTTAAACATGCACACAAACTATCTCAGACATAGAATTGTTCTCTTGCTCTCCTCAAAGATTAAACGTGGAAAAGTCTCCTCTGTATTACCCACTGTACTAACAGCAAAGAAGGCAAACGTGTAGCAAGCCTGTTTTCTCAGTGTGTCCTGCAGAGAGCAGCATCAGATCCCTGGCAGCCACTGAGAACCACAAGGCAGTCGGGACTCAGTAAGTGTACAGCATCCCTGAGCACAGATCAGCTCCATCTTCCATTTCATGCTATCCTGTGCTAGGAAACATGTAATTGGTGATGCCTTTTGCATTATTTCTGATCAGGCTCACCTTCCCATTGTAAACAAATTCATTTGCCACTTCAGTTGTTCAGCTCCGAGTCAATGTACAGGGCTGAGAGGGCAGAAAAAACATAATAAATGGTGTCATGTCCAGATTTTATCACAAGGAGCTGAACTAAATAACTTATGAGTCCAAGTCCATTCTATTGAGTTATGAACTAGCTCTTCCTCCTACAGTAAATTAAAATTCTTACTGCACACAAAAAGCCCAGTGAACGCATTTTATTACTGTTGCAGGCAAGTGCAGAAGTAATGAAGGCAGAGCTAAGGTAAATATATAACCCAATGCCTCTCTGGTGGATTGTTTGCTAAACCTTGTAATTTTATTCACTGGTATTTGAATCTTGCATTTTCTGCCTGTGTATTCAGAAGGCTCAGTAAAAAACAGAAGTTGCTGAGACAAAATCAAAGCTGTATGATGACAGAAAAATCTACTGTCAAAAGGAAAATGTCCTAAAAGAAATGACAATTTTCTGCTACACTTTCCCACAAGCAATCTCATCCCAATTCAGGTATAGGCATTTTAGCTAGCATTTGGGAAAAGGGCAGAGAGCATAAGGTAAGAAAAACTATGTAAATGGGAAAATTATAAAGTTTAGATCAAATGGAAACTGGCATTTATTGTGTAGTAGATATTAATGATTTCATAAATATACATCCAACTATAATAATATATATTTACAATAGACAGAGGAACGCACAGTTGAAATTATTACCAAAGAGCAAGGCAAAAATCCCTAAATGGAATAAGCATGATTGTGTGAGATAGAACTGTGAACACAGAAAGGCTATTCTGAAGTTATAAGAAGGTAACGGGCTAAACTTCATCCCCCTGGTTGCAAAACTCTTAATAATTTCAGCAGGTCTAAGATTCTGTCCAAGGAAGAAGACAACTTCTGCCACAATTGAAATACAGGGACTCAGTGATAGAGAGACAGAATAAGCATAAACCTCATTACTTGTCAACTGTAAAAACTCTGACCTTTGAACAAAAAAACTCCCACTATTCAAACATACTGGTTTTTTTTTTCCTGCAATGACTAGATTAATCTACTACCATGCCATGCATGAATAACAAAATACATTAAAGTGACTAGTAAAATTAAAAAAAAAAAATTGCTGGTTTGGACCCACAGAGGGGCAAGGCTAGAAGTTAAATTTTCAACACAGGAAGTTAAATCCATAAATCCATCCATAAATTAAAACTCAACACAGGAAGATCCTGGAACTCACTGGACAAGATTTCTAGCCTAGTTTTTGAGGATAGCTCTTGAGAAAAACATGATAGTGTAACGAATGGGACTCAAATACAGAAAGATCATTATGCCAATTCAAACTGAGCAACTGAAAGCAAGTTAATCTGTAGATGACTTCAAAAATAACTGATCAAGAAGGCATATTAACTAAAATTATAAAGCAGCATGAAAAATCAACCTATAACTGCAGAACATGCTTAAAAGGATTTTTGCAATTGAAATAAAAAAATAAGTCCTGCATATTGAATAAAACCCAAGCCTCAGTAGGAAGTAATGTTACACGTACCATCTTCCAGATAGTGTTGGAATTTAAGGAATTGAAGGCTTTCTGGATTAAGGTAAAAAGAAATGCCTCTACAAGATGGAAGGACCAACCTAAAGTGGAAATCATGAGAAGAACTTTGGAGGAGTGCATCATGAAAAGCTTTCAGAGTAAAATGTTTGAAAATAGACCAGAGGAAGCCAAGAAGGGATACAGAGGATAAACAAAGGTGTTCAAGGCAAACTTCGGGAAGCAAACACAAGCAAGCAGGAAAAAAGTTGGAAACCAGTTCATTAATCATAGAGGAATGTGTTCAGGGAAAATAGTTCAAGTTATACTTACACAAGTTCATCTCAGAAATGGGAGTCAAAGCTCCAGAGGGAGATCTAGAAGTCACCCTTGCCAAATTATTCTCCAGACAAACCAGCCCAAAGTGCAGAAGGGGCCAAAACTGAGACAGACTTTGTTATTAGCAGTGCTGTGAAGAATGAGACAGAGATCCATGTTTCCACAAATTCTACAGAGATTTCCACCCTGCTCAAACTCAGTTCAGAAGGATATAGCAGAGCTAGGTAAAGTACAGAGGAGGTCATTATAATCTTCAAAGGGCTGGAATTCCTTCCTTAAAGAGAGTGAAGAGTCTAGAGAGGAGTCCCAAAGGAGAGATAAAGATTTACCAAATCACACAAAAAATTTGCAGAACTGCATTTCCTCATCTCCTTGCAGCGCCACAACTGTGAGGTACTTGGTGAAACTAAAAGGGGATTCATTTTAAAAATATAAAGAAAGTATTTCTTTCCACAGTGGATCCTAAAGTTCTGGGATTTGTTGTTGTATGAAGTTGTAGAGACTATCAGAGAGTTTGGAAAGGAATTAGACAAATTCATAGACACCAACGCTTAGATCATGGCTCGAAGGACTAGAAGGATATAAATGAATAATAAAAAGCAGCTTCAAGCATCGAGGAATAAACTGCAGACAGTCTGTAGTCTTTCATGCTTCATCCAAAGTAGTTTCTCTTTCTGTCATTGAGAAACATGCAAAAAAATTTCTGCCACAGGAGTAAATATGTTTAGAGAAGCATACTTTATAAACAAATTTAACTTTAATTCCCCCTGCATTTTAATGAAAAGGAGAGAAGATTCTGTAAATCAATTAAGGAATTGGAGCACATACTCTGACACATAGTCTCATATTACACTGGGGATTTTCGGTATCATCAACACAGCTGCATCAGTTGTGACACCAGACAGAATGAAGTTTGGGATTTATGGTGGATGTTTCAGAGCAAGTCTCTGCTGGCTTTAACACCTCCCACTTCAGTCGTGGGCTGAGAAAGTGGGATCCAACACCACTCTGTTGCATGCTTGCCCAGTCTTCATCACACCAAAAAGTGAGAAGGCATCCCTTCTCAAAGAGGGAATAATCCACCAATTTTCAGAATAGCTATACAGGAAAGACTTCATTTAGAAAAAACCAAACCCCCAAACACACTAAGCCATGGAGAAGGACTTTTTTTTTGTCAGCTCTTGCTTTCTACAGATTGTAAAGCTCCACGAGGCTCTCAGCGTTTGACTCGGCCCACGGAGGTTCAGCATGATCTCACAAAGGAATTCAGGTAGAAATTCAGGTGCCCTGACAGTCACACACTTCTCACAACTGAACAGCACAGATAAGATCTCAATTTTGGCAAGAGGCAAGCACCGACTAGAACTTGCTCTTACAACTGGTCTGAGGAAGGAAATCTGTACATTAAATCTAAGAATAAGCCCTTACTGCGAACATACTTCAAATTTTTCAGCAGTCAAAGGTCTTGCTTATTTCACACATTTTGAAAGAGGATCCCTTCCCAAAAACAGTTAGCTTGGGAAGTAACCTAAAATCATGTTCTGTGCACTCTGAGGAAAAATACTGCTATACTTTCAATGCCACACTAATCTAGGAACACAAAGCCTACTCTATACCAATTATTTAGGTCACTCCTTTTTGGCTTTGAAATTTTTCATGCACTTTCTCATGGAGAACCTTTTCCTCACTCCTGTGAGCTCATACACATTTATGTTAACCATGCCTATAAAAATCACTTCAGGCTTTCCTAAGAGTTGGACTAAAAGAAGCTGAGATATTCCTCAAAAAGAACCAGATGTAGCATCCACAGGAAAAAGAATAATTATCACAGTAAGGAAAAATGTCAATTCAATCAGTTTCTATTCAGGCATTGCTCAGAAAAAAAAATCAGTCTTAGCAAGTCAACTCCAGGAAATGCTGAGGAATAAGAGATTACACTCTCATAAAACACTTTTCTGTTCTCAGGTGACCCATTAGTCATTCCTCCCAAGTAAAGATTTCCTATTTAACTATTTTGAAAAGATCCAAGCAGGCATTTCTTCACTGCTTTCATCTTGATAGCTTTTTGTGTACACTAGCACCACAAATTCAGACTTGGCCTAAAGTGGATGTTACTTCATTTCCTCTCAGTTGACATCAGAATTCTTTATTTTTTCCTTATAGCCACAATTAGGACAAAGGATCAAAAATGTCCCAAGGAGCTGTTCTTCATCCACTACACAGCTATTACCACCAATATTGCATTATCAATAAAAGAGGCCAGCAATAACTGCTCTTTCTAAAGGAGAACCAAACAAGCTCTCTTTATAGGACAGCCAGCAGCAAGATGACTTTCCTAATAGGTAACAAATTGCCACTCTGATTGGAGCCAGCTGCCTAGAAAAAATTGGAATCGTGCATTGATATTTTGGAGCACTTGCTTTTGTAAAACATTGTCTGGGTGCAGCACTATTTATATGCAGCCCTTCTGCCTGCTGTGTTCCAGATGAAGTGACAGCCACCATCTTCAAGCAGCTGCAAATTCATCTCTGCCACTGAATCATCTAAATCAGGGTACTTTTTTTCTGAATTCTTTTTGGTATAATTAGGACAGAGAAAAAGTACAGTCCAGAATCAACAGGTATATTAGGCTACTGTTCTACATGGCAGTCCAGAAAAACTCATTCAGCTCTTATATTTATGCTATTCAATTTTTTTTTTTTTTTTGGTTCCCAGTAGATACATATTGAAATTTGGTTTGTGATGTAGGTACTTTTCATCACTGTCTTAATAAATAAAATGAAACCAAAATGAAAATATCTTCAAAGCTTTGGAGGTGCTCATAGTAAGAACTTCTAGCTTCAGCAGACTTGTATCTGAGGACAAAAGCAAGGATATCACTAAGGTTCCAGTCAAGTGCAAGAGTTAAGGCCACAAGACTAGAGATGAACAAACTGCCCTCTGAAATATGAACACAGTCTCTTAACCACAGCAAAACATCTTCTCTCCCGAAACTGCTTTCTTTCAAACAGCATGATATGTAGACATATGTCAGTGACATTACAGGCTAAATCAAATTGAGAGGATAAGATAGCCTGAAGGAGTTACACTTGTTTAGTAACTGGTGAGGGTCAAAGGAGTTACAGATGTGCTGCTGGCTTCCTGTGCTTATGGCCCTTGTTTGCCAGAAGAAGACAACTTCTGGCAAACCACTCACTTTTAATAAACTTCATTTAACAGAATAACTGTTCTCAAAAAACGTGGCCAAAAAGTGGGTTGTCTGCTTATGCTACTATTTTAGCATTCACAAGTCAGTTGCATGAACTTACAGTTTTGCAGAAGGAAAATATTTCTTGAGTTAGAAAACAGTCACGATGTTCTGGATTTTTGGACCAGATCCTGAGCCCTGAGCTCAATATCCAGAAGCATCCCACAGACCTAATTTTAACCTTTATTTTTTGTGAAAAAACAGATTTTTGGAGAAGTAGTTGTCCATATCCTTACCTCTTCTCACCCTCATTGTTATCACCTCAATATCACCACTTTCAATAAACCAGTTCTTTCCAAACTTAAGAGAGGCCTGGACTTGGATGACATTTATTTTTCTCTTTTCATAGGAAAAGAAAAAAGGTGAAGCATAAAAAAAACCTTCTTGGTCTGGCCCAAGGTGAGCTAACAAAAAAGGCTCCCCAGGAGGCCACAGCTGAGTACAAAAGTTCTACCTAAATGTAGGAGCAAGGAAAGCATCTCCTAGCAGAATCATCTTTTTGTTGAAGGTATATAAAGGATGGTGCCATTAGTGATGTGCAGTCCAACAGGATTCAGGCTGACTCAACTCGCTCATCACAAACACTTAAAAATGCCTCTTTTCTCTAGAACATTTTCCTTATACTCTCACTAATAACACAGCCAAATTTGAGCTATTTTAGGAACTTAAGGGACTTCCTCACAGTGCTAAAATTCAGTACTTAAAAAAGGAAATGCTACGTTGTTAAAAAATAATGACCTCTGCATTTTTGTAACTCAAGGAAGAGCTTTAAGATTTAAAACTAATAAAATCACATAATATACCAAGGAATTAAGTTCTGAAAGTTAGTAATTATATTACATAAAAATCTTAAAGAAGAGGTGAAATTTCAACTGCAATTTGAAAGAAAATAACTTGAAAATGTCACCACTCTCCTGAATTTTGGGGGAGCTAAACACATACAAAAGCAACTGGGAAATATTACATTTTCCTTGTGCACAAAAATTATGAAAATAGGCTTTTGCAACATATAAGTTAATAAAGGCATTTAAATGAGAGAAAGTGAGACTCAGAAGCAACAAAATATGATGTTTTAATACTTTCACTCTTGGCAGGTCCTTATTTTGTATCACGCTACATCACACCACCTACAGATTTCAGCTGTCTCTCCACCTGACCCTAAGACCATCCAGCACCTGAAGGGAACCTTTAAGGAAGACAGAGAGGGACTTTTTACAAGAGCACAGACAGGACACAGGAGAGTAGCTTAAAACTGAGTGAGTTTAGACTGGATATTAGGGGGGGAAATTACTGCGAGTGTAGCAAGGCACAGAACAGGTTGCCCAGAGAAGTTGTGGATGCCCCATCTCTGGAAGTGTTCAAGGCCAGGCTGGTTGGTGCCCTGGTGTCCTGCCCATGCCAGGTACTTGCAACAGGGTGATCTCTAAGGTCCACTCCAATCCAAACCATTTTAAGATTCTGGGATCTAGTAAACAATTACATCCTTTTAACCTTCCCCCAGATTTATCACAAGCTATGTGTCACAGGCTACTCCTTGAGACACACCTACACTGCAGCCATGGTACTACAGACATCCCTAAATACTCCAAACCAGCTCAGGTTCTGCTGGCAGAGTATCTGTGAATAAAAAAAGAACTCAGCACAGGTTGCAACACCCAGCTGCCCAGGCTCAGGCTGTTTGCTGTCTGTAGTGGCAAAAAAAAACCAAGCTGCTTTTTTTTTTTTTTAAGGCAAACTAAGCCCTGCTGAAGGAGCAATAGACACAGCACGACTGCAATGCAGATATATTTCAAGAACCTGTACCTGCAAAGTCCCCTCAGAGAAAAAAGGCAGTAAATTCCCCAAACCAAAATGGATCCCTGAGGATCTAAGCAGAGGTCAGGAAGTTCTCTAATGCTATCTGCAGCACAATAACACCAACAAGGAAGAAGCAAGCTCTCAATAGCTTCCACAGTATCAGAGGGATTTGTGTGAAACAGAAACATCACATCAGTGGCACCCAACCTCCTTTACATGGGAATTCCTTAGTAAGGGCAAGAGAGGGTCTACTGAAAAAGTCTGCATGTTGCAACACTTCCTCTGGAGGACATAAGCACTGGTCATACTTTAGCAAAAGGAAGATATTTTTACATACTAAAGCATATGACCATACAGCTTAAAAAAAACCAAAAAACACATACATACTCAATGTAATGATTGTTCTCTGTGTTGCTGGAGCCAGTTACTTCGTTCATTTGCTATCATATAAAAATAATCCCACAGCATTTTCTACATTTAAAAAACACATATAATAATAGTGACAATATCATCTCAATGCACAAGTACAACACACAAGTAATGCAAAGAAACAATTTTTTTTCATGTTTTTCTGCCTCCTAGGTAGTTAACACTGCTTTTAATTTCATCTCTGTCTTTCTATATTATCATCTGCAGAAGCCCATGGCCAGGAGTTTGCCCTGGTAATAGCTGACTGTTCTCTTTGATATCACTCCTTGCTCTTTATGGACAGCCCAATACTCATTGTGATTAGCAGGGGACAGCCCTGTCTATCCAGATAAGTCAGGAGTGCTTAGCAGTTCACCCCATGCATCACCACTAATTGCTGTAAAAGAAAATTCCTGCATTACTCTTTTAAACAAATAAACAAAGAAAA
The DNA here is from genome assembly GCA_003676055.1 of Chloebia gouldiae. NCBI lineage: Eukaryota > Metazoa > Chordata > Aves > Passeriformes > Passeridae > Chloebia > Chloebia gouldiae. The sequence goes on along the minus strand of QUSF01000048.1, from coordinate 127,467 downwards.
AGACAATTATCTCTCCAGGGAAGACAACAGTGCTTCACCACAGCTGGGAACCATTTGTTTCCATCTGTAATTCCAGGAAACAACACCTTATTTGTCAACTTTTTTATTCTTTGTCTGATATTTAATGTTCCATGAACCTGTACTGGAATATTACTTTCTGAAAAAATCTCGGAACGTTATTTTCAGGTGGGTCATAGGAATTGCAGTCCTAGAGCTGAACATACCCTAGCACAGGACTAAGCATGGGTGACAGTAACTACTGCTACAAAGGTAGCTTGTCTATTCTCAGTTTAGCTGGGAAAGTTTTCTTAAGGGAAAACATGGCCTATATATACTGAGCAAACTAATACCAAGAGTGTTGTAAAGTATTCTTAAATAAATATGACATTTTACATCCCCATTTGTTAAAGTAAAAACAAAACGATGCTATGTCCAATCATTGCATAAACCATGTACATCCCATTTTGCCATAGCATAATTATGTTGTTTCAAAGAACACCTTTTTCCATCAGATATTTTTCTTGCAATGAAAGAAAATTTGGGTAAGATTGTATCAGTCAACAGCAATTTTCTCACAAACAAAATTTTCTAAATCAGTCTCCTTCACCAAGAGCAATCCTTCTCTAGGACAGCACTTAAGATTACATTTCTCAGTTGAAGGAATTGTAAATGGGACAAAGTATGTCAGATGAACAAATATTTTTCAAAAGTCATCATAGAACCCTCAAGGATTTTACAGACACTTTCACAGAGCTGAAGGCAAGGAAATGGAAAGTTTAAAGCTAGTTTCACAGCCATGCCTTCCTTTGCCACAGCTGCCAGACATCATGACCATGCCAGTTCCAGAGAGAAACTCCAGTTCAAGCTAAATTTGTTTTGGTGGTTTGGGCATGAAAATAAACTGATCACAGAGCTGTCATATTCAGCAAATCATTTCAGTCATCAATAGCTCTCACCATATCAGAAAAGAGTAAAGTCCAGAAAAGTAATTTCTGAAGGGAACATCAGTAAGTACTCAGGAACACTCATTTTATTTTGCTTTGTGTTTTTTAGGGGCAGATTTTTTTATTTGCTTTTTTTTTTCCCCTCCAGACTCCCTCTAACTTGGTTCCATGTACTGAATCCCACTCAGTGGCTGTGCTATGTTAGGTGCCCTCCTGGACTGCATCTTCCATCCAGGTTCATCCCAAAGGAATCCAGTTCTCACAGGCAAAGACCATTACATAACAGAAACCAAAGCAAAATAAGTGGGGACTACTGCTGCAGACTTCCCTTCTTTATCTAACCTAAAGAAGCACTCAAAGGTGACTTAAAAAAAGACCACTTGTGTTTCCATGAAAGTAGATTTATACACAAAATAATTCAGGTGAATGAAGTTTTTGTTGGGTAAGAACATCTCTTTGAGAACCTCACTTAGTAAGTTAGTGAGGAGTTAATAAGACACTTTCTGGTAACACTTTTTTAGCTTGGCTTTTCTTTGAACCTCTGGCTGACAGAGCAAAGGGACATTTCTGAAAACATCTCAATCAATCAATATATGAACCTCTAAAGAGAATATGTAAGGAAGATTTCTGTGTCCCAATTAAAGTTTTGACATGGAGTCACCATTTAACATTCACCATAAACTATTTTGATCGCTACTGTCAGACTCCACATGGAAAATCCAAGCCATGCAAGTAGAATATTTAATATTTTTCTGCTGCTCTTGTGCAAACCAGATAATGAATTCAACCTGCTAATTAACTAACTTCTAATTAATTCCTGTGCAGCCATTAGTGTGCTGTCACTCTAGCATATTACATTAGTTTTCTTCTATTGTTACTTTGCTCCTCATTTTTCTAGTAGGGCCATATTGTGATTTTTATTTCATATTGGAAAGCCTTCATGGCAATATCTTCTTGTACAACACTGTTATTGAAAATATACACTGCCTAAGATAATAATTTATAAAGTAGCTGGAAAAACTTACCGGAAATTCAAGGTATTGATTTTTTTGAAACTGCTTCCATATTGATTATTACTGGATTATCCTGTACTCTTTCAGAAATCCGTATTGTTTACAAGACATCTTTGCACAACTACTGCTAACTGTAAGTGGACACTAAAGTCTATGGACACGTTTGAATAATTGGGGCTTTAGAATTCTTAAGTACAGTATTTTTAATTTTAAATTAATAATTTCTTAATTAAAATGACAATTTTTCTAATTTATATCAGTGCCTTTAGCCCCTTAAAAACACTTTTTTCCCCCCTAAATAACTAGAAAATTAAAATATAGTTTGCCTTACATTCTAAAACAGCAAGGACATATATGTTCAAGTTTCTCTTTTTTTTTTTTTGTGACTACACTCTAAGATCTATTTTAAGACATTTTAATTGTGAGCATTCTGATCATCAGCATGACAAATTCAGTAATTAGAGGTCATTTCTGCATTGTTAACTGTAAGCTCAAATTGTAATTGTCACAGGAGAGAGATGGCGTATAGGTTAGACTATGCATACTCCTACTCATCTGCCACCAACCATCAGGGTCTAGAAAAAAATAACAGGTTCACTCTTCAGCTGGTTGTTGATGACGACACCCTTAGTGGGGCTGAGACCCACTAATGAACACAGACTTTTAGCAGCCCAAACAAAGGCAACATGTGAACAGTCCCGGTGATTTTTACTCCTATTTTCCTCCATTTATAGAGGGAAGAAGCTCAGTAGGAAAAAATGGGTATCCAGGATTAATGCCCTGTGATTTGGTCTCTTTCATCTGCAGAAAGTAATCTGTACCTTAAATATTGAATGCACAGGCAACCAAATGCCCAGTGAACCTGTGATGAGACTATTCCTAGCTCCAAAGCACAATGCTTAAGGTGCTGAGATGCAAGCCTACTTAAAACAAATATTTGTTTCCTCTCTTCTCACTAATCAGAGTGCAATGTTGGTGGTTTTGGAGCTACAGAGATCTCTTGGCTACAAGCACCTAGGGGAATGCTCAGTATGATAAACTCTTTCCTTTCCTCACACCTTTTCTTTCTGCATCTGAGGGAAGAAGCTTTTCTCCTCTCTGCTGTCTGCACACACAGAACCCATCTATTATGTAAGTCCAAGCCTTCTCAGCAGGGAGTACAACTCTTCTCTTTGCATCACCAGCTGACACTCATGCTGGGATGAGGTGCTCTTTCTGGCAGCTCTGGAATCTAGAGGAGATTCTTTCTTTCTTATCGATGTACAGAGATTGGCAAAGCAGCACAGTGCATCCAGAGGTCTTATCTGAGATTTAGATTTTGATTACTACAAAGTAGGAGAGTTCCTGTCACACTGGTAGGTTAGAAATCCTCATCAGTCAATAAATTGCCTGGTCATAGCCTGAAGCAGGGAGGAATATATCCTGCATAGCTAGTAAGCCTTCCTGTCTGTTCTCTAATTCCTGATTTTTGGAATTCTAATCAAGATACTTTGGTAGATCTGTAGGTAGATGGGGTTTCAGTCTTCACATCCACAAAAAAAATTCTTAATAAACCAAAGAACCATGAGAGCATCCTTGCTGCAATACTGCCAGCTAATTTGGAAATTATATTGGAGTAAAATAAAAAGCTATAAATGAAGCTGCAGCCTCCCTACATAGCTCTTACTACCTATATCACAGTATGGACTGACACAAGCAAAAATAAAAGACACTCCATACTTCTATAGTTAAGGGTCCTAGAAGTGAAAACAGATTGTTTCCATACATGCTTTGAGACCTTTTCACATAAAATTGAGTGACACCAAAATAAATTTCAATAAATATGTGAAAACAATCTTCCCAACTGATTCCAGTTTTTCTTAGAGACTTTTAATCACTTATCTTCAGTGTCAAAGAAATGTTACCTGCCCCATAATGAAATCCCAAGGGAGGCACAATGCTCTAGTTTTTCATAAGGAAAACTAAACAAGGTCACAGATATGGAGGGAATGAGGGCTGGAAGGAGTGAAATATATGGCTATGACAGACAAAGAATTAATGGAAGAAACTACTTACTTCTACCTATGCTGTGATTTTTGCAGTGTTGGCATATATCACTTATCTTGCTACAAGAGATGAAAAATAAATCTTCTTAATGATGAAGACAGTGTAAATTCACTGGGAGTGAGGCACTGTACAGCAATTTGCACTGCTAGCAATAGTTTTAAATATCTTCCTCCAGGTTAGGCTTTCATAGCACACAACAAATTCACATCCATTCAGAAGTGAATGTGTGACTTGAACCAAATCTGATTTTAGGGAATTCATTTCTGAGACAAATGACCCAATTGAGTCTAATGGCTCTGTGAAGCTGCCTAGAGTAAAACATATGAGTAAGAGATTGCATGTTTGAGGTCTAAGACATTAAGAAACATACTGCTGCTACCCAGTGATAGCATCATTAATGCAGCCATTTATTGGCTTATTTTTACTTAGAATGGGAGAAAATGCATAGCCCTTCTAAGACCATGAGAAATCAATATACTTTCAGCTTTTAATAACACAATCTAAACCACTTTCTATTGTCTGCAGTGAATTCTGCTATGGGAGTATGATGCCTTTTGTTCTCACAACAATATTATTTCCATTTTAACAGACACAAGAAAAGACTTCAGTGTAACCGTAATTAAGCCTATGCTACACTGCCTAAAATGAAAATTATATGTATTATAAAGCCCACAAAGTTCTTTTAACATGTTTTTTTTCACAACACAGAAAAAACTACAGCCACCAAAATCTGTATAAAATATTGTGCAATCACCAACTTGTGGTAACACCAAAGTTTGTATAATAGGATGTCATTGACTACAGAGTCCATAAAAATTACAAATAACACATTCCATAGATGCTCATGGACCCATTGATACCCTATATTGAGAATATCCCCTGCTACATTATCTTTTTCCATGTAATTTCCTCCTCAGTATTAAACTCAGCAGGAGGAGCCCTTTCAGAAGCATTATGCCTCCAGGAGAGAGGACAGCACTCCTAAAAAACAGGGATATGTTAGGTCAATACCCATCACCATTCCTGAACCACCAATGCCAAAACCTTTCATAAGTAATTTATGTTTGGCTTTATTTGAAATTCTCCTTATTCATTATTATTCTCACAAGAGCTGGGCTGGAACTCAAAGAAGCAGCATGGGTTAATTCTGCAGAGTTCATGTGTGAAACTGTGGCTTTGGGAGTATTTGGGTTCTATTTTAAAAGCTAAAACCTCAAATACATCAGTAGTTACAGGTAGTGGATCATCTGTCTTAAAAAAGGATTCATTTGCAAAAGGTGTAATTAAAAATAAATTGTTTGAAGAGCAATCATTATTTCAGTGATTTCACCAAGTCCACTATTTACAACATAACAGCCTTCCCCTGCTACAAACACTTAGCACTCACTGTTGAAAGGACTTTATCATACTGGCAACATTTAGTTTTGATTTACAGCACAAGAAAATATCTCTTTGCTTCCATGAAGTTCCTTCTTCCTTTCAAGTACACCAAATCAAGTGTACAGGTGTTTTACTTGCTTGTACCAAATGTTTCATCCCCATTTTTAGGACTTTTGTAGTGACACCAGGGTCCAAGAAAATTAAGAAGCTTGCAGAATTCTCATCTGTCAAGGTTGTCTTAAAACTCCTAATATTCTAACACACTACTTCAATTTCTCTTTGTGCTTAAAATTTAATACCTGACATCCAGGATGATGCAATTGGTCTTGTTCATTTTGGCCACTGTGTCAAATGATGAAGTTTTCAGGACTGCAAGCTCCACCAGTGAAAATTCCGTGGGACTCCACAGGGGCAGACATGGTGCCCTAGGAATATATTTCCAAAACTGAGCCAAAAAGTGTTAGGAAGAACTTGATTCAACCCAAACACAATGAGGTTGCTGCTAAGTTTCTGTATTATTTTTTTTTTTCCGGGCAAGTGAATACTTCAGATCATCTGAAGTATCTGAAGCAACCTGACCATCACTTAATGCAACAGGTTCAGATTCAGCAGGCATGTTCAACATCCCAGATTCTGCAAGCCCTAAACCTTGGTGCCAACGAGCTACATAAAGGGGATTGCAGATGACAAACACTCAACCACAGGCACTGGGATATTTGCAAATTTAAAACTTAACAGGGGTGATAGACTGAAGGAAACCGCAGAATAGAACCATCTTCTGCCTCTCATTTGCTGGCCAGACAGGGCTTTGTAAGATAGCTTGTTCTATTTGCCTTTAGAGCTTGACAGTGACAGTGGTTCTCCAATGTGGTACTGAATTAGGAGGCACTGTGTTTGTATTGTTAGAACTTTAATTGAAACAGACAGTGAGAAATGTTTTATTACAGAGAGAGAAAAGATTTTTTTTAATAAGACTCTAAGGACACTTGGCTTTAATGATGCTTAACAAACTCTTTTAAGCCACACGTTAAATCTACAGGCTATTTCTTGTTAAATGTTGGTTGTTTAACAGCAGGCTGGCGTCAGATTGCCTGCTGTGGATAGTTAGGGCTGGCTTGTGCTACTTCTGACAGTCTCAACACGGATGAAAGACAGCACCAATTTTAATTCTTACCGTGTTTCCCTTCCTGACACTTTCTTTCCCAAGCTGCTTTTTATAACAGATGTTCTTCACATGGCACAAGCACAAATATAATCAATTGTATCACTTGAAACACTAGGTATGAGACCAGGATTATAAAAAGTAGGTTAATCTGTTCTTCATCAATGTTTAACACAAACTTTTGATATGGATACAATAACACAAGTAATGAAATAAACTCTCATCATTAAAACCTTTTAATCATAAGTCAGCAATTGAAAAGAGAAATCACAATACAGAAAACCAAATTTAATAGTATATTAGTAAATCAGCTTTCATTTAGAATGATGTTAAGACTAATAAGCAGGTTTTTAGAAAACCTAACAAAGTATGAATTTTCAGCTGAGGATTTTAGCCACAGTTCAGTTATATTTCAAATCAGTTGACTACCTTTATTTTTCCAAGCAATTTTTTGTCCCTTATCCCACTTGGGGAATTTTCACACTCTCCATTTAGAGAAAGGGGTGAGGAGGGTTGGTTGTTGTGGGGTGGCATTTTGTTTTTGGGCATTAAAAAAAAGCCCCCACAAAAGAAAATTGCAAATGCTGTCACAGATGAAGAAAAGATAAAAATTTTGTTTGTAGTAGATCAAAATATAAACAAAATCAGATGCAACCCATTACAAAACTCCAGAGCATTAAAATTTGGATCCTTACCCTTCATACACAGAGCAGCAGGAAACAAATTTTAAGGCATGATCGTTTTAAAAATCTAAGTCGCCTTTTTGCCAAAATATACTTTTTTTTTGTCTAAATGTGGCAACACATATGCATCTGAGGGAGATGATCTATACAGACAAAGAAAATAGGACAGTTCACAGGGTAATTTCATGGACTGAAAATGCCATTTCTACCCAGCTTTGAACAGGAAAAAGCACTCAGAGTTCTGCACTAGTTCTGATTTTTCCCCATAGTCCCTTCCTAAAAAGCAGGAACACCCTAAAGGAAATGGGAAAAAGGCAAATCAGGAAGGTTGATTAGGTGATTCAATCAGTCATGGGACTGATATTAGCAGTGGTAAACAAGGTTGTCTCACCAAAACATTAACCTTCAAGAAAGAGAGGGAGAAGTAATGAATTAAAGCCCCCAAAACCCACAAATTGATAGGCAAATCTAATCATCAGTTATTACTGATAATCAGTTATTATTGTATTACTGATGCTGACTTTCTTGTTGTTGGTCCAAGAGAGAAATTTGCATTTTCTGGTAGAAAGAACAGGCAGAATATAAAATAAAGTAAAACATCTCAAATATCCTAGCACCAAAGACTTACATGATGAAGTCAACACAGCATAAAGAGGTAAAAGCAAACAGCTCACACAACCAAGGCCACAGAAAGTTCTGCCATGTGTTTTGGTGAGCAAAGATTAAAACTTAATAACACGCTGAAAACAAAATTTCTTTCCAGTTACTAGAAGACACACACACAAAACCAACCAATGAAAAACAACATCCAACTACACCAGCCAAACAAAAAACTATAAAGGAAAAATAATAGCCAAACTTCTTTAAATATTTCTAGCCCATTCTATGTATGGAAGGATAATTTAGCAGTGGAAGCCCACAGTTGCCTGGCTGGGACATTTGTTTGGAAATGGAATGGTTTCTTACTGAAAAGCCAGCTGAAAGTGAACTGAAATGCATCGAGTACTTGACAATATGAATGAAATACAGAGCACCAGAAGTAGGATGAGGGCAAAACCTTGCATTTCCACCTTGTAGGCATTTTTAAGTCAAACATTCATATTAGCAGACAGCAACACCACACACAGGACCTATCTTTTTCAAGTATTACTGCACTCATTCTTGCATAAATACACACACAAATCAGATATAAAAAACAACTATGGTGAATTTCACAATTCTTTCAAAATGCCTGTCCTTTCTAGCTTTCACATTTTTAATGCTTGGAAAGCATTCAATTTTAAGTTCTCCCACTATGGATTCTGGGGTGGCCATTCCACATCCTAAAGAATCTGATTTTCATTTACCATTTTTGTTCTCCTTTTATTTCTATTCTCTTTTTTTTGTTACTTTTCTGTACTTAATTGTTACTTTTCTGTAGTTAATTTACCCTTTTTATTTTCTTTGTTTTTTGCTCTGAGCTCCATTTACAGTTTCTTCTCTATTCAAGCATTTGAGATGGTTATAGTATCCCTTCAGTTCCAATGTCTCTGATTATGCCTCCTTTTTTTGGTTGGGGGCTCCTCCCTCCCTCCAAAACCAAATACATAATCTTCCATTGAATTTTGCCTGCATGAAAAGGGTACAATGAGACCATTTAATCTTCTCCCGCTAATTGGTCTCTTCAAATCTCCAATCTCTTTTAATAGGGTTTTTTTCCCCGAGTTCCTTTCAGCAAATTCACATTTTGTTGTGCCAGCTCCAGCAGCACGAGCACGCATCCGGCTAATGCAGGACCGTTTACATATTAAAAACGTACATGCAAATGTTGAGCACAAAATAGAATGACTTCAAAACATATTTTAGATGAAAGCACACACCAGTGCAAATCCTTTGGAGAACACCCAAGTGTCCTGGAATTAAACTTTTACCCCAGGAAACAGCTAGAAGCATGTGGTAACATAGAACACTAGCATGATTTGGGTTGAAAGGGACCTTAAAGATTACCTGGTTCCACCTCCCTGCCAAATGCAGGGACATTTTCCACCAGATCAGGGTGCCCAAAGCCCCAGTCAACCTGGCCTTGAACATTTGCAGGGATGTGAACAGATGCCTGTCTTGAGCAAGGGAGGCAGTGGAACAACGCCTGGTTATGTCATACCAAGATCCAAACTGAATGTTTCCAATATTTTACACTTGTGGGATATATACATCATTAATTTAAGACACTCGTGTCTCCAACATAGGAATCATAGAAGCCACAGTATTTAGATTTGGAAATTAGAAAATTAATGCACATACTGCAAAATGCTTTTGTACCAACATGTGCTGAATGACTCCAACTTAAAGGGTTAAAACATCTTACATGATGGGGTAAGGAAAAAGGGAACAGTCTTCTTCAGAATCAATTCGACCAATCTATTTAAACTAGTCCAAAATACACTTGGATGAAAAGGAGTTTAAAATATAACTGCCTGCTAAGGGTACATCCATCCAGAGAGGACAGTAATCCTGTAACTTCTGTAATCCTACACTTAGGTATTTTTAGTTTGGACATATCAAAAGCACTAAAATATAACAACTTGGTGTTTCACAGGTGAAACCTGGAACCTAAAACCATCTCTGCTCACCACGGACTTGTGGACATCTGCATTTTTGCCTGTTTGAACTTCTCATCCAGAAAAATTATTTCTGCTAGGAATAAACCAACTTTCTGTGATGTATGTATGCTTCACCTTAACCTTGTGTCACATCCAGGTAATTCCCCATGCTGATTTGTTCCAGTCTGACATCTGTGTGCTAGGATTGAGGTTAACCTTGTACGTTTCCCTAACAGGTGCTCCATACACTCCAGTCAGGGATTTTAATTTCTTCCCTAATGGTGAGGACACCTCAGCTTCAAGGGATTAGGAAAGAACGAGGAAATCGACAACAGGTGAATTAGAAGCGGATCAGACACTTCCCCAATGGAAAAAAATGTAAATGATAAAAGCTAAGTTTGATCCTCATGTTCATGCATGCTTTCAAAATAGGATTTGTCAATTGCAGATGCAAAGCAATTTCAATTTTATATTAGTCACTTTGTCTAGTTTATATTCTGAAACATTAAAGCTGCATAAATGACCTGCCAAGTATTGATGTAAGCTTATTGACAAAACAGAATGCTTTACAGTAAAGGCATAATCTCACAAGACTCCACACAGTGACTCTGTAATTACTGTTTTAGCCTCTGCACATCAGACCTCTAATATACTATGCAAAATTCAGCAAAACTTAAAAACAAATAGCTGATCTGTGTAGGAATAAATTATCTGAAAGAAATACTCATTTAGAACAAAACCAGAACTATTCTAAAAACAAAATGATCAATTATACTTCTTTCACTAAGGTTTAGAAATAAAGGGTAAACTCAGCAATTCCTTTATAAATTCATGAAATCCTTGTACAGTTACATATAGATCCCTCCCATATCCTCTAGAAAGCTACAACAGTATAACAAAACAATCTCAAAAAGAAGCACAATAGAATAGCTATTTTCCTGGCATTCCATGTAAAACAAGTAAACCTCTGTATTAAGACAGGGGATCAGATCTAGCCAGGGCTCCCATTTTGGACTGGGCAGGAACAGAATTATTACTTATTTCCACAAGGGCAGCAAGAGAAAAAAGTAACAGAAATCAATACCAGGTTCAACAGGACTTTTAAGTCCATAAATTATATCTGTATTTAGTTTTCTTCTCCTGACTTTTATTGTCATCTTTTATGTGCTCTCTGCATTTCCACTTCCACTGTCCTTGCTTAGCATGTTGCATACTTATTTTATTAGGAATATTTTCATTATGCTCTTTCTTGATAAGAAAATTAAGTGGAAAAAAATGTTAAATGTTTTTCATCATCTGTGAAATGTAAACTATTTTATGCAAGCTCTTGGGACTGGATATTACACTTCTTTTATCAGAGAAAACATGTCTAACAATTGGTTTGTCAAATACATATATTTTTGCCTGGTTCTTGTTGCTTGTTGGCCAACCACTGCACAAACCTGCCCCAAACACAGAGCACAAATTAAAGACCCAAAGGTTTAATTCATGCTGCTTGCATAAGAATGACCACTTTGAAAATTAATTTTGAAGACTGGCTTAGCAGTTAGTTAGTTAGCAGTTAAGGAGTTGTTCTATGAGGATCCACTCCTCTACACAAAGAGCAGGCATAAGCTGGATCCAAACTCATGGATGCATTGCTCAATAATCCCTCATTTCTGTATCAATGGCATTTTTTTAATTGTACAATCTTTCTTCAGTTGCTCTATTTCAGAAAGTTTTTATTCAGAATTTCTTCAGGTTTTTGCTCCTATTAATATTAATCTACAAGAATGATGCCTTTAAATACCAATAACTGTCACTCTTCATCCATAATTTATGAACTTCTTAACACAAAATCCATAGGTTTGACTTTTTTTGAGTCCCTTGACTCCAAAAATTAAAGCCAGACAAAGCTATAGGGAACATCATAGGAATGTAACTATCATTATCTGCAATCTCAAAGACATCTGCTGTTTTCATAAAGTTCTTTTTTTTTTTTCCACATCTGGGCCAAAACCCTATTAAAGGCACCCTGTGGCTTCAGATCAATTTTATTTACATTTTAACAATGTTTGACAAGATAAACCTCTTAAGAAATATTGTATCATTTATGAGAAAGGGCACTGAACCTTAAGAAAATAGATAAACTGAACCCTTATAAAGGCTTTCCTCAAAGGGATGTTTTCACTGTTGTTGTTCAAAAATATGGCTTTGTTCTTCATTATGTGGAGAGTAAATTTCAAAAGAATGAGTAATGTGGAAATATGAGGAAAAGCTTTACTCAAATGAGAATGAACAGGAGACTGGATAAACAAACATTTCAGAGAGAAGGCAGAAGTCTGTAAATTGAGGTGAGAAACTTTTTACAAGCATTTCTTAATATGGACACAAACTTATTTACAAATTAAATTATTTCATTCCTTTTGGTGTCTTCCAAATCTAAAGAGCATATAGAGCAGATTATATGATGTGGAAGACAATGTTAAGACTAATTTTGAAAGAAAAGGAAGGACATTAGGTATGAGCCAATGAGCCTGCACAACTGTGCCCAGGATATGTAAGACTGCAAGACTGCATATATACACAATCACAGGTGTAAAATACTAGCACAAAAATAGTTAGCCCTGCCCGAAATTCCATTTTTACACATGCAGATGATCATGAAGGACTGGGCCATGTTTCTGTTAAGATTCTTGCTGTGTTTGCCAGGAAAATACTTGTTACCTCATACCTACACAGCAGCACAAAGGCGTGCAGCACAGAGATCCCCAAACTGCCTGGGACCCAAACAAATCAGCCAACACTTTGAAACCCAAAAAGAACTTCAGCCGTGTTCTCAAAGCACCCAAACCAGCCCAATACAGCCCTGCTTCCTGCCCTGTGCTGACACACACACACACATCCCAGCCCAAGCTGGCCTTACTAACCCCAGCAAAGCTTTCCTATCTACACACTATCAATATTTATCAATATCCACACACAACTACTGCTGTCATAGGAAAGCAGGAAAAAAACAACAGTTCAATACCAAGCTGTCAATTTCAACATCCTCCATTTTCTTACCATTTTTATAGTGTTTACTATCTGGACTTCAGGTAGTCATGTTTTTCTGTAATTCTATCTTACTAATATAAAATTATGACAATTGATTTAAGTCCTGTATCCTTGGTTTACAGGCTGGATTTCACTTCCAGCATGAAAGCTGAACTCAGAAATCAGTATATAAACTTAGAATTTGTGCTGGTTTTAAATAAAATCAAACAATGAAATTAGCTCTCATGCTCAGCAACAAAGACACGGCAAGAGAATACAGCAAGAGAAGGGCAAAAAAACTGGCTAAGCAGATATTTAACTAACATAACCAGTCTTCTAAACTTCTGTGTTTTCAGTGACATGCTAAGTTGTTCAACTTCCTGACTATGCTTTACAAATATGGATAAAGATACCACATACAGACCAAGCACCTATTTTCCAATGTAAACTGTGCTTATAATTCTGAACAACAAAGCACTGACTGAGAAGGCACCATTCAGGAATCCTAGGACTTAGGTTTTGATGATATATGAGATGGATATTATCACTAGGCTTGGATATGGTAAAAAGACTGAAATTCTAACTGCAGGCTTTAATTTGCAATAAGTGGCTGAATAGTACAGTCACAGATCCTTTCTTTATCAAACATTCATTTAAAATGCCATTTCTTGGGTAGATCAAGTAGCTGTAGAGGGTTAATTTCACAATTTCAAGTGGTGTATTTTTTCTGCTGGTGGATTCAGGCTATCAAATTTAAATAACATTATGTTACTCAGAAGCTTGCCCAGTGTTTCCTCAAAGGTATTGCAGAAGGACTTCTTATTGAAAATATTAAATATCACATTTTTCAATCTCTCTCTTGATAATTCTGCTTTTAATTTAGAGATGACCAAGCTGTCAAAAAGGCATACTCTGCAGCTCATGCTGAAGATGCACAGATCACAACCTGGAAGGCTATCTGTACAGACACACACGCATGCACACAAAATCAGCCAAGTTGTTCCAACAAGGCTTGCATGAAGCCAATTTGTGCAATGTGCACTGATAACATACCCTATTAAATGATCTGTGTTGATCTGATGGATTTCTTTAAAAATAAAAAGCTCCTCAGGGAAAGGACAATAAAACTTTATATTTAACTACCCTGGACAATCCTCAGATTCCACCATCTAACATGGAAATAAAGCTCACAATAAGGATTTCTTACAAGGTTAAAATCCAGACAGAATTAAGCACTGTTCAGAAAACACACATGTAGAAATCCATAACCAACAGAAATGTAACTGAATGAGAAGCAGGCATCATAGTGGCTTTTCATGCTGTTCATCAAATGAGTCCCTTCAGCACATACAAGATTAATTACATTATTCATTTTGGTAGAGGTATGCTCAGTTACTACTTCAGACCTAAGTAATACTTTTTTCTTTATATTGTAACAGAAGGGAGCTTTTACCTGGCCAGCACCAACGAGTAGAAGGTTTCCTGATTTCATGACTTCTTTGTAATTCTGGTGTGAAGGATTATCATGTATCATTATCAGTAGCTGTCATTGATTATAACTGGTTTACCAGATCTTTAGGAGTGGTTAAGGGTCAATTTGCTCTGCTTGCATTAATGTCAATATAATGTGAATTTGTCTAAACCAGGATCCACAAGCATGCCTACAATTCTTGTTGCTGTATCCAAGCAAGGTCTGATTATCTGGGTTGTGGACCAAATTCAGTTTCCATCTATTTGAACTGGAAGTGTATAACCTACAATTAAGGGTCTCACTGCTGCAATTGCCCTCATTTCTTCACTGGCCAAGCAGTGGTAACTGCATCTACAAAAGCTGAAATTGCAGCCTTGCAGCCAGGCTGAACCCTTTGGCTCCTTGACTCTGGTGGCACTAACCTCCCAGCAGCTGCCACCACGGGAGCAAATAGCAGAGGTCACACTCCTGGTGGTTTCTATCACTCAGGTGCCTGAGGGCACCACTCAGCACAGTGACCCAAAATCTCAGGAAAATGCCCACTTGAAGTTAAGTGATCCCTTGCCTGTTGTTTTAAGCCAACATCAGATTATTCAGACACTGAAGCACTCCTGACTGTAAGATGGAATTTTGCAGCCTGTAAAATCATCCGATAATTTAGGAGGAAAAAGCAAAGCAAAACCATTGAGTGGCTGTTTTGCACTACAAAGCCTGAAAGACAAGCATCAACAATGAAATGAACTGAGGGGGAAAAAAAAAGCTGCCTTCCTCTAGAGTTGTAGAGTAAGCCTTAATGCAGTCAGTAGTAAGTGCTATCTCCATAACTGTTTGTTTCCACTCTGTTTCACAGTTTAGAACACACTTAAGTCTCTTCTGCTCTGGTAAATTGATTTTTGTACAGCATGAGGGGATGTGTTCTGCTTCCAACCATAAATTTAAGGAAATAGTACACATCTCCTTACACTAAGTAAAAATCAATTTTCCACCTGTAGGTGATGAAACTACTTCTCACACCCCCTGAGCAGACATATATCTCATAAGGCTTAAAGCTATAAACGGGTGCAATTCAGCAAGAGCAAAAATAAAATGTAATCCTTTTAAAGATATCTTACATGTGACTCAGGTGTTCCATTCCAAAAGTTCTCTTTAGTTGTATTTAATGTTTTAATATTAAGCTTTCTTCTCTTCACTCTTGTATGCTCTGTTGTCATCAAGAGACTTGGTAAAACCCCAAACCACATTACATCTGAAAAATGCAAAGCAGCTGTCTCTCCCCTTCCCCTGATGGTAAAGGGCATTCTAGAAGAGCTGCATCAAAAGCTCAGATCTGAATCCGAGCACAACAGAAAGACAGCTGTTAATATTTGGCTGTAGACTGTGACAAAATTATCTTATTTGCAAAGCTTGCTATGTGGTAAGCACATAAATGATAACAACATGGCACAGAAAGAAAGCTTTATTCTACACATATCTGGGTCTGCCTTCAAATACGATATTCAATATGCAGCTCTGAACATATATTCATACTCATTCACTCCAAGCAGTTCTGCACATGCAGCATTTTAATATGGGGACAGCAGTACTGAACTATTTCCCTGTATAACAGCACAGAAACAAATATTTTAACATTCAAGTGGAATAAAGTGCTCAGAAAAGAAATGGCTGGCAAAAAATTGGCTTATTTCTGGCAAATGCATTTCCAGTCAAATAAGGGAAACGTCTGCCTGTCAGTCAATTCATCAGCATTTGTTTATATTAAAGTGGTGATAATACTGCTTTCAAGATAGGAAACTAGTGAACAACAAAGATTATATTCATTTTCCTTAAAAAATAAAAAACCTTCAACAATCAAGCACAAAACTTAACCATCTCTATCAGGTTCAAAATGGAAAAACTCTTCAGAAACAGTATCTGATATGAACTTGGTCAGTATAATGAAGCAGAAATAAGCAAAGCCAGATGAGAAGCAGGAACCTCATGTCTGAGTTGGAGTAGTTTATCATCATGGTTTCTTTTGTTAATTCCCTAATTAACATAACCATGCAAATACAAAATAAAGAAAGGAAAAATTCACTACCTAGACAGCCTCAACCAGAATTTTCCAATTTTGATACTAAGAAATTTATTGTAAAAATGCATATTTAGCACTTTAACCATATCAGTGTCATTTTAAAGTCAGGTCCCGCTTTTGGACAAGATAACACCATGCCAGCTACTAGAAAGAAAATTAACTCTATGTTGGACTTTGATAACACACTGATGTTTCAGCTTACCCCAAAATCAAGGACTCTTTTATTTTCCTTTACCCTGACAGTGAGGAAAAGCACAAGCTCCCACAAGGGAGGGAACGTGGCCAGAAAAGCTGACCTGAACAGGCCAGAGGGCTACTCTGTGCATAGACTGTTACCTGCTGGGCTTAAACCACAAAAATGAGGTATGCACACGCAAAATGGACAGCTGCTACAAGTTCAGGGCCCAGAATACAAAGCAATTTTGATTTAAACTCCGAATTTTGAGTTTAATGTCAGGCATCCACATTTGACAAATTTGGTCCATATTCATCTTCCAGCATGAAAAGCACTGGAGATGTGCTATCCCATAGGAAATATAAATTATCTCAGCCATGCTCTGGGGAGAGGTTGCCCACCATGAAGATAACTGAGGAGCAGAGGTTCTCCCCATACACCCTGCCAGTGCCCTGCAGGTCAAGACAAGGCACTCAAACTTGAGGAGGAAGGACTTCAAGCTCCCCTTTAAGAACAGACCCTTATCCCACCTTCCCATGGGATGGTGACCACGGTCAGCCCCAGGGTTCTGCCTCAGCCTAGCACCAGACACATGCAAAGTGATATCTAAAATACAGAAGGGACAACTCTGACATTTCCCTCACATGCAACACTGTGCTCACCAGTGAAACGTGAAGTCATTGCCTCTAAAAAAGCAAATTGCACCAGTAGGATCTTGGCCACATGTGCTGTTCCTCTCTCTGTGCTATTATATTACAAGAAAATTTTAATCCTAAACCCAGTGAAAGTTCCTTTCAGCTTTTCACAAAGAAACACATTACTGTATTTTCGATCAGCCATATCTTCATCAATACAGATAAAAACACACTCCTCTTGAGTCCCCTAGAGAGTATCACAGCTCAAATGAGACAAAGATTATTCTAAATGGTGGCACAAACCCCAAAAGAAAACATGCCTTACAAATGAGTGCAGCAGCTTTTAATTTCTGCATTGTGCAGTCAAGCACACACATTCTTGTCTGATGCAGAAGAATATAATCACCTAGGGGCATGTCAAAAATAACTGTTGCTTTTCCCTTCCTACCCTTTCTTGGGAGACCAGAGTTTGGTAAGGCAATCAAGAAATTAAAACTGACATTTCACAAACTGATTGTCATGTTTTGGGTTTTTTTTTTGTTTGCCTATTTAGAGTATGTATGGCTATCAGGCAAATACATTGAGAATCTGACACAGCCTGCACAGCAGTATCTGAACAAATCCTGAAGAAAATTAATTCCCTGAAAAAATAAACCAAGAAATCTCAGGAGGTCATTGTGACATCTTACATCTTCCAGTGTGAACTCAATGCGTTAAACTCTGATATAAACAATTTCAGCTGCCTACACTTCATTTTAAAAAATTACATATTCATCAGTTAAAAGAAATTTCAAGTTCAAAACACAGTCTGATGTAGAGAAAGCAACAAAGTTTTTTGGATTTTGGTGCACAGGCTTAGTTTTCCTTTTTTAACTTTCAGCCATTATAAAAAAAATTATTTTGCAACCATTCCTTAACATAGAACTGGATTCTCACACCGTCCTTAAACAAAATGGTCCTAAACTGAATAGTACTTTTTCTTTATCCAGTACAGTACAAAGAAACAAGACAATTTGGGTATTTTAAATATTCATTTCCAAAGCAAACTGTATGGTTTGTTGCCTTAGTTGCACAACAGCTATGTTTACCAAGACCCAAATTTGGCAGTCAGTTCCAGACACCTGTTTCAGAGTTAAATAAATTACTTCAGGTTACACTACTGCAACAGTATAAAATCTGGTTATTCCTTAAGTTAGTTTACTTTCCAGAATGGTTCATTTCAAGAACAGATCTGTGCAAGCAAACCAGCCTTGTCCTAGAAATCCGTGAAACATGAGGAAGAAAATGTTTGCACAACTAAATTTAATCCTTGACACTAAGCCTTAGCAGACATGCATTAATACTTGCATTACAAAAACTATCAAAACGACATAGGTCTGAGATACATATTACTGTTTTTTCCATTACAAATTATATCTTCCCCAATGATACTGACAGACTTTTCAGAATTTATAAAGAACATTTCCAATACCTGCCTATTAGCATCTACACTTGAATTTATGCTAGAAGGGACAGTTTCCCCAGTTTTGCACTCCTGTATTCATTCCACTGCACAGGGAAAAAAAAAAAAACACAAAACAGACCAGAAAACCCTGAATATTCCAAAAATTCTCACCAGATATTCATATTGATAAAAGTTCATGTAATTATACAACATCTCATGTCGGAGGGGACCCATATTACCAAGTCTGACTCCAGTTAAAGTTAAAGTAAATTTATTTTAAAACTACAGTGAATGAAAGACTTCATCAGCCATTAAGGAGAAATATGAAAATCTGAAAATTAAGCTGTACCTTGGCAGGTATCAGTAGTTCCTACACCATTAAATAGTTTGTTAAATTACTAGCTCCACGCGACATTAGCAAATTTGCTGTGTTAAACAGAAGAAATTTTGCTAAATTCCAAGTGAAAGAACACAGAATGGTTATGTTTGGAAGGGACCACAATGGATCATCTCCATCCACCTCCCTGCTCAAGCAGGGTCAGGTTATTTAGGTGCATAAGACATAAAGAATCAGCTATTCATTTCTTTCCTGTTACAGAAATAGCACCATGATATTCCAATTCAGTGCAGAAATATTTAAAGGTGCATACCTTGCCATGCAAAAATTAGATTAAGTGCATATGTTTGTACTGGTAGAAATACAGTAGTTTGCTCCACTATTTTGTAAAAACACAAGTTACATAAGATTACCATCATCCTTCTGACACAAACTCTAAATTCTCATGTAACTCAATAGTTAATATTTGCTTTGTGTTTCAAAAATCTGATTCACCGAGATGGTTTCTAAACATGGTAAATAATTTAAGATACTGCAAAGTCTACATGTGGAAAGGTTCACATGAACCTTGAAAATTCTTTTGTTGCATTATTTAGTATACTTATAAATGTCAGATTACTGTTCATAGAGGTATGTCTATTTAGAATGGCATTTTCAGAATAATATCTGCAAAAGTTCATATTAGTATTCCTCTCAGTGCTGCTAAACCCAGTGTTGGTTACTTTATTTCTTTCTCTTTTTTTTTTTAATTTTTCAACATGGCAGGTGCTTTTAAAAGAGATGCAGAGCTAAAAAGAGAACAAAGATGAAGCATGTTCTATGTCAGGTCAAAAATGTTCCAGAACTGTACAATTGTTATTGCCATTGTCTGTCTTAGTTACACACAGAAGCTCTGATCAAGTAACAGCATTCTCCACTGAGCTCTATGCAGTACAGTAACAATTAAAACAAACAAACAACCTTTCTACCATTAAAAAAAAAAAACCCCAAACATTTACTGTTCTAAGGAGTTTTCCCTCAAAATTCAAGAAAAAGAACATGAAGACAAGGGAATTTAAGAAAAAAAAAACCAAACAAACAAACAAAATAATATATTTGCCAGGATATATCCAAGTGCCCAGAGGAAGATTTTATTTTAATTAACAACAATGAAGATATGGAGTAAAAATAAGTCAGAACCAATCACTTGGTATTAGCTTCAAAATTACTTGTGTTTTCACACTGAAATTCTTTTTCCAGAGCTAGAAGTAATTACCACATAGATCATGTACAAGTTCTGATCCTACAAGAAAAAAAAAAACTCACTCCCAAAGTGATAGCATACTAGAGAGACTCATTAAGCAACAAGGCATCAAAATAACTAGCTATATAATCTTATTGTCCACTTTCCCATGTTTTTCAGCACTACAACTCATGTGTTTACCAACATGGTATTGCACAAAGCACCAAGAAAGAATATTTACCTGCAGCGTGCAATGTTTCATAAAGACCTTTCCTAAGTTTACACTCAGTTGGCCCAAGGCACTTTGGGCCAACTGATCTATTATAGATCTATTTCCTAAGATACATGCTTAATTGGTATAAAGAACTGACAACAGGAAACATCATAGAAGCATAAAAAATTATCCAGATATGCAACACTGGCAATGTCACAAGTTTTAGAGAAGTCACATAACACAACTTCCCTTTCTTCCAAGAAAAAAGGCTTTTCCTTATAGAAAACACAGAATTATTTCACACAAAGAGAAAAAACTCTTATCCTAATTTTATATTTTTAGAAAAAGCAATTTGGAAGAATTGCAAACAGTGTTACTACTGCTTGAGATTTCAGACTGAATTTAGTTGCTATGCTATTTAAAATACAGTTGGTTCATGTTCTTCATAGAAGAAAAAAAACCTGTCATATATTAGTCACTATAAACATTTTTTGTTTCTCAACATATTTTTCATTCTAAAGCAAACAGAACAGATATTTTGAAACCTTACATTTTTTTACTACAGATACTTGTGAAAAATCTAATGCTAGGCTTCAATTTGAAATTTTGCCTGCTTTATTTTTCCTACCAATTATATTTCTTGATGACATCTCGTTAGAGCATCTCATTAAGACAATACATTTCTTTCATTTAATTTCTGCTACTTCAATAGATAACAGCTGTTGCCAAAGAGAACTGCATGAATTTTCTCTTTTCTTTTGTCAAAACATTTTCCATTTATATTTATTTACTTCAAAAAATCAAACTTCTTTAGAAACAAACAAATATTTTCTTCATATGACCTACTAAAATTTTTTTGATCAAAATACCTTCTTAGTGACAGTTTTGTGAAGAGTTCTTAGCTACATAACTTGGAATTTACACATAGAATACAAGGCACAAATGTCCTCGGAAATGTTTCTCAAAAAATATTCAGGTTCTGTTTGTTTTAATAAATGAAAAATTTATCTAAATGACAAAAGGAAAACTAGAAAGTTTTAAAAAGGTTAACCACCTTTAGCCTGGCTCAGTCAGATTGAAGAGGCAGTGAAGCTGACATGTGAGTTATCTCTATGATGTAGTTTGCACTATAAACCATGAAGTGCTACCTACTAAAGAACATGGGAAGAGCAGTGAAGCTCCTAAGAGCAAAATTACTGCAAATAGTAAATATGACACATGCAGCAAGACAAATAAAATGAGATAAGCCAAGTTCCAAAATACCAACACTAGAAGCATTCTTTATACATTTATAAATTCCAGCAAATGCAGTCTGACACCAATTCTACTCCAGAAGCCTGGGCAAGGCTTTAGCAGTTAATAAAAACATGAAATAGTGTGTGCATAATGTGAATGAAAGCCTTTATTCCAACCAGACTCTCAGGGAGCTCACAAATATCACAGTGACATCCTTCATCAGAATTTATAATAAATACTTACTGCTTACTCTGATCTCCCCTTCGACAATGTAGAACACATAGATATGTTTGCCTAGTGAGGTATTTCACGTGTCCACTGGCCAGAATTTCCTCTATAACACTGAAGGACTTTCCAGCCTCAAATATTACTGGTTTACATCAAAGCCATCTCAAAACTCCCCAGTAGGAGCAGAATTCCCCACAAAGTCCAAAGCATGACGCTCCTTGAAGGCACTGCCATGTGACTGAGAAAAATCACTCCTAAGTACTTATGAATGCTTTGCACTCCTGTTTGGGCTTCACTGCCTCTTTGTTTGCCACTTTTTAATCCAAGACTAATCAACACTTTTAACACCAGAAATCATAAAACAAAAGAAAAAAAAAATAACCCAACAACAAAAAATTCTTCTGGCTGACACAAATTTGGCCTCTTTTCTGACTACTTCTCTCTACAGAGGAATTTAATATCATCTCATAGTTCAGAAACTGCACATATCAAAATTATTGTTTCTCACAAAAGATGGTCAAAGAAAGAAAAAATTAACTACATTTAACTAGGCAGACTTGATTAGAGTCCTTTAAGTGAAGTCTCCAAAGAAGGATGAAAAATTAAAGAGATAACTCATAGAAGCCTAAATGTCAAAGGATTCCTGACACTTGGGTGTATGAAACATACAGAAAAGCATTCCCTGCTTCTAATCAGTGCACTACTGTCTGTCTTGGCCAAGAAAACACAAATATACTAGTTGGAAAATCAGGAGTTTACTTGCCTTCACGTGCTAGTCCCAGAAAATATTGAAGACTCAAAACAGTTAAAGAACAGCTAATAAATAGCTTTAAACTGCTGATCTTGGCCTTTAAATATGGCAATTCATTTATTCAGTCTTCCAGAAATCAAATCTCAAGACCAAATGGAAAAATGAACTAAGATAATGAAGTATCTCATCCTATAGAAAAATAGTAAGATATCTCTTCCAAAACAAAAAATTGCTTTTGCTATTCTCAGTAACAAACACCATCACTTTCAAAAGAGGGCCCCAAAACCAGGTGCTTTGTTTTTTTAAAAATTCATCTCCTGAAACAATTTAAACATCAAACAAGAAAAAGTCAGCTTTCTCTTAAAGATTTGTCTGTCACACTCCACAAGAGCATTTTAAAACTATATGGTGTAGATTTTTTCATTCAACCCTTGGTTTCCAACAGGACAAACTCATTTACATTTTTATCTGTCTTCTTAAAAGGTAAAAAAGTCCTTATTTTTTTCCCGTAAGGTGAAAACAGTTTCTCCTACTCCTATCAACTTCAACAAGAAAAACAGAAAGTTCCCATAAACTCATTAGTAGTCTTAAAATGCTGGCAACATAGGACCAAAGTACCTATAACAGAAATCTATGTTAACTACATTTTTCTATCTTCACACTTCTGTGTCTAAGTTATTCTTTGCTAAAACGGGAAATGAGAGAGACCTAGTCTCAGCAGAGCAGCAAAAGGCCTGGGAAATGGAAATTTCAATTCAATTGAACATTTTAAGGTACTTTTCTATGAACAAAGGAGGAACTGGTTTGAATATTTCCCCCCTCTATTTCTCAATTTCTTTACCCCCCAGTGCTTTGGATTCTAGAGGGGAGAGGAAAAAAAATCTTCAGTGTCCTCATTTCTCCCACCCTCTTTATTTAATCTGTGACTTTAATTATATTTCTTCTCATAAGCTTGTCTTGACTTTATTTTATTTTTAAAGAGATAAGAGCTTTTCAGCAAGGCTCCCTAAAAAACTCTTTCAGCTCTATTTTTAATGCACATAGTAAAGTCAGAAGCATATATTTAAAAATACAAAGAGTAGCTGATTATTAATTCCAGTTAAACAGAGAGAATCACTAATCTGAATTATATTAATTAATTTTATATAATCAGTGTTTTTCTACAAGGGCAGCTTTGTGAGTACTTACAGTCTGTGAGACTTGGCTTAATGTTAAATCCTCAACTTTTGTGCTTGCACACTTTATAGAATTGTTGGCAAAATGTAGACAAAAAGTAACAATTAAACTTGAGGTATATGCATGAGCCGAAAATGGAATTCTTTTCTTTTGATATTTAATTACTGCTTTAGGTTTGTGTAGGAAAAATGTTTATTAATTTATGTTCAAAGTTCTCTTTAAGGGTAATCATTTTATCACTGTATAGCATAATTCCAAAACACAAAACAGCTTTTGTTAAGCTTGGTTTTGATAATTGGATACAAAAGTGGCTTTTGGCCATTTGGATGAAACTATTTGAGTTTCATGGAGCTTTTGAAAGCAATCAAACTTAAACACATCACTCATTCTGCTGAGCTGGCTTGACAGTTTTGATAGCCCATTACAGTAGTTTACATTTCATTTTTGAAAGATTTCACTAGACATCTCAGAATTAGACTAGCTTGGAATCTTGAGTTCCAAGGGGCTCTGACTTGGATCTTAGATCATAATTTCTTAATGCAAATAACCCACAGAGAGTGTTTTCATATTAACTGTGAACTGTATTCTCACACCCTTCTCATAATATAAATAATAACTACACCGGACAGCTCAAGAGGCAATTCTGTGAATGAACATGAATGCTTTGTTTGAATAAAAGCAAGTCACCAACAGCCTCATGGAAAACAAAGTTGTTTGCATTTTATTACAGAGAAAGTGAAAGAAAAATGTACATTGGAAATTCTCTGTTCTTTTCTGGTTTGAACTCGTTAGAGTGATGCACTACTGCCAAACACAAAGATAGAAAGCATCTAACAAATGTAGTCAGAAAGTATTTCTCCATGAGGGTACATAGAACCCAAAAATGTTCACTAAATACTCAACTGTTTCTTGAACCATCAGCAAACAAAATCCCCATACTTTAAAATGTTCTACTAAATAAAATTTCTGTGAAATATGGTCAAGGTTATTTTTTAGGCACTCCAGAGAGAGGTTCCACTGCCCTTACTCTTGTTTTTGGTTTCTTCAGGGTTTTGGAAAGGATGAGTAGGGTTTTGGGATTTTTTCAAGTTTTTATCTTCCCCCAACCTTCCCACCCACATTTTCATTAAATGTAAGCAGGCACTAACTTAACCCATGCATCCAGAGGTAAGAGTGGCAATTCAATAATCCTTTCCCTCTCCTAAGATTCTTCTAATTTTGTGAGAATCATAGAAGGATTCTAAAAGGGCATATGCCACACCATCCTGCCCTATCTTTTCCTCATTTCAATCAAAATAAGTGAATGCTGCAGAAATTTATCAGAAGAGAATCTATTTTTTCCTATTTCAGGCCTTCCTCTGCCAGGAAAAACACAGGTTGATTAAGAGATCTTAAAACTTCTGCAAGGTCATACCTGAAGTCACTTCATACCAATAAACACACAGCCCAGGGTTGATGGGGGCAGAGTGTTACCAAATTATGTCCTCCAAATATTAATATTGCCAGCAGAAGATTACATTATTCTACCAGTGGCAAATCCTACTTCTCCTCACGAGCATGTTATAGAAATACCACTATGTGTTTTTTCCTTCTCTGTGAAATATAATGATCCTTGATGCTCCAGAAGCACTAGGGAATAAAGCTTTTCCATACTCCTAAGACAATACAGTTGTTTTTCTCATTTATATACAGCAATAAATAAGGCTCAGAGAAGATGAATCGGTTTCAGCCTATCATGAAAAATGTCTTGGCAGAACTTGTTAATTACAGGGAAGAAGTAATAAAATGACAGTCCCAAACAATTAGACAGTATCCATACCAAGAGCAGAATAGGAGAGGATCTGTCAGCATCCTTGGCAGATTTCTGGTGTGGATTACATCAATGATTCTATTTTCCCCAGAAAAAAAAAATAGTAGTTCCAAGTAGAGGTGACAAGGCTTTTTCAGGTCTAAGGGGCTACAGTTTGGGTGAATTTGAGAATGTGAGCGAGCGTGTACATGACTTATATTTAAATTTGATTATCAATTCAGTAGACAGTCTCTTGGGCATCATTGTTTTGTCCCTGTTGCAATGCATCCACAGCATGAAAGACAAGCAAAGATGTTACACATAACTGCAAAAAAAATCTCAAGGTTTGTGTTTGTGCATGTGTGTGAAACAGATAACTCTGTGTTGAAGTAAAATGCATCATTATAATAGTCATTCAGGTAAATTCTTTTCAGGTGTGCCTAAAACTTCTAATGTTGGATTTTGCAGCAGTTTAGCACCAGTAATAGAAACTGAAACTCACAGAACCACAGGAGCTGAAGTTGCTGAGCACCTCTTAGGATCACCTCATCCAACCACTCTGCTCAGTCACCTAGACCAGGTTACTCAGGGACACATCCAGACTGAATTTTAAATAACCTCCAAGAGGTTTAAAGACTCCACAAACCCACTCCACCTGATGTAATTATAGATATTGACAAGATCCCTGCAAACCTTTTCTTCTCTAGGCTGAGTATTTGCAGTTCCCAGCCTCTCTCCAACAGATCTAATTCTCTTATCCCTTCAACTTTGCCCTGTACTGGACTCACTCCAGTATCTCCCTGTTTCTTCTGTAGGGCTCAACGCAGGTGCCAGCACTCCAGCTGCATTTCACCAGTTCTTCCTGGAGAAGAGGGACCCATTTCCTCCACCTGCAGGCAGCACTCCTTGATCCAGCCCAGGAGGCTGCTAAACCTTCTGTTACACTGGCCCATCGCTGGCTCATGGACACGTCGGTGTCCCCCAGGGACTCCAGGGTCTTTTCTGCAAAGCTACTTTTCCCTGGCTGCCAGTGCAGGAGGTTATTCCTCCTCAGCTACAGGACTCTGCATTTTCCTTAGTTATATTTCACAACATTTCTGCTAGCCCACTTCTCCAGTCAGCCAAAATCCCTGTATTGAATTCCACACAGCTCTGGTAGACCTGCCCCCAGTCATTTCACCAAATTTGATAACTAAGTAACAGCACACATCACAATACACACAGTGAAGATTTCCTGATAATTTTACCTTCTGTTTTAAGTGCCCAAATCGCCTGGTACTGTAAAAATTTCTTCACCCTAGCTATAGATCAACAAACTGATTACCATCTTTTCAAGGTCCTTAAAAAATCCACAAATTTGCAAAAAGGGTGGGATGTCCTAATTCTCCTCCTTAAGAAATTCTCTCACCCCTGCACAGATTCACTACCGAATCCTTCTTAACTAAATCCAGACACACATCTCAATATATGCAGTACAAACCTAACAAACCACTCCAGTTTTAAACTTTTATTAGGTATTTTAAAGCTTTTGATTAATCACTGGAAAGCAACATCAGTTGTGAACAATGAGTTTGAAAATAATGAGGTTAAATGCTGCATTTTAAAATAAACTTATTGTATTTTTTAGTTCAATCCATTTCTAATTTTATGGCATTTATAACATAATAGAGGTTAGTTATCTATTCTTATTAGCATAATAAAGAACTATAACCTGTAACAGTCAGCAAACTAAATTACTGCTTTTACATTTAAAGTCTTACATTGACAAATACATTGACCTTTACATTATATTATGCTTAGAGGTTAGAAAAATGCACTATTGTTCATTTCATTTTCTTTTTGGACAAAGTTTTCTCTGAAAGGTCTGTTGAAGGATAAAAGATTGATATAAATGGGGAGGAGGGAATAAATTATTAATATTGTGGGATAATTTACACAGCAAGTCTTCCACAAGGTCTAAACTAGACATTCCCATGGGAACAAACCAAGAATCTAAGTGAGGAGAAAATAAACCTCTTTTGGCTTTCTGACAACATTCACCTGAAAATGACATCTTGGGTACGGTTATTTTTTAAGCTTTATGTTGTACTGACCAGTCATAATTAATTTCTTTTGGGTTTTACATACACATTTGTTTACTTCGTTCATAAAAATTATATATACATTTCCCACAGCTTGTTTTCAGAGAGTTTAAAATAGAAACTGGAAGACCAACCAACTCTGCATGACATTTCAGAGATGTATGTGCAAGACACATCAATGCATGGGGTCTCTAAAACAGAGTTTATTGCCTCGCCCCTCCTGACAGTAGTATACCAGAATAGAACACCTCCATTGGAAGTGACCTGCAGCAATCATCTATTCTGGGGCAGTTCAGGGTGTAATATAATCCATAATAATTACAATCTTTACATTATATTCAAAATAATATTTAAATTCATTCTAATATCTCACAAGGCATGTTTGAAAATGCTAATGATTCACCAAGTCCAGCCACAATCTTGGGAACTCACTCTCAGGTATGGAAGTTGTCAGGATGAATTTGTCATTGGAAAAAATAAAACACCAACAAAATCTTTAGGATGGAGGGGAGTGGAAATAATCAATCTTACTTCTGGTTCAGTTTAGGTACTTCTCTCATCTTTTTGTCTGTTTATTCCAGAGGCCCACTCAGAAGCACAAATACAAAGAATCGTGGGGTTGGTTGTGGGCTTTTTGTTTTGGGGGGTTGCAACTCTCCTTCAAAAAAGGATGAGCTGCATATACTAAAAAAACCCATTCATTTTCTACCTTGTTTCAACACACTCCTGGAAGTGGCACAAACTCAAAGACACGGGGCAAACCTGATGGAATTCTTTTTGTGGGGGGTGTGGAGGGGAAGGGATTGTTCCACTGGCAAGTGGCTCTTTCCTTTGGCTTGCAAGCAGAATGCTGCCCTGGCTGGTAGCACTTGCTGACTGATCTGTTAGGATGATGTCAAACCCACTGTGCATTTTTCACTGACTGTCTACAGTGTGGCATATTGATTTTGCCGTTCCCTGGTTCACTTCCAAAACCTACGCAGTCAAAACTGTTACTTACTTGAAGCTTTCTGCTTTTCCAGCCCTGTTCTGACAGATATCTCTGTTATGGCACCATCTGCTATCTTCATACTCCATGACTGAACCACAGGCTAGCACTTCTGCTGTGACAGTTTTTGAGGTGTAAAACACACTTCTCCTGACATCTGCCTCAGCTCATCCATCCTCCAATTAGAAAACCCTGAGAAAACAGTCTTGAGATGTTTTATATTTTAATTTCTCCATAGGATCCTTCTTCAATACAAGGAAGCCAAGTCTCTGAAGTTTATTGTCTATTTTAAAGAGAGATAATAGTTTTTGTACACAAGGTTTTTTTTTATTATAGTTTTTTCCACATCTCACTGAAAGGCTGTGTGTATCTAAACAAGCAGAGCAAGTAAGAGTGCCACAAAAACACTGTCCCTTACAAAGTTAACTTGCATCCAGCACAAGGACTGAGAAACAGATCCTGATCAGATCCACAAACAGATCCTGATCAGAGCTACTGTGGGATGAAAAGAGCTTGGCTGGGACAATAGGACTCAAGTGATGGTGCCTGAAAAACTGGGAGCAAAAATATGCTCCCTGAACTTCTCCTTCCATAACAGTCTGAAACAGCTTTTATCCCTTTTCCTTCAGCTCTGTATTTTTCTCCATCGAAGTCCTTCAAATATAAAGAATAAAAAGAGTTCCAAATCCTTATGCCCACCCAACCTTGTCACTGTTAAGGCAGTCTGGAGCAGAAAAGGCCCTGACCCTGTGTCAAGAGCACTACTCAGCAACAGCAGCGACATCCCTAAATTATCAACACAGTTTACAGCACAAATACAAAACACAGTCCCATACCAGACACTGCAAAGAAAATTAACTCTACTGCAACCAAAACCAACACAAACACATTTGCAAGTGCACTTGTACTCTTAAAACAGACAGAATTTTAGTGACATTTAGTGTCATCAAGATCAAAAATAATTGCTCACACACTGGCTATAAATTAAGTATGCTTATTTTGCCAAGGGCAACGTTTACTAGAAATTGTAAATAGCAAGCAAGTCAGAAATCACGTAAATCATAATCCCAGCTAATTAAATTCTGCATTTCATGGACTAATATTTATTGACAGCTCACTAAAAATTAATTAAGAAATACAGTAACTTCATTTGTTGAAAACAACAGTGTTATTAGGGGAGGTCTTCTTGGTGTGTCAGTTGCTTGAGGTTTTGCTTGGCTGGGTTTTTGTTTTCAGTTTTTTGTGGCTTTTTTGCAAGCACTTAGAAGGTTATTGCAAAATTGTCCCAAGCCATAATGTTAACCTACAAAAGCCAACTACTATTCTTTAACCAAAAAACTCATTCCTGTTTATTGGAAATTAAATTACTGGGACTGTTCTCATCCAGTTTGATTCCTGCTTAAGAGAGTGGACACTTACTAAACATTGAAACCTAGGAAGGCAACAGTGAGATGTTAGTGAAGCACATGTGCCAGTTTAGTCTGTTAACTTGTTTTGGTCATTTTAGTGTTTCTGCCCTGTACTTTGGAATGAATTACCATGAACACCTTTTTATTAAACTAATAGCATTCAAGGCATTTTCTGACTTCACACTGAGATTTGGCATATGGGTGGGCAGATGATACTTTATCTTGACTTGCAATGTACACTGACTTCTGACCTACCCATCCACCCATTGGTTTAAGTCTTAAGCCCAGAAACAGAAGTCAGAAAATTCTAGCAACAAAAAAAAAAAAATATGGACCCAAAAGGCAGAGGCACATTAATGAAATAAAAGGAAGAACACTCACTGTTCTGTGGTAAAGGGTGACAAGATGGGCATAGATGAAATAGCAAATGAAAAGTAAATAAAAAGAGGTCTGAAGGGAGAAAATGTGCAGCAGACTCAATGCACCAATTTGTTCTTGGACCAAAAAAAAAAAAAGGGTATTTTATAGCACATGCAGAAAGGGTATTATTAAAATATCAAGGAAGCTAAATGCAGGATCTGTAAATAACCAGATGTGTAACAATGAAGAGTACACAAATGACAGGGGGGAGGCAGTAGAAAAGTCCCAAGAAAACAAGAACATGCTTCTGAGGTTAACAATAAGTAAAGAAAAAGGAGATATACCACCAGCATCTGTGCTAATTAGCAAGTTTCAGGATTTCTTTGGGAGTCTGAGGTGGTGACCTAAACTGCAAAGGAGCAAAAAACAAGCAGCCACTTATCTGAAGACACTTTTATATTAGCAGTGATGGTCAGGACAGAAATTTTGTTCAGATTAGAGAAACCACCACAGATGAGGATCTTTTATCTCCACTTGTGGATACCAGGCAAGGCACTGCTGCCCCATGTTCGTTCCCCCCATGCAGCAGCAGGACCACAAGGCACCCAGCAAACCACAAGTGGAGGAGCAGGAGGCAAAGGGCTGTGAAGTCTGATGGGAATAAAGCCATGCAGGTATTAACAGCTGCAGTAGACCAAAAAAATTCAGCATGCAGTCTAAAACCACTTCAAAATACTTCACTATTCATAGTCTGGAAATAGCCATATGTAGCACCATGAGATACAAGCAAAAATTGAGGAACAAATGTATACATTCATACACTCAATAAATGTGATGATATTTAAACAGAAAAATCTTTACTTCCAAACCCAAGACCTCAGTAGAATTACATACAGCTTTGGGTCATTTCCAGCTTCCCCAGCATCTCCCAAAGAAGAGAGTCAATTTCAAGGGGGAACAAGTAGAAATTAAGAGAACATATAGTACTTGCTGGTGCTACAGTTGGCAGATATAATCTACACATAGCCAAATGGATCAGCTTAAAATTCTGCATCTTTCAAAATCCTCAGCCCAGAGAAGACTTCTCTTGGAGAGAAATCCAAAGAAAGAAATAAGATTAAGTTATCAAATTCTTAAAACACATGCATTTCCTTTGACCCATTTAATTTAAGAAAAGCCCAGGAAGTCTGTAAAACCCCTTAGGCAAGTTCTATGAATTTTCTTCTTTCAAAATTGAAAATAAAACATTTTTCTCTTATTAGAATAAATGTGCCATGCCCTACTAAGATAACCAGTGTGAACAGAAAACACTCAAACTAAGCAGCTGCTAACCCATGATTCTCAAAAGCATACACAAAGGTTGGAAAGTTCAAAGGATACTAAAGTAGTAAGATGCTCAAATCTCTGAAGTAAATTAGAATCTGGCATGCAATTCCTGTGGATTGCTTTTAAAAGTCCATGTTGAAAAATCACCAATAATAAACAGAAAACCTACTTTAAAAGCAATAGTTTGCAAAGGGAAAGGAATTAGATTTAGCCTAGTTCATCTCAATTTCCATCTCAAATAGTTCCAAATCTGCAGGCACTATAAATAAAATTCCAGACCAGATTTTTCTGGTATACCTTTCCTGACATATCAGAAAGATCTGCTTCTCTAAGCCCTTGTATATCTGCTGTACATCACAGATCCGTGTTATAGAAACTTCTTTCATTAAGTTCTCCATTATTTACAAATCATTCTAGATACAAATTATCCTAGCTTTTACAGCTGTTAAAAAATTACTGTAATGGCAATTTATCTTTGCAAATTATAAAAAAAAGTATAAAGACAACACATATAAAAGTTAAATGTATTTTGTCTCTGAAAAGCAGTTATTTAAATTAATTCCAAGGGCTTCACAGTATTTCCAGTCCCTACAGAAAAAAAAAAAAGGATTTTTAATGTAGTTTTCAATTCAGTCTTCATGCAAAGAGACTTAATTTTATTATAAAAATACAATATTTCAAGGCAGTAATAATATCTGATCTAAATAGCTGTGGCATGATTGTTGTTTTCATTTAACTTTTTTCATACAACATCATGCAAAACAAATTACAGCTATGGGGCTTGACACTTAAGAGACCATACACTGATGAAGATAGAAGTATCCTTCATATTGCTGTCACAGACAAAAGGTTCTTTGTCCTTTGGTTTATTAAGACAAAGATCATAGGAGGTTTGACTCCAGCACTTATGCTGCAAAATCATGTAAATAGCCACTCTGCTACTGCACCCAAACCCCAAAGGCATCCCAGCCATATGTGAATTTCAAGAAACTGGGAACATGAGGCAACAGCAGCAAATTGTCTAGAAGTATCTACCTAGCTGATAATAGTTCCCAAAAGTTGGGATAATCCTTGTGTCTATTTAATGGGTTACCACATATTTGCCATCACAATCTAGCACACCAGTCCCTGTTCTTCTGTTTCCCTCTACCTTGCCTCACTCATTTACACTTGGAGCAGTCAGGGGGCAGAGAACAAATCTTCATCAGAAACACCTAAGTAGCATCACAAACCCTCAGCAGCCCCTTCAAACTCCTAAAAGTTTCATATTTAAAAGTTGTGGCAGCCACACTGTCAGTATGCGAAGTTTCAGTGAAGTGCTGGAAAACACAATGAACTCAAGGGAAAAAAACAGCACTGCATGTTTTGTATTTTACTGGAAAGTCCCAAAATAACTCTTGTCATCATTTATTATTCTGTCACAGATATGATTCTGTTCCATTCATAATTGCTACCAAAGAGTCACCTTAAACTCATCTTTATGTACATGCATCAAACCACTAAGAGAGAGAAAGAGGTACATTTAGGTAGGAGTCAAATATTCTGAGTTGTATCAAATTAATATCAGGTGTGTCTGTGCCAACAGAATAAATTGCCTTAGATGGCAGCAAGTAAAATTCTGGATTGTGGAGTCAGGTAATTTTTTTTGATTTTGAGCTTCACAGTCCATAGTAGCTCAGTAAAAACAGCTGAAGGAAAATAACCATCTTGTCACAGCACATGCTACAGCCAAGATAGCCACAACACACAGAGTATCATCACACAATTTCAGAAGGCTTTAAGCAGTCTCCCAAAAAGAGCCACACCATACCTCATCAGAAGGCTGCAGGCACCTGCCCACACAGAGCAACACCCTGCTCCTTAAGAAGGCTGCAAGTATCTGTTCCTCTTGTCCTTCAGCCCAGTTTTTACACCCTGATGCTGATGCAGTGCCCCTGTGTGCCCTCTGCTCCCTTTTTGGTTGCTCAGTGCCCCTGGGCACTCCCTGGCTCGTTGCTGTCAGTGCTGCTCACCTGCTGCTCACAGCTGTGCCCACTGGGGATGAGGCTCAGCCACAGCCCCACCCCAATTAACATAAAATATGTGCCTACACCATTTCTATCTCACATTGAAAATTGTGAAGGAAAAAACCCCACTATATTTTAATTCACCCTCTCCAAAACACAAGTACACAGAGTAGGGAGAGTTCTCATCTACTCCAAAGTTAGAGGATGAGGTGGAAAGTGATGCACAGATGTCTGAGAACAGCTGAAATTCTGCTCACATGCCATTCTGCTCAATGAATTAGAACAGGCTTGCTTTGAGAACACTGACAGTCTGGAAACATCAAAAACAGTATCAGTTTGCACAAGATCACATTCTCTAGGGCCAGATTTCGGGTTCTTGTTATTGCATTTTTTGTGCAAAGACTGTGATGTCAAAGTTATTAAGCACATCTTTCAGTACTCATTTGCTAAATGCAGAAAATACTCCCCTTGGAATAAGAACCCTGAGTGGTCAATATCATGAAGTGATCAGGATCTTTTTTTCTTCTTCCTCCCAGGAAAAAAAAGGAGCAGAGTTCAGACTTTGAAAATATAGGAACAGCTGTTCCCATCTGAACAGCCATGGTGCCTTTGTTATCCAAGATGAGAGGAAAAAACATTACTTTTAAATCTTCAACCAGTAGTTCTCTGGAGAGAACAAACTGCTTTCTAAAGAATAAATTAAGCATTCAATTAAACTCTACAACAGGTAACTACTGTTCTTACACGCTTTGGGGGAAATACATTCTGTGATATTATTACAGTCCTGTGCAAATAACTCCAATAAATCACATCAAATTGAAAAATTCTCCTCTCAGTTCCAGCAAAATGTTCAATATAAAGAGCATGCAGATTTAAGAAGAGAGAAAAATATTAAAACACCCAGAACACTGGCATTAGATCAGTCCCTGACTGCAGGACTAGGTTAGCAGACACATCTATTTCTGTAAATATCTATATGTGCATAAGGTCTTCTCGTACCACTTCTGATTCTCTACTTCCCAGAATTACAAATGCATATATAGAATTCTGAGGTATTTCCAAACACCAAATAATGTGGCTTTAAAGAATTCATTTGTCTCCATTGATGAAGCATTTAAGTCAGGTTAAATTACTCTATTTATGAAATAGCTTCAGGATTTATTGTATTTCCATGATAACTCATCAACTGCACTCTACCTTGAAGGAAAATAAGAAGAGAACTTAATTAATACTAATTTTCAAACTGCCAAGAGCTGCTGTAGTTTCAAGAATTTTATCTACATATGAGCATGACCTAAATAAATAAACAAAAAGGTACTGCTTCCAGACCACTGAGTCTATTACTAAAATTGATTGAGCAATATTGACTTGGATATTCTAATCATCAAGAAAAGTTGAAGGCAACAGTAGCCTCTGAAGATACAAATTCTTTTAACTTTCTATTAAAATACTGACCATGGTGGTTAATTAAACAGCATATTTATCTGTAGATTTGATGTTACTTAAGTAAATATTATGTTGGACACTAGCTGCCATGTTGAAAGGAGTTCTCCAAGCTCAAGAAGGTGAAATAAATAGAGGAAAACAAAACAGTGAAATAATTGTTAAGCTTTTAACCTGATTTAATAAAACCATTTAGGAATAAACTATTGAGGATAAAAGAAAAAAAATGTAAAATTGTCACATAAGTATAAATCTGAAAAATATTTAATATACTAATAGGAAGTAAAATGTTAAAACACAATACCATGATATAAACTTTCAACTCTTAAACAACATGGATGCAAATTTGAATTGAACATCTCCTTTTTATCACTGTGTACCAGACTGTTTTTCTTTGTTCTTAAACCAAAGATGCTGTGCCCTTTAACATTATTAAACAGCTTATTGGGTCAAAGCACTCTTGAACTGTAATGCTTTTTTAATAAGATGCTTGAAGTGTTTTCATGCAAGTAAATCATTATTACAGGCAAAATCCTTTTTCACAATAAAATCATTTTAACTGCCAAAACAAAGATTTCCAATAAGGAACAGTTGCAAGTATAAATAATGCATAATTTATAGTAAGTTTTTCTGAAAGGAAGCAAACATCATTTCAGAACACAGAGGAATAGAGTGCAGCCACTTGGGTAAGATTATTAGAATGACTAAACACTACTTGTGTAAGTGTACCATGATTGTGTCCACAATCAGTCTAAATTTTATGTACATACCTATAATGTACAGGTAAAGAATATACACACATTTTTCTCTCAGTAGAACCCTGCCAGTGTGCTATAATTAATATAACAGGATAGAGTATTGCTTAAACAGTGTCTCCAATCAAAACCACAGCATTATATTCCTAGCTGCAGTTAACAGCATCTCTAAAATGTGTAAAACACTGTAAAGCAAAGCCATGAGATAGCAGGTGAGGATGGCTTCCAGCTTAGAAGAGCTCTTGAAGCTGTTACCACATTTGATATGGGATTTTGGTAATTGATTCTGCAGGAACCTCTGTAAGCTGCTCTCTGTTGGAAATCACTTACATCCTGTACCATTTGCCATGTCTATTCAGAGAATCTGCCAACTGGAGTTAGCAGCCAAAATAACTGGCACCAGGAATACTGTTGGCTTCAACACTTCCTAAGCTTTCCACCCAGGAAATATTAAAAGATGAGCATACCTAAGCATCACTTCAGGTTTATCAGAACACACATTTTACTTCTCCAGCCACTACATAAGATGTCATGACAATTTTGTCATTGCAGAAACCATCTGGCATCACCAGAGTTTCTTGTGATTTCTTCCAGTGTAAATATATCACTCAGAAACCTTTTCTACAAATAATAAGCTAAAGGAGAAGCTATTAGCCTGACCCCAGCCACACAAACCCTCAACACAGTACCCATTCCCCTGGAGGTCTCTGTCCCTGGACCACTGCAAGCCACCAGCAGCAGTCATGCAGCATCTTGATTAGGAACAAGAACCAAACCACAAAAACTGCATCTCAGATGTCAAGAGTAAGGAGATTTCAGTGGGAGTCTCCTTAAATTGTGAATTTAATCACACCCATGAAGCCAGTACAATTACATGTCAGTAGGTGTGATAATTGTCAGATGGAGCAGGGGAAAAGGATTCATAAAGCATTCATAGATTTTTGGTATTTGCCAAATTCATGGACTTCAAGCCAGTCCAAAAAATGATGAAATATATAATTGCCTAGTCCAAGAGTTAGGAGTTGCCTTTTTTGTTTTCTCTTATATAAATCCTTTCAGTTAATCTATTTACACATATGACCTGTTAGGACAAACAAAATTGCTGCAAATTGAAAATTTAGGTCCTGTGAAAATAAGAAAAATGAGATGCCCATCTCCTATTTATTTTGTTTGTGGATTTCAAATCAGGTGAGCTGAGGGGTTTTGCTTTTTCTTGTTAGTTACTTGGAGGCGCTTTCTTTTAATTATTTTGGGTTTTACTAGGGTTGTGGTTTTTTTTCCTCAGCCTCAGAGGCAAATGCCTTGACAGACTAAAATGTGAGTTGTAGAGTCCATCAAATCATCAAATTGCTTTATTTATTTTTAACAATGAAGTCAGCTCAAAGAGATCAAGTCTTTGGTGTGACTTATGTGGATAACATTAGGTATTAATATGAAAACTGTGCTAGTTTTAGTAAACCATGAATGTTCAGCAAACCTTTACACTGAAGAGGATCAAATCTGTGATGCTTAGAACAGCAGGTATTACTACTCTTCTACATCAAAAAAGGGATTTAAAAGTAGAAGAGTCATTGGTATCACACGCTGTGCATTGATCACTAGCATCCACTACACTTTCCTAAAACTTAATGAAAGTAGAAGAGTTTCTAAGGAGAACATCCACTTTATACCACCAGCATAAAAGGGAGAAGCAAAGATAAAGTACTAGTGTGAGAATGCAAAATTAAGTTGTGGTTTGGAAAAGAAAGGCAACAGCCTTCATCCACAGGGAGGTTTTTGAACACATTTGTGCCATTTGCATTTGTAAATTTTTTTAAATATTTGTTTCATTTATGCAAGACCACTGCACCCCAGGCTTAAGAATCTGTGAATTCCATATGTACACCTTTACAAAAATACCAAAAGCTGGAAGAACTTTTGGTTATTTTTTCCTTACACACCTTTATAAGTCCAAGTATTAGATCAACTCCCATTTAAAATTTGTATTACACAGAGAACTTTGTCTAGCATAGTCTAACCTTTGGTTAGTTTGAAACCTCAGAGAAACTTATGTGCTTATTCATACCAGCAACAAGATTTGCTAATTACTTGTCTTACAGAATATTTTACTCAGTTTTCATTTAATTTATATTTGTTTTGGAGATTTAATTGGATGACAGATTTTAATTAGGCAAATGAAAAATTAAGGTTCATATTTAAACCAGTTTCTGGAGATAAAAAATTATCTTTTCAACAGTTTCTGGTCTTTACAGAGAAGACTGCAACCAGCTTAGATCAGACAAAAAAAAAAAATCAAAGCACTAACGCAAAAAAACTCAGAAGGCTTAAGAGAAAAATATGAATATCATATTTTTATATCTCTGTTTCTATCCTGAAAAACAATAAAACAACACTCTGCTATATAATCTACTATGTTTACTAAGGCAGGCAGAAGTTTAAGAACATCACCTGTCAGTCCCACAAAATGCCCCTGGATTCTTCAGGTCAATAAACTTTTATCTAGTTCATATTTTATCATCACCAATGAGCACACTGACACAGTCCACTCTCATGGCTCCCTTGTCCCCCTGGGTTTTATTTTGTTTATTAAAACTGAATGTCTTATTAAGACAGCAGGGAGTATGCAATTAGCTAGAGAAAATATTGGGAAAAAAAAGAGAAAGACACTCTTTAATTTATATGTCAAAGCTTTACATAGATATGTTATAGCTCTTGGGACACTGATTTTAAAATTTACTTACCATTCCTAAGTCTACATTCACATGTTCCTTGTAAAACCATCTTGGAGAGAATATCTCATTACATCTTGTGACACAAGTTATGCTCTCCCAGTAAACCTGGGGAAAAGAAAATATACCCCAAAGAACAGCAAAGTAATAAAATCTGACATTAAGAAAAAACTTATCATTTAAAAAAATCTAATAATGGCTCCTAGCACTTTTTAATAAAAGATCCTCAACTGCAGCATCTTGAGGAACATGACTTGTTTTAATTATTTATTAAGAGTTGATGGTTTATTTGAAAGAAAATGCAATTATATCCTGACACTTTAATCACTATCAGTTTGTTTTGTTCACCTGATACTGCTAAGAGGAAGGTTACCTTCCTGTGGAAATTCTGACATTTCTGTAATTGGTTTTGCAACCATTCCTAGAGACTGAATGTATTCCTTTTATTAAAATTGTGCAAAAATTGGAGTTATGATATTATTAAGATTGATGGCCAACATCACCAATAACCAAAATCTCAAACAGAGGTAATTTTTTTCTCCTGTTAGACACAAGCAATATATAGGATTTGGGCATCAAAATTTCCACTGACACAAAAAATGCAAATCAAACACAGTCACTTAACAAAGCCATTGAAATCAATCCATTAACCAGAGGAAAAGAAATTAAGGAAAAAATAATCAAAAAATAGCAAATGAAAGGCTCATAGGATGGGAAAAAAATTCTGCTCCACAGTAATAAAATGGAATTTTGCTAAATTTAGCCATTAGGTTAGAGGTTTGTTTGCCAATTTGTCAAAATCAAGAAAAATAAACATTCTAATGACACTCTAACAAACACTGTGCCAAGCTTTGGCTAGTTTCACTATTTAAAGCATTTCAGAATATTTAGTAAGACATTTGTCTGAACTGAATATCTAGCTTCAAAATACAGTTAACTAGTTCAGCAGAGATTCTAACCTTGTTATCCATAATTGTGTGATGAACTTGTTTACCACCCATCAAGGAGCACTACACACACAGCTGTAAGAGGAAGAGGAGAGAAAAGGAAAAAATGGTAAGCAACAGAACGATATCATTGCATTTTTTAGGCTGACTTCAGTACCCATATAACTGCACTTTCATCTTTTTACTGGCCTGTCCAGGGACTTTAAACACACTAAATTATTCTGCAAGTGAGAGATTACCAGAGGTTACCAGGTCACTTAGAAGAGACCTGAAAGTGTCTTGGCCGTGGTTCACAGCACAATTTTCAATGGGACTGGTGCTCTGACTTAGTGCATCTATGAAGGTTCACCCAGCTGCTGACCAGAGCGGAGGAAGCTCAGGAGAGGATCCCTTCCATGCTTTTTGCAGAGAGAAAAAAAAAAAAGCTCACAGGGTCAAGTGAAGCAGATTAAATGCTATGACACTTAAGAACAGACACACTTCCTTTTCCCCTCAGAGCTCCACCACACCTTTGTACAATTCAACCAAACATTAAAACACCAAACCCTTATCTGTGCCAGACCTACATTATGTAACCTTAAAGGCTTATCCAGGTCAGCCAAAAGGGGAGAAAGCAATCAGGAGCTGCAGGAAATTGGATAGACCAGGTGTTCAAACAAATTCCAGCTTCCTAAAAGCATGCAGAGTGTGAAGAGTCAACAGGTATGACAAATATCACTAAATGGGGAGTTATTTTAAGTTCTCTTTGTGGGATTTGGAGATAAGCAAGGAAAACATAAATTCATGAATCCGTCAATGACAGAGCCTCTCTAAACAATCCAAACTGTATGAACCTTCAAAGTGATTTGAAGGTTCATACAGTTAATATAGTTCATACATTAAAGTAGCAATAGATATTTTGAAGAGAAAGATATACTTGATAAAATTATTCCCTATGGTGCATCAATACCTCACTTTGTGCCCTCAAAGCTTTCCAAGTGTCACAGTTAGTAAATGGTGGTGAGAATTCTGGCCTTTACTTCCTGTATGGGATAAAAACCTAACAAAGTGAGGATGTCCAGAAGACAAGTTCAGTTGTGAAGTTAGACAACACACTAGAAGAACCCATTAAAAGTTATTAAAACTGGACTTTGCAAAATAGATAAATACAAATCTACTGCCCCTTGATTTGAAAGACCCTCCTCAGATTGCCATGTCAACTTCTCAAAATACATTTTTCTCTGGGTCACATATAAGACTTGAATCAAAGGAATCTTTGCTTGCAGTCCCTATGCTACATCAGTCTGATCTGGCACCTTTTTCAATATTAAGTGTACAGTATGCCTAATTTTGGAAGTTAATCCCCCTTAATAGTCAAGAGAGTGTGTGTGGTTTCCCATAAGGACATAATGCACCAATATACACTTCTATGTCCACCATCCTGCACTGCATTAGCTTGCAAACAACTTGTTCAGGTAAATTACAGCATTCCACTCATTTTCTAGCCCTCACGCTGTGAGAGATGAAATAACACTTCGCTGCAGCCAAAGAAATGATTATTGAGTAAAAGAATGAAAGCTGTTGGTTCCCTACCTGCTGTTATCTATGATTTGGATGTGTTCTGGTTGATCTGTTGGGTGCTGCTGTGAGCTGGGACAGGGGCAGGGCTGAGGAGAGGACCAGAAAGGGAGGATGAGAGGGGAGGGGACACAAAAGTAAGCAGTCAGGAGAGAATGTAAACTGATATCCGTCCAATGGGAAAGAGGACAGGAACCACCCCTGGCTGGGAAAGGGTATAAAAAGTGGTCATTTTGTTTCAGTGTGTCTGTGTTCAGCTCATGGAGGAGAGACAGGGACTGGGATCTGCTGACTCATCATAAAAAAACAATTTTCTTTTGCTTCAAAGACTTTGTCCCCACTTCACTGCATCAAAAGTTGAGTTTATTTCTAACAGTGCAAATAAGATTTTTCTTAGCACCTGCACTACATACATTCTAAACATGCACAACTGATAAAGTTCATCAATTGTAAAGTTATTCTTAAAGCTAACTTAGCCTAGGGGTACGCAGCTTTCCACTGAAGTTTGACCACTCCTCCTCAAGAAAAAAGGCAAAAATTCTCCTTAGCAGAAATTGTAGCCACAGCTTGCACTGAAATCAAAATGTCATTTTTTTATCCTACTTACTTATTTGCATAAACCTTATGCCATCAGATTTACCTGAAGATGTTATCAGGCTTGATATAGCTACATTTTTCATTCTACCTTTTCACTTTTAAAGAAAACTTTATAATGTACTTTATTGGTGCTCTTATTAGATTATTGTTTTCCAGGTGCAGGTCATGTATTGCCATTGCTTTCAGGATTTCCAGGCCACCAGTTCCTGACGTGAAACAGTGATCTCAGAAGATGACTCACAGAGCAGTAAAACAAAATATCCTGACAATGTCAAGAAATACTTATTCTAAATTAAATACTGTTATGGTACTCTGTCATGTGTAAACCACTACATCCAATTGCAATAAATATTGATGTGTACCTGTTCACCTGATTTAGATGGAAGATTCTCATGAAAGCTTATTTCCTCTGTTTGCTAATGCACCAAAACACGAGAACCATTTGTTTATTCCCAGCTGCACAGTGTGAAATGTCCAGGTCATTTACCTGCATGCTA
Organism: Chloebia gouldiae; assembly: GCA_003676055.1. NCBI lineage: Eukaryota > Metazoa > Chordata > Aves > Passeriformes > Passeridae > Chloebia > Chloebia gouldiae. The sequence goes on along the minus strand of QUSF01000048.1, from coordinate 85,201 downwards.
TTCCTTAATTACATAGCTCTTGATATTCCCAGGGAAAGAATACATTCCAGTGTAAGTCCTAAGAAGTACAGTGCATAAGTAATATACATTGATGAGCTGCAGTGGAAAGGTTATCCAGTCTGATAGAAACTTTAACTTAAAACAGAGATCAGAATAACACATGGATGTCTACTAAAAGGGGGAAAGCCACACAGCTCACTGCTTACCTGTGTACTTTTCATCTCAAAACTCTCCTATCATAATATGAAGAATGACATTAATTTATGAGTTTCACCAATTACTTTTTTATTCATTATCTTCTAATACCTAAATAACACAGATCAACATAATGACATTAATGACATTAAATGATTAAGTGGTAACTCAATGCAAAGTGTAGAAACTGTACAAAATGGGCAGTGTACAGAAAATGTACAAAACTTTCAAGAGTTGGACTTGATGACCCTTGTGGGTGCCTTCCAACTTAGAATATTCTGTGGTTCTGTGTGAAAAAGCAAACTGACAAAGTATTTTTTTGTACAGTTATCAATATTTTAAATGTCTACTATACCACCACCCATTCCTATGAATTGCTCTGTTCCAAAGACACAAAAAAGCTCAGAGTAGAAACATTTCCCACTCAACTCTTTTGCATAATTTTGGCTTTTTAAAATGACAGCACTCACACAGTCAAACTATGATAACATAAGTAGAGAAATAATGAAGATACTGACCACTGCCAGAAATGGAACACAGTCACAGTCTTACTTCAAACCCCAAATCTCTTAGAATTTAAGTTTGCTCCTCAACTATATGATCCAAATCTATTTCTGTAACACTTCTGGTTCAGTTCAAAGTCAAAGAAGGATAAGGCCTATTTTCTAGATGTACTTCAAAGTTAGCCCAGGCTAATGGAAGCCTTGAGAGATCAGTACTTCTTTTCCTTTTTCCTTTTTTAATCAGTGTGATGATGATTTCAGTCTGTCATGTTTAACAGATTATTTCACTGCAGTCATCGAACATTTTTTTATATATATTCTTCTATATGAAGATTTTTTTACCTTCCCCAAATTCAACTTATCCTACTTGCAAATAAGCATCCTCACACCTAGTCAAGTCTTCTCCTACTTGGGGCATTCTTTACTTAAAAGAGTAAATTCTGCACTTTTATTATATTTTACCTTGCTGAATGTCTTACCCACAGTATATAAGCATCATGTTTTAATTGCTACACTGAAGACAACATAGATATTAATAACCCCTACAATCACCATTTCCTTAACTCTGTAAAATAATGTCACATTAAAAGAATCTAACACATATTATTTTCTTTCTGAATTAATAACGATCCTGATGCCTTACATTTAAATTGAATCTGCACAAAATCAGTTCACAATTTTAAGTTAGGTGTACATATTTATTATTACAGTGACACTCTACAGAGAGATTCAAGAGAAATATTTTACTGAGAGTAATAATCCCAAGAAGGGCAAGCAATTCACAGGCACTAGACAGTCCTGAATGAGGGGCTACAACCGCAATTATGCCTTGAGGGTGTTTCCATCTCCTGTGCTTGGAAAGGTATAATTTTGCTTTAACTACTTTTAGGAAAGAGACATTAGGAAGAAGCTGCTTATAGGTTAAAACTGATGTTTTTTCTGAGCTAGTTTCCCAGTGGTCTTTGGAGGAGGGAGGGAAGAGTTAAAAAAAGAAGGGGAACTGCATTAGAAGATGGAACTTTGCACTGCCCACAGGAAAACACAAAATAGTGAATATACAGGAATCACCTGTGCTTTAGGTAGTTCTCTGTCAGCCCTGAAGAGACAGGAAGGGTGGAGGCTTCCCTAATACAATCATGCAAACCAGATTCCCAGTCTGATTTAAAGCAGCAAAAATTTATTTTTCTTTATTGACTTTTGTCAAGACCTCAATAGACAGTGAAATTTCATCCTCCTCCTCAAATTTCACTTAGTTGCTATAAATGTTTTCCTACATCAAAAAACTAGTAAAATAATATCATGCTATTCAGCTATGTTTTTCAAAGTATGCTTCTAACAGTTACTGAAGTAGTATATTTATGCCATTGGCATAGCTGCGTCCTTTACTAGAGGCAGCTGCATATATTGCCATCTTTTAATGCAAGAAGTTTCCATGTTTATGATATTCTATGCAAGACATTTCATAGTTATGGAATGCAATCAGTAGACTTCTTTCCTTAAAAGGCTTTTTAAAAATTGCATATGCCTCAAAAGAAATTATGCTCTATCTTATCACAGATTTATGCAACATTATGGTAGCAGCCACTTAAGATACCTAAAAAACCACCTCCCTCAATATCCATGAGCAAAACATAAAAGTTAAAAATTCCACTACCAAGGAAAAAAAATGTTTAGTGTTTGATCTATGGAGATTAAAAAAATTTCCATCAGATTCCCGAAGTATCATTTTGAATACGATAAAAGTGTAAAATCTTGAATGGATTAATTCTATCATTGCTTCCCCTATTCTCAGTGGATTTACTAAAGGGCTTTTCTTGTCAGGCTTCAACTACATACTTAATGTGGAGTTGCATTAATAGGAATTCTGGTGTGCAACCTTCAGCTGGCCAGTTGCACTAATTCATTCCTCAGTCTTGCCCCCCTGCTGAACCCAAGCAAGCCCACCTGTGCAGAACTGTCTGTAGGGCATAGGAAATCAAACATCAGGTCATGAGTGAATCCTCTTTATTTGGAAAAATCTCAAAGGAAAAGGGTTCCACATGTTGCCTTACTTGGCTTCAGGAGGGCAGCAGCTGATGTGAAGAATGTTTCCTTCAGCAGCAGGTAAAAATCAGCTCCCAGCTGAATTTTACTTTCCCTTTTTCAAAATTCTTTCCTCCACGTGTCACATCACTCACAGACTTACCAAGGCATGGCTGACCAAGCTCACCCCTCCCATCAACCCCATTAGAGATCTACAATAACAGGCTAAGGCTCATCTGCCCAAAATAGGAAGGTTACTGAAAGAGATTTTAGAACCTGAAATAACTAAAAGGTCTTGCACCATGATAGTGGGCTGCTTCAGGATGCCATCCATGAGCAGTACAGAGCCCAGAATATTATTTGGAAGGCAGGGGGAGCCTAAATACAGGTCATGCTCAAGGAACCAACCTGAAAGTCTTGTAAGCACCTAATCAAGCCAGAAATTGCTTCCCTGGTGTCAGCTCAGATGGAAAAAGATCATCGCCCCAAATAACTAGTTGGAGGTGTATTTTTGCACAATGACAGCTTTAAAGCTACACACATATAGAACAACATGAGTCCAAAAATTCTGCCCTGTAGGATTTCTCAGAGGACTCTGACTAGACTAGGAAAAAATCCTATCCATGAAATTATGTTTACCACATGAAATGAAGTGAATATGAGATACTTTGGGAAAGACTATTGGAAACAACTTCTTGGAAGAAATAAAAGAAAACCAGTTGCAGGGAAGGAGCATTTACACATGAAATATTAACATATTAAAGTCACTAAGAGTTCTGAAAATGTCTGAATCCCAAATGAAACACTTCTGAAACAACAGTAATACTGTTGAATATATACTGTAACAGTTAAAAAAGCAATACATTGCTAATCTACATAAGAAAGGGAGTAGAATAAAGTGAAAGATTGCATAAAGTCATCACAGAAATCAAATTCATATTCAAGTGGTATATTGTGTTCACTTCAAGGGTCTTCATTTCAAAAGGAACACATGATAGCTGATTATTTCAGAGACAAGCAGAAGATGTGATCAGATGTGCTTAGTCTCTATATCCAAATGACAGAGCAAGGAATAACTTTTGAATTATAATAAACTGACTTAAAATATAAATCATTTAATTACTACAAACCTTTTCTTGAAAAAGAGGTCCAGTCAGACAATTTTTTTAAAAAAAGAAAATGCAAAATTCCTCTTTATCTTTCCTTCTTCCCTTACATATAGCAGTTAGTCTGTGAAAGTCATTGCTACAAGGTTATGACCTACCAGGAACTGCAGAATACATCAATGCTTAAAGTTAATTTTTGTAATCAGTGAGCAGTAATGACAAACAGTAGCCAAACAGTAACTTGTGAGGTCAGCCTTGTCAACTCACGAGTCTTTCTTCTTTCTGTCTTTTGGAGGAATGCTTTTGAAACTCTATTTTCCTCTTTCATTTTAGCTTTTCTCTCTCATCACCTTTTTAAGCCATATGTGGAGGGAAAATATTTTAATACTCAAGTCTCAGTTAAGAAGCCCAAACATGACTAAGGAGGTTTTGGGGTTTATTGTTGTCCCAAGATTTTTTTAACATCAATACATACATACGCATACATTGGATTTATAGATTGCAGACTTACCTGCGTTATTAAATTTCCTGGGGTGGAAGCAGGATGTCTTCTCTCAAGAGAGCATTTTTTCCCCACACAATTATAATTTTACAATGGACACTGCATATAAAGGAGATGATTTTATATAACATTAATACCAGAAACACACCCTTTACTGCACATATTTCTTTTCCCCTAGGGATAATGTATTTCAGCCCCTCTAAACTTACTTAACTATCCCTGGATAGAAGCCATTCTGCTACAAAATTGAATCCAGAAAACACAGCAACAAAGCTGAATTTTTAAAATAAGAGAGAATGGATTGTACTTTCACTAAAGAAAAGTCTTCATTTACACCTCATCTGGTGTTTAATTTTGAACTCATCTTCCCTCTTCTCTTCAGAGGAGCATGCTTCATTCATCTCATTACAATGTATTGCCAAATTATCCAACTTTTTTTTTGCAGTTCAACAAGTTTTTCAGTTGAAAGTGATTAACTGCCTTTCCCTTTAGATTGCTTTTTTTTTTCTTTAGAAGGCTAGTTTTTCCCTAGTTGGCATAAGAAATTAGTCTACCTTTTCAACTGGGAATTATCTCTACTTACCAGAGAAGACAGTGTCCAGCCTATAAGGAACTTTATATGAACTACATAAAATAAAGCCATACAATATGCAGCATGAGGTTTTAAAGCAGAAATATACCTTAATATATTACTTCATGTCAAAAGTAACAAAGGTATTTTAGTAATTAAGAAGTGTGAGAGGAAACAAAATAAGCCCAATCAAATTTAAGTTCTTGTTTAAATTCTGATAAAAGACTGTGAACAGATATTTTAGTTGCTTTTAGTGTTAAGAAACAATAATACTCCATACTTAAGCAGGGGAAAAAAAAGGGTTTTAGAAACAGTCAGGAGTTATCCTACAGCTTTCACAGTAGCTAGAGTCATAAGCTATTATTTTGGTCTAGTTTAATTATGAGGGATTCCTGGATTCCTAACAGTGTTTACCAGGATAGTAATCTAAAATATTGCGTGATCTTTAAGGTCCCTTCCAACCCAGGCCATTCCACAAGTGTGTGAGGTAGCTTTGTGAGAAGGCAAGGCATGGTGGTTCAGCTGAAGCCTGGTTTTCAGCTGGGATGTGGGCTCCCCTGTAGGGACTTGTTGAAGCCAGCTGGCTAGTTTAGAAGAGCCAATCAGTTTAAAGATTGACACCTGGTTAAATCACCTAAAAAAAAAAGAAAAAAAAAAAGTCGAATGCCCCCACATTTAAAAAAGAAGAAAGGCTGGGAAAAGCCCTCATGACTTCCGGGTTTTTGAACAGGCCGGGGCAGCCCCACATGGCCCAGCGGGGATTTTCAGCCCCCGGGCTTCGGAGCCCTCCCCAGGCTGGGCCTCCTTCTCCAAGGGGCTGGGCCCCTTCCCACCGGAGCCCAGGGACCAGCGCCAGGAATGGCCCCAGAGTTGGTGCTGGGAGCAGCCCCAAAGCTGAGAGAGGTCGGGGCCAGGAGAGGCCCCAGAGCCACAGCGGCCTGGAGTGGCCATGTGGCCGCCACCATCCTAAACCAGGAGCGGCCACGTGGTCGGGCGGTCGGGACGGCACCACATGGCCACGGCTATCTTGGCACGACTCAATGGACTTTGCTCAGCTGCCTTTAGCTGGCTGTGCTGTGGACTGAAGGACAAAAGCAGCAGCAGCAGTTTTTTCTTTCTTTGTCCTGGCACCCTGCATGAAGGGAAAACGCAAGATGGCGCCGGCAGCCAGCGCGGCTTGTGCAGTGCCGGCGAGGACCGCGTGGTCAGCAGCAAAAGGCAGCAATCCCTCGATTGTGGAGCCTGGATGAGTTCAACCATTCAACAGTACAGAACTCTATAAAAACTGTTTCAATTGATAAAGCTTGAGAACAAATTAATTTAAGAACACCAATTCTCTCCTGGATCAGGAAAAAGAAGCAGTGAAGACATAGAGGCAACAACACGGGGCTCTAAGGTCAGTGAAGAAGGAGTAAAAATTCTAGATAGGAGGAGGTTGAGGTGCTACCTTAGTCTTAGGCTGAAATTCTTTTTGTAAGATTATAGAGAATATATAATTGATATATGAGACTCTTTTTTCTGCTGTAACTCATAGAAATGCATTGGGGGAATGTTGAGTTCTAACCCAACTGTGAGCTAAAGCACCAGTATTGAAGCAAGTCGATGTTGTTTTATCCAGTGAGAAACTTTGCTCCTGGGATAGTAATAGAAAAACCTCTGTTCCCAGAGACAGATGAAGAGAACTTTTTTATTTTATGCTAGAACTGCTCATCCTTAAAATAGCACCCCAATAAGTTGAAATGGTCCATGAAAGCAGCTGTGGGAAAGCTGCAAAGCATGAGAAGGACTTTTCACACTGTGAATAGATTTTCCTTTCCTGGGTGGTTGACGTGCTATGACATTTAAGGCCATGGAAAAGTCTCCATAGCATAGCAAGAGAGACTCCTCTCTCTAAGTAGACTGAAGGAGGTGGTAAACTGACTGAAAGTCCCAAGTTTTGTCTTCTTACGTTGTCAGTGGAAAAGAAAAGAAGTTGTGGGATGGGGAGAAGTGTTCTGAGGGTTCATTCTGGATTTTTTTCCTTAAAGTTTTTCCCTGTTACTAAAGTTTTATTTGTACTCTTTAAAGTTTGTGCCTTTTTTACCTTCCTTCTCCTAATTCATCTCACAGCAGAAAAATGAGTAAATATATTCCAGTGAGTGCCCTGGTGTTTAGGCAACACTAGACCCACTAAATAATTGGTGCATTAGCCAGGAAATCGAACAATTAGCAAACCAAAACCTCTACACAAGGCAGTAAAAAATTTTAGGCATTTTTCACAATTAAAAAATTACTTTTACTGTCAAATGCATTAAATTGATGTACCTGAAACTGAAGGCTAGTATGTATTTGAACACACAGTTTCATATTTACTTATAGACAATTCTACACTTTGCAACATGAGCCCAAGATCTCTGTTTAATGGCACTGGGTCTTACTCACTTTCACTACATTTTATTTTATATGACAGTGTTCACTTGTTAAGGAGACAGTTCATATTTCCTCCATTTTTTTATATATCCTTCTCAAAGATTGACTTAGACACAGACTATTGTCTAAAAATAACTCTTCTCAAAATCCCAAAAGACCAGGCTTTTCACTGCAAAATCCTGTTTACAAAATATTTCTGGCACTCTGAAAGAATTAGAGATTCTAATTTAAATTTTATGACACAGAAGCCAGAGGCAACATTAAGTTTCTTAGGTCTAGAAGGGACATCCAAATGCCATCACAAATTCGAATCATATGCTGCTGGGACATCTAATCGTTTATATGTAAGTATCTTTTGGCAAGGAGAAAATCCTTTGAGTAAACATCACAACCTTCTTTTCACATCTGGCATTTCCAAATGGAGGGTCACTTTTCAGTTCCTCTCACTTTCTGTCTTACTTTTACCTAAGTTAGATGGAAAATGTAGATACATCTTAGTCTCCTGACTTTTCTCTTCATCTAAGTTCTTTCAAATGATGTATTCAAACAACTGAAAAGTTTTCTAGTGAATTTCATAACTAGAGAATTTTTAAAGCCAAAACAATACAGATTTGCCTAGATGTAAGCCAGCACAGCAACCAGCCCCTAGTTTGGTTTTGTCTAGGAAAGAGTAAATATACACACACTCAGGCTTTAAGAGAAATAGACAACTGAGAGCTTTGTAAACAGTGAACATAAATATTTGAGTTTGGATGTTTGAAACAGGATGTTCTCCAATCACCCAGGATGCAGATGAGAAGCTATTAGATGGCTACAGAAATGTGTCATGGACAACTTTCCTTGCACTGTGGCAATTAAAAAAGATTTCCCTTTCCTCAACACTGTGGAACTTAAAAGGATTTCCCCTTTCCTCAGCACTTCTATGATTTTTGGACAAAAAAAAGATAATTATTTTGCCCTTTCAAGAGTAATACAAGAAAAAACTTGCCTGCATTTAAATTCTATTAAAATTAAAATATACAATGACTCTAGTTTATTTGTACAATTTTATAGAGTCCTTCCTATGGAAAAATTACTTGGTGGATAGCTTTATTGTTGTTGACCTCAGATTTATTTCAGAATAGTTCCTTTCACATTCCAGCAATTCAAGCTGGAGTCACAAGGTTCTTCTTCAACTTCATTACAGCCAAGTGCCTCAGGGTTTTGTTCAGCACCAGTAATACCAGACTTGCTGGGTGCTTCATGGTCAAACACATTTTTCAGGGTAGTCCAGTGACTTCATATCCAAACTCATTGGATTTCTAGCATTACCTGTTTAGGTGTGCAAGGAAGTTTAATGTCTCAAAAGGAAAAATTGATCCTTATCTGAGCCAGGCAACTTTGCCAGATCTCTCCATACCCATGCCAGTGCCCAGGTTGCCAGGCCAGCTTTTTCTACGGAATCAGTGAAGCCAGTCACATCGTGCACTCCTGCAGACTGTACTTGCTAAAATGTCTCAACCCAAAGTAGGATCTTTCCTCAGCTGAATGCTGCTGGAAATCCCTGTGCTCCCTTTAATGTCCTCAGCTTCCAAAGAGTTCCTCCAACTCAGACCTCTGGAAAACTTTTAAATTAAACTAAACATTGAAATGTGGGTATTAGAGAGATTTCATATTTGCTCCTACTGAAGAATGAACCACTTCTGAAATCTGTCACTAAATAATTTAGGCACAAAATTAATTAATGTAATCCAACACTTAATATTGATCTGCATGATTCATAAGTGACCTACAGTTTATGCTCACTATGAATCAATAACTTTTGGCCTTTCGCTTTCTATCTTTGAAGGGCTTGAATGGTTCCAACAGTTTTGCTTACATCAAATGTCAACACAAAACAAATAGTGATTTATCAAACTATTTATCAAACTCTATAGGCTCGTGTTTTCTCTTTTTGTATTTTCTCTTCTTTTTGTTTTCTATACATAAAAACAACATCAATAATTTTTATATAGTACAGATAAACCATCTCTAATTTTCTTCCTTAGTATGATCCTTCTCTATATATAAAAAACTCTTAATTTTTACTTATCTTTCTGGCATATGTACATACATATATATGGATGACATTTAAAACATTAGTTTGAAGTATTATATAGTAGGTAATATTAATATATTTATTACTGTACCCTTTACTGTGTATTTTAAAAATTCTATACCTATACTATATTCCATCCATAAACTTAGACCCTAATTTATTACAACTGCCCTTCAATACCTACTGCTCTGAATTTACACCAGTTCTATAATTTTGCCAGCCCCCAAAACATCTTTGTATTTCCTTTGGTACCTAACTCTATTTAAGGAACATGAGCAGCTTAAAACATGTAGGTTTTCTGAGTTATCAGTCAGTATATGTAGTAAGGTATCTTTAAAAAGCAAAACAAAACAAACAAAAAAAACCCCAAAACAACCCACAACTACATGCCTGTATCATCTGGTTTTGTCCTCAGAATGATGAATTACAGTCTTCAAATTTCATGCTGAGTCAGAGAGTATATTTTGATTTACTACAGTATTCTCTTTTTCTGTCCTAGTACACTGAATTTTGTCAGCATCACTCTTTCAGGCAGATGGGTATGTTTGTGTTTAAAGTGTAGGGGAAATTGCATAAATAAGTTCCTTCCTGATGATTTTTTATTCATTGGACTCAAGAGGGGTACAAAATGCTTCTGGAGAGTCGTGGCTCCCAGAAAGCAAGCTCATGATTTACATGCTTGGAGGCACAGGTTCTCCAAGCACTGAAGGACCTCAGAACTACCCTTCAGAACACAGTGCAAAAAGAAATTGGAGGTAGCAAAACAAGGCAGGATGCAAGCAAACAGCTGAGCTCCACTTTGATCGAGAGCATCAAACTTTGTCACCAAATTTCCCCCATAGAAGGAATTACCTGGAGCTAACATGAGTATCTCTAATAATGCTATAGTATATACGACAGCTGAAAAACATATTTCCTTTCAAAGACATTCCTTATTCACATTTCCACACGTGTTGTGAAAGACAGCTAAAGTTTCTAAGGCCGCAGCTCTGAAGAGACTTAGACAGCTCCAGCTCTCAAACAGTCCAAGATCTAATTTCAAAAGGAAGGCCTGAAACCAAAACTGGGTCCTTCAACTAAAGTATAAAGAGAGAAAAAAAGAAATCAGTGCACAAAAAATACCTATTGAAGCATTGGAACAAATGTCTCCTATCACATGAAAAACTATTTAAATAAGAATAAAAATATAAGGTACAAACAAGATTTAAAAATATTCCCAAAATGCTAATCAACTCTAGTATTTGCTTCTTCATTATTGGACATATCAATCTCTTTTGTAAATTCAAGGGATTATTTTGAAGTAAATTGCAAAACATCACAGCTTTTAGGGTAAGAATTTATCTTATCTCCAAGATAAGAAAAAGTGCAAACCTCTAAGCTGTCCATAGGTTTGCAAAGATTTGGCATGCTCAAACCTTTAGCAGTCATATCCATAAGAATGATGTCTCCATGTTACAAAATAAGAATTCTTTGGTGGGTATTTTGTAGCAAAAATGTTATAACAAGGCAGTTAATAAATACAATATGGACAGAAACTTGTCAAGAAGCAAAACATCCTTTTCCCAACTAAAACTATACTAGTAGGGTAAATCTCTAGTCCCTTGCCAATGAAGGACTCTGATAACACAGCTGGTGTAACCTAGGCTGACAGCAAGTGCAGATAGAACCTTGTGAATCTAAGCAAAAGACCCCACAATGTTTCAAATCCTCTATCTATTTAGTATGCAATGCTAACATGACTAGCTTGCTAATGATGAATCCAAGTGTCAAAGCATGGTGGGTTTGGAAAGGTGTTAATGTCATTCTAGATCACTGTTTGCAAAACATTGTTTTGTTCTGTTCACGTTAAGATTCATTGGATCTTACTTGCAGGGTGAAGTTCTCACATGAGAGACTCATATTTTAGTTACTCAGATGCTGGAATTTACCACTTGAAAATAGAGAACTTTGGCCTGCATTGGCAAAGCTTACCAGTTTTAACTATAATAATTATATATGCTGGCTACTACAATAATATATAAACTACACTTGGCATCATACTATCACAATCATTAAAAAAGCCCAATTAATTTTGAAGTGGTTCTTCCTGTCAGAAATCCAGGCTATCTGTTGAAGGCCAAGAATTCACACAAATTAAACTAATTCACATAAAGAACTGACATCAGGCAACAACATTAATTAATTAATGTAACAATTAATTAATGCGTTGCTGGATTAGTGTTTACTAGTGATAGTTATTCATTCCTAAAATAATTAACACTAAATATCTAACTACTAAATATCAGAGAAACCTCACACTTTGGGAACATAAGAAGATAAACATAATCTTTTTTAGGTTCTTTTGTGTTTGGGAATTCTCTGGTTATCTATTCTTAACTGATGCCCATCTTTTCTTCAGATTCTGCTATGAGACCCTGCCAGAGATAGGCAGCACATCTTCCTTTCTTATTAGCAAGCAAATTTTCTGAAAAGAGACCAAATGACATGAACCCTTAATTTGCTTTCCAATGCTATGCAATTCTCCCACTATTCAAATATACCCAGTCTATAAGGAGCACAATAGTTTGTTGTTTGGTGGTTTTTTGAGCATTACTTCAGTATGTGCCATTAACATCACAGTCTGCTAACAGAATGAGCAAGACTGGTGCAACTACAAATAAATCAGTAGTAACAGTGGCCAGAATTGCTGTAACCCCAAAGTCAGAGAAAAGAGAGACCAAGCTTTGCAAAATTATTAACATTAAAATTGGGCAATCAGAACTCCAGGCAGCCTTGCAAAGTGAGGCCTAAAAATTTATTTTATCTTAATCTTTCCTTAAAATTCTAGGCAGAGGAAGAAATTCCAGGGTACCTTTTCTGCAGAATAATACTATCATTTATTATTCAGGCTGAGGTGCAAAGATATTGAAAATCCCTTTAAAACATGTGGAATAAAATCTTAGACTCCTTGAAGTTTCTAACAAAATCTGCATGACAATTCATTGGACCAAGTGGCAATCAGTGGTCCTTTCTCCCAAACACTATGATTACAAACCTTCATTTTGCTTGGAAGTCTCCTAAAATATCAGTGTGTGATTCTTGCAGATATTTTTACATGTATTGTAAGACTCATTTTCTACAGCACAGATTTTTTTATTACTATTTTTCCCCTCAAAATGAAATATTCAAAATGTTTGATTTTTTCAGTGCGCAACATCTCTAATGTTAAAGGCTGACATACTTGGCAATTATACAGTTTGATCAGGTGAAAATGAAATAAGTGATAATACTGTAAAAATTATAATGACAATTATAATGACAACTATGAACTGAGCAGATCTTTGATCAAAGTCCAAAAGCTAATGAGATGTGCAGGCAAGACACAAGACAGATATGTGTAGAGAACAATTTGGGAGGAGGACAAGGAATTTTTACAAAAATTCTCAAAACTAAAAAAAAAAAAACCCAAAAGAGAGAAGATAAGTGGCTTTGTCAAAAGGGGATGAGAAAGAGAAAATGAGAGGTTAATTATTACTCATGCAAGGTACGTAGAGGTAAGATGGATGATAAGAGAGATTAAATTTGGGACTGTTAGATGCACAGCTGACACTCTGAGACTGTTAATTGTAAGTGGCTGTAGGAAGCTGGCCAGAGATGCACTTCAGCATGAAGTACAGTGTGATAAAGCTGGCAGAGCTGTGCCCTGCTTGCTCTGCAAAGAATGATCTACAGGCAATACCACCATCTGCCAGGCAAAGTCAGAGATCATGAACGGAAAACTTCATAACATTTTTACATCATTATTCTTCAAGAATCAGACACTATGAAACTGGTTAGAGTATGATAAAATACTTCACTGGAAATACAAGAGAGGATTCTGTTAGATGGGGATGGAGAAAATCTGGGTCACAGTGAACTCCTGAGCTGTACCACTGCATGGTCAGCAGGTTGAGAAATGTGAATTTGGGAAACATATAAGTCTTCATAAAAACATTACTGTGTACATGACACAGTGTGATCTGAGTCAATCTCATTATTTGAGTTAAATTCCCTGAAGAATAAGGCCATTCTAGGCATGCTCCAGGAGTTGCAGGATCTAAGCAGGGTTTCCCTGTGTTTTGCATCCTCTGGACCACAAGGTCTCTTTGGGATGGCTTTTCTCAAGAAGAAATCCAAAGAACAGAGGAATTACTAAGAATCACAAGACAGATGAGACAAGACTTAAACATTAACCACATGAGTGTGTGAAGGAAATGGAGTAAAATTCAGGAAATTGAATAAATTGAATATTTTTTTTAAAGGACTAATTTAGCAAAGAGATTAAAGGCCAGAGCAATTGGCAATAGGCAAAGGAAACAGGGACTAGCCTGTCAAGAAGTCAGTAGTCAGAAAAGGAGATGGGATGGGACACTACATTCTAAATAATGAAAAAACTAACAAACTTCAGTTTGGATGGCAAAGACACTTCATGTGAGACATGATAGGTTTTTCTTACTACTAGAAATGTAAATGGTGATGAGAATATTGAAAATAAAAAATATTGATTACATGCTGATTAGTTTGGAGAAAAGGAAAATTAGGGGAAATAACACTTAAACAGTAAATAAAGCTGCACACACACACACACACACACACACACAGATATTCCTGTAAAATACATGTATTGCTGAAATCAACAGGGCTATGGTGAATAAAGATTTTGGGACGAAAAAAAGCTACCATGCCAAGCAGATAAATCCATATGAACATTTAAAACAGATTTTCAGCCCAATTCAGCATTTAGACAGCAATCAAAACAGCTTAAGATTGCCCTCAGATCATGTCAGAAAATGCTAGGCTCTCCTAGCTGAAAATAATAATGCTAATTCTTTATATTTTCCATACTTCTCTTTGGCCATGTGGCACTCATGAAGCTGCTATTTGCCACCTCAAAGTAAGCTAATAGCATTTTCAGAATGCAATTAGAACCTTTCAGAAGAAAGCTCAAGTTGTGTTTGGATAATATGAAGTTAACTCTCTACTACATTTCACAGACAGGCACACCAAAGCTAATAAATTCTCCTCATGTCTTCAGATTATTAACACACCTACTGGCAATGTCAAGACGTTAGTTTAAAGAATTTCAAATATGAAACAGTTCAATAATCTGCTTTATGACAACTGACTGACAAAGCTAATTAACTGCCTGGAGAAGATTCTTTATAAATGAAGCAACTTCTGTCTGAACAGATTTTCTAGAACAACAAAATATTTGTTTTGTCTTTGTCTCTTCTCTCAAATTTTCTCCCTTCCAGCCTTCCCCATCTCATGTAATCTTGAGAAAAGTTTCCTTGATGGTATTTTTATATTGCCCTTCCTTTGACTTGGTGGTTTCTTCTGTGTCTTTCTCTGTGTCCTTTTATCTTCCCTCTGGAATTTCTTCTCCTCTCCTCCAGACCTTTTCAGGCCCTCTCCACAGAGCACTTTCAGCTTTTGTGCCTTGCATCCCTATGCTCCCCTCAGCTGTCAGGCTGCTGTTTCAGCACCTCCATCTGCTTCAGATATTCTCATTGAGAGACTTTCCACCATGCATCATTTCCAAAAAGAAAAGAACCTGTTTGCCTCCAGCTTTAGTTGCACAGAAGGAAAACAGTTATTCAAGATTTCTTTTTTCCCCCACTTGACTCACTGAATATTACAATTTGGGACAATTTTTTATGCAGAGGAAGTTGACACTGGTAGCTCTGGTTTCTAATAGCCTTTATTGTCAGAAGGCACCATGATGCATCTCAGTCTTGCTTTGAAAGACATCATTCTGCCCACTAGATGATCACTCCTTAGTGAGAAGAACCTATTTATTATACCAGGTAATGTACCAGTTTAATGAAATGAACAGAGCTAGTGAAATTACCTATTGCATAATATCCATTACAGATTAAGGGCACTGAGAGTACTGAGATTAGAAAATACCTGCAAAATTCAAAACAGCAGCAAGAGGAGGAGTTATTTTATGAAGATGAACATTAACAGACTCTTATTCCCATCAGAACCCAGCTCTCAATATGAGTATTTGTGCATTACAGGCAGAAAAACAGCAGGACTGGAAATATTTATTTTTAGGCTCTTGCTACATTATGCCTTTGTCACAGACCGTCAGCAGCAGGTTAATTTTATCCAGAATGTTTCTTTTTTTAACCATAAATTCATTTTTAAAATGTAGACAATTCTTCTTATGATATAACATTTTCCTCAGATTTTTTAACACAAAAAAAACAGACTGAAAAAAAATAATGCATCTCTTGGTAAATTTCAAAACACTGAGGGATCAGATTTCCAGCTGGACTTGCAGAAGGATTTGCAGAAATTCCGTTTACAGGTTTGTTTTTGTCTGATCCTGCTCAATCCTCTCAGAATGAGGGACACCCACTGGAAAGAAGTTTGTCCTGAGACTCCCTGTGTCATTCACCCCCTGCCCTCTGACTTGCTGACAGCATATGCAGAAAAGCATCAGGATTTCACACTGAATCATCACTTTACCAATGGCATTGTCCTCATGTTCCACAGCATTGTCAAGGAAGGGAGGTGGGTTAAAACAGCTAGAGAATTACTGAGTCTCCTCACACATCATTTCTCTTCAAGAGGAGCAGTTTTGTTGATCTTGCCACATTCCCCCCCTTCACTTTTTTGTGGAACACATACTCACTGTCTTCAAAAGATCTACATCTCCCACTATTCAAAATACAGAGGGACCAATGGTTGTTAGTTATTGACAGGAGGCTAAGTGAGACATGGAAATCCACTTGCAGTGCTGCAGAATGGAGACCTGTGTTACTGTCGCTGTCCTTTCCCACTCTGCCCTCTCCAAAAGTCAGATGTAGTAATATTTGAAGCCCTGCTTAGACTCTACACTTAAATTCATGGACTGTATCACTTTAGAATCAGATATTTTGCACAGTTTCAATCAAAAATTAGACAACAACATTTCTGCTGTTGGATAAGACAGATGTGACAACAATTCTTAACAGACCATCCAGGCATTAGATTTTGGGGAAATAAAAGCACATGAATGTGTGGTTAAGGATGCTTATAATATTAAAGGATAGTTGGTAAATAATTTTTATTCATGAGCTTATCAGACTCAAGCCTGAGAGTCCATCCATAGATGAGACACTCCTCCCCATCCTTCTTTAAAACTCACTGATTGTGCTTTGCTTTTATAGGGCTGTGCTAGCTAATTAGGGAATTTCAGTAATCTATTTTTAATATGTACCATCTTCTGTTCTGTTTAGTGCAGCCTTAAGATAGACTTTTATCTTTACTGCTGTGCACAGATCATCCAAAAATATAAGTTCTGTGCTACATGACAACTTATAATGAGCCTTAATGAAGCTTGGGAACAGCTGTTAGAAACTCCAGTTGAATAGGTTTGCCCAAGCAGCAGTAGCTTGTAGTGCTTTTTCTCTTACCGCACTGTTGAGTCATCTGCTACCGTACACAGAATGAGAAAAATCAAAAATGAAACACCAAAGCTGGTTAATCCTTTTTTCCCAGACATTTTATTTTAATCAGAGTTTTAATAAGTACATTATGAACCATCATCTCTTAAGCCTTTCACCTTTTTAATTATATTACTGCTCTGAACATCGACAAAAGCAAATGTTATTATGCAAATTTTGCTCCAAATTCGTGTCCTTACTGAGAGCATAAGAGAGTTCAAACACCATTTTTAATTATACTATAGCTAAATGAGCTGCAAATCATTAAAAATTACAATAAGCTCTCATGATTTTATGTGTTCCCTAAGCTAGAAAACAAAAGATTATATATTTTGAGTAGGATAAAGCATTTAGAGAACTCTGACAGTGAAACATGATTGAAACAAATAAGTTCCCTTTCTTCATACCATTTGTCTTACCTTTTTGACCTTTAAATGCTTAGACACTAAACTATCTGGCATAAAGAACACTCAGTGCTTTTGTATTGCTTTTCTCCTTACAAGGATGTGTAGGTTTCCTGAAGCTTCTTCAATTTACTTTTTAAATACCATTTGCCAGTAATTCATTTAGAACATATGGGAGCAGTTCACTTTCAAGTGTCAAATCCAAAGCATACAGCATGAAATATGAGGGGTATTCTTTTCCTCCTCCAGTATCCTTGTTATCTGGTTTTGTTTTGGTAACACCTGTGGGCTTAATTCCCACTCTACACGGCATGGGAAAGCTGCAGCAAAAAGCATAGATCAAAAGCACATAGTTAAACTCTAGAGCTAGCTAAGAACTAAGAGCTCAGATGACAGGACACAGGAGAAAAAGGAAATAGATGACTGCACTGAACCTGATAAGCAGAATCCACAGAACCCCTGATTAACTTTTTCTCTTCTCCTTCCCTCAGTCAATATCTTCAAATGGAAATTTCAAAAAGCCGGGACTTGTTGATGTTGCCAACGTTTTGGATGATTCATATAAACCCCACAGGGCTAAAAACATATACATTGGGCTTCACCTCATTAGTTAATGTTTCTGATCACTGAATATTTCATTATGAAATTTTCAGTTGTTCTATAGGAAAACTGCAAGAGACAGAGGATTCTTACTCACTTGGTAAAGGTTCAGCAGATCTGTAGACACCCTGGCCCAGGGAAGTTTCACTTTCAACTGCAATGGCATTGAAATTTGTTCTTTTCTTCACCAGTCCTGAACTTCAGTGCAATTTGACTGGCTTGCATAAAGACTAGGAATTGTTTGGTTATGGAAAGAGTTTTATTTGCTGAGTTTGAAAAAGTATCAGTCTCATGAATTTTCATGCCAGTTACGCCAATGTTTTATTTTCATGGTAGTTTGGAGGACGCTACACAATTATCACAGCCCCGTGGACAAATTACAAAGACAAAATTGGAAAGAAGTGGATTTAGACCTGAGCTTGGCAGCTTTTACACTTTCCAAACTGTGGCTGTCCTAGCAACACTGCTCTTCTAAGCTATCTGAAAAAAATATATATAAAATACACTACATCTGATAACTCTACAAAAGAAAAAGAAACACTAAGACTCTGACGCTTAGTTATAAGGAACTTATCTGAAGCAGTTATACTGGAAAGAGTGTAAAGCTTCATTATCATAATACATGATAAGAAGTGCAGTAACAGTGAAATTTTAGAACAGCACAGAAAAGGGACGTTAATTTTAATTTTAATTTGAAAGTCATTCACAAGGAAGCTTTTCATGCATGAGAAATGCCTACAAAAAACACTTCTCACAATTTGGAGAAGAGAAAAATCTTTACACACAATAACAGGACAAGAGTATATGTCAGCCCCCAAAAAATGGCATTAAAAGCCCAGAAACTGTTTTCAGGAAGAAAAAAAAAAAAGGACAAAGATCTTCCCAGTTGCACCTAGTTATAAACCTTGCCTCAAAGCAAGACAGTTTTCTCAGGTCTATCAGGCCATTTGTCTAAGATAATAACGTTAAGAATTATTTATGAAGTAATGTTTTAGTCACTCTAAAGAAAATTCAACTTTTTGTATCATAAGGAAACAAAGAAAAAAGAAAGACAGGAGAAACCTACTGGTTCCCAGCCCATTTTGAATAACTGCTCTCTTTTTCCTTGAGACATGCAGAAAAGTGTTTTGGATCTCTTGACATACACATCAGGTTTTGGGAAGGGAGGGAAGGGCAGTGGAAGGCTGGAAGAGCACAAGAGAACAAAGAAGGAATTTTCTGATTAGATATAGCTTACCTGGAGATACTTTTTAGTTCATTTTTTGCATAGTTTTTAAAGGGAAGCAAAGGTAGCTACCCCAGCTGCCAATGTGTTCAGAAGCCATAAGTAAAATCTGGCTGAAATATGAAAACAAGCTAATAATCTCTGGCACAAATATTCCTTGCCACATGAATATCAGCTGTAGAACAGAGAATAGACACCCTAGGAAGATTTTTTCACAATTAAAATTATTTTAAATTAATCTTCTCATTCAAAACTCTTTCACAAATGAAGTGTTGCGTAAACTCATAGCTTGCACAGAGACACACTCATAACTTGCACAGAGAAGATATCAAAAATTTCAGTTTTGTAATTCTAGTCTAAATCATTAAAAGACGTAATTTTGAAAGATAACCTCTACACCAAAGGTAACACCTTGCCCCAGGAATTCCACTCATATTTTTCCATTATTTCCAAAGGAAAAGGCTTGTCTCACTCTTTTATTCAGTTTTTTTGCCAGATATCATAACTGTGCTTTTGCTAAATTTTCTCTCTTAAATCAAAATACATTAATGAAATGGCTGGTGCTATCCTATTCCATTTTCTATTTATTAAAGTATTAAGAGCAGCTACCAGAAAAAAAAAATGTCTCCTATCATCTTTTACAAAATGGGGCTTCAATACTATCAAGTCACATAAATACAAAAGTGACAAATAGCCATAAATACTACACACAAGCAAAGTTAATTAGGAGTCTGTTAAACTTGTACTTCTATCATTCTGCAGAATTCTGTGCAGTGTGTACAGGCACTCCTCTCTTTCTGATAAATGCTTGGTTAGCATGCACACTTGCAATGGCTTCTCAGACCTTTGCAGTGCTATTAAACATCTTTACATCATTATTGTTTCTTTATTTTCTTTTTTTTTTGGTTCTGCTTACATAAGGCAAGGACCATTAGGCAGAGAAAGAATTTATTTCAATAGAGAGAGCAGCACGTGGAATGTCCCAGCTCAAGGCAGCAGAATACTTGCAGGGTGACAGGCAGTTATATTTGCTCACCCATCACCACAGTAATGTACTGAACTTTTACATTACATAAAGTCATTTATTTATGAAAATCTGACCAGTTTAAAAACTATTAAAGCCCACTAAAAAAAAAATCTCTTAAGTGTTATTTATTTCTAATATGCTTTTGGTGGACCTGATGAAAATATCAGCAGTACTTTAAATTACAGTTTTTCAAAGAACATCTAATTTAAAGCTATGAAGATAGATATATTGTCATTTAAAATAAAACAATTTATAATTGCTTGATAATAATGGGAATGAGCAGCAAAAACATAACACAGTTGCTGTACAAACACTTAATCCTTTTCATTTTATATTATTATACTAATTATTTTAAATTAAATATCTTTACATAATGCTGATAACAGTCATAGAGTAACCTTGCTCTTAATCACCTTTTGACTTGAGAAGAATCATAAAACATAGGCCTTGTGCTATTGATTCCCAAATATGTCCCACTATATGTTTTCCCACACAGATCATAGTTAAATTTTAGGGACTGTACCAAAGCCATTCCCTGAAACTAAAGAAATAATGATAAAACACAATCTGAACATTATTGGGATGCCCAGGATTTTCAAATAAAAGAGTTGGGCTTTAAAGCTCCAACACAGTTAGCAAAATTTCCCTAAGGGAAGAATTATAAAAAGAAAAAACATAAAAAATCTTGCAAGTGAACCTGATTCTGCAGCATTCATTAACTGTGATGTTACATGCCCCCAAACCCTAACCATGCTCTCTATGCAAATAACACAGGTTTAGCTTAAAATAATGAGCCAGCTTAAACCTAAATGCACTTCCAGGGAATCAATTAGAGCTAAGCCATTGATAAATGTGACCCATTGTACACCACTGGCTTAAACCGGGCTATTTTATATGCCTAAATTTCTGATTTCATGCTGACATTTTGCCAAGCAACCAACTCGGCAAAAATTGAAATGGTCTTTCATGAAAGTTTCAGTCAAACTGTACTCTTCATCAAAACATATTCGTGCCAAACAATAACAGAGAAACACCAGCCTCACAAATTCAAGGTACAGATACTCAGAGCTATTGCCAAAACACCAAAGTAATGTGAATTTAAAACCATGGCCTCGTAAGGAGCCTTTTCCTCAAGAGAAGGCATGCTGCCATATATAGACATAAGACACAAAATGACAGTCTGTTTTCTAGAACGGACCTTTCCTTCCATTAATGTCAAAAATTTCTGTTTAACAAAATATATTTTCATAGCTAAGCTTCATGAATTCATAATGTGATAGAGAGCATTCTGTCAAAAAACTCCCAAATAGTTCTCTTAGCTGTGAGGTCTTAATGTACTGTTAAAAGGAAGAGTATGTGAGAAAGGAGGGATCAAAATAGTGATAAAGAGAAAACACTTTGGACCTGCATCACTAAAGGATACTACAAAGCATTTGCTTCAGTGTATCAATTAGTAGAGATAAATATGGTAAGCATGGAAAATAAAATATCTGTGCTTTGGTATTTCTCCAACTTTTTAAAACTTTGCGAGAGGCATAAACTTTGCATTTAACTTGCACCGTTTAAACAGCAGATAAAAGGTCAGAAGTGTGAATACAGCTTAATTTCTCTGGCTAGTGCACACCTGACAAGAAAATGCCTCATCAAAGAAATCCTATTTAAAGGAAATAGAACTAATTCTTTGAGCAGCAACACAGAAAGACCCTTTAAAAAAATATATAAATTCTTGCAGCTGGACACTTTCCTTTGTCAGCTGTCATTTCTCTGGTTAAAATTTGCAGCTATTCCTCAGTTCCTCAGATGCTTAAGACTCCATGGTCTAAATTTCCCAAAGTAAAGGATGCAGGGTAATGTTTTAAAATGGTCTAAATTTCCCAAAGTAAAGGATGCAGGGTAATGTTTTAAAATTCTGGTAGCAGTAAAGGGAAAAAGGGTAGTCATTCCCTACTGTGCTGCTGTGAAAACATGCTTCAGTAAGTAGCTGCACACTGTTATTTTAGCACTCTTAATAAACTGTCATCAGTACCAATAAAAAAAAAGATTAAGTTATTTGATTTCAAATTGTATTTTAGGTCATTTATTTTTATTTGCTGTTACTGACTTTTATCTACAGCAGTGGCATACAAAACAGTCATTTATGTGATTTAGATACCTAGCCATCTCATTTTCACTCTTCATACGCCAAGAAAAAGCAAAAAAACTTGCACACAATCCTGACAGTTTAAATTCAGCAGAGCTGCAACATGACATCTCAATCTGTTGAGATATATCATGCAATTACCACTGTAGGCCACTTCAAAATTATCCTCCTTTCTCTCATAATGCCATGTGGGGAAGGACACATGCTGGCTTCTTAAGTTCTTGCACTTCCTCGCTCTAAAGATCTCCACTGAGTCAAAGTATCTGTCAGTCTGCAGATTACATTGTCATCTACTTTCAACACTGATTTCCACTGAGACAAAAATCAGGTTTTTTTATTTTTTAAGCTGCCTTATAGTTCAAGATGCCAAAGTAGCAGCAAAACTAGACCTGTTCCTCTCTACACAGCTAGGGGGTTTTTATGCTAAATAAATCAGTTTCACTCTCTTCCAAAAGGGTCTTGGCACATTAGATTAAATGTTTCCTCTGCCCTTTCTTCTGCATGTGTTATAATAAATCAATGAAAACCAAAAAGTGACCTTAGAGAAACAGACCTGTTAACTGGACCTGATAAGTTTTCCTAATATTAATGACTGCTGTGAAAATTCTTCACATACATTTTGTCAAAATTTTTGTCCTTCTATACACAAAAGCAGCTAGGCAAGAACAAGACAACTTAAGTACATGGCATCCACTCAGAAATTAACAGATATCTTTCATTCTACCCTACTGAATCCATGTCCTCTCAGCACACCAAGAGTCAATGTGAGACTCAAACATACAGTTTTTAAAGAGCAAAAATAAAGCATAGTAGAAAAGGTAGCTTTACAAAATACCATAGATCAATATATTGCTCTCTCTCAAGTAAACATTGGGGAACTATGAAGCTTCGTGAACAGATAGAAATTAAAGAGCACAAGTATAAAGGGAAGCAAGTAAATAGTTGTTTTTCCCATTTATTTTTAGCTTATTTTCAGCCTCTGTTAGAAAATGTAAATAGAAGATGAATTTATATATTCATAGAAAGGGAATTTATAGATATATTTATTCTGAGTAAAACTTGACAGCAAATACCATCTTGACAGACCAACATGTTGCTAGACCAGCACATTTTCTCTGTCACATGAATTAATTTCTGACTATCCCCAGAAATTCTCGAAAGATCATATTCTCATGGTACCTTCCATGACAAGACATGTATGTTAACCAAGCTCTGGATAATGATTTTGCTAGTAGGAGCTCTGAAAATGCTCTTAAGCAGTATTAAAATCAAATTAAACTAAAATCACAGCATTAAATAAATAGTTGACAAACGACACCATGGGCATGTTAAACAGCCATATTGTAAGTATTCAAAACTTGGCTGATACGTAATGTTTCTGTAGTGCACAGAGGACCTCAGTACTGCTTAAGGAGACAAGAATTAAAGAGCTGTCAGACTGCCAAAAAAATGTCATTTCAAGCAACAGATGTGTATCCTGTCAACAGCTGCTTTCACACAACACAGTAAACCAATGGCAGGCTTACTTTTTAGTTTTGTTATTAACAGATTACTGCAGGGGATGTAAAAAGAGAAACACATTCTTCTATGACAATTGGAAAGAATAGCATGAGCATAAAATAAAAAAAAAAAAAAGAAAAAAAAGCAAAGCTAGGTAACCCACTTGCTCCTATTGCAAAGTCACCATGCTACAAACAGATACTCAAAATCTGGTTTCTATATTGCAGATAGAAAATAATTTATTACAGTTTTGTTACATGGACTTCTAAGAGATTAGTATATAAAGTAAAATTTTCTATCAGCACAGGTGTTTATCTTTGACATCTGCTGTTAGGTATTATTGAATCAAATTGGTAATTTACAATTCAGGAGACATCTACAGCAATCTAAGTCCAGGACAATATATTGTAATGCCAAGAATTCACCAGCAAATACCAACACTTCTTCATTTGCTGTCTGCATGATCTGGAATTCACAAAGCCTTAGACACTTTTAGCTAATGATCACAGTCTTTGATCTCCAGAAAATTATTATGGCATGTATAAAAATGAGATTTGTAAGAATTCTCTTAAAAGGGAAATTAATTTAGTGATTATATCACATATTTTTTAAAAATAGAAAAAAAAAAGGAAAACAAAAGCACAGTTTAAATTTCAACAAAATAAATTGATCAAAGTACTTATCATCCATATTCAGAACACCATGAAAGACGTTCCTGAAGATAAAAGATAGTTCCATGAATGCATTTGCAGCCTGACATGCATATTCATTTCAGCATATTGCACCATTAATTATTCCTTTATGAACTCTACTAAGATCATTTGTCACTCATTTACGTTTCAAGGCTTCTGAAAGTGACAAATCTCCTACACGTCTAAGTACTATTGAAGGTACTTAAGAAAAAAGCAGCGTTAGTTTTTCAAGTTCTTTTATACGTACACTACAAAGCAAGAAGACTATGTTATTGAGTAACTTGGTAAATTTGTGTTCAAATATTCCCAGTCTTGGCTGAAAGGCTCTGTCTTCACTCAAGACATCATTAACAATTAACATCATGATTTAATTCTAGTCTTTCTAAGATGTCATAAACCAACAAAAACCAGGTATTTTCAAGTAGATGGTACAAAACATAGAAAGCATTAAGGCTTCCTGTGAGATATTTGGAGTCATTCATATCTGCTGATGGGACATAATTGACTCAACTGCTAACATGAAAGGCAGCTGTGGTGCCTTAGGAGGTGTCATGGAGCATCAAATATTGCTGAAGTGTCTCCTGATTCCCAGCATTACATCTCTCAGTGGGAAAATCCCCACCCCAGGGGAGGTACTTGGGTGCTCCCTCCTGAACCCGGGTAAATATAAACAACAGAAATTCGGTGTTTTGGTGGGCTTTCCTCACCTCTGGTGTGTTGAGACACAGACCTTCAGATATCAATATTGCATCAAGTGGTGGGATCCAACAGGTGGTGACTATATCCCTTTGTACTCTTATTCCCTGCTTCTGTCTCTCTTTACCACACAATTTTCTGTTAAATAAAAATCTGCACTACTGACTTTGCCATTTTATCTCATTTGTAGTTTAATTTCGGAAGAAGCATCACTGTAAGAATTTTAGTAACTGGATCATGACATGATTAAAACATTTGTTATCTTTGTAGTTCAAGGTCTCAGGGAGCTCCCCCCTCCTCCCTTATTTTTCTCTGTATCAGCCAAGCATGCAATTCTCAGACAATATCAAATAGTAAGTATTCTTTAATAAGCCCCAGAAAAACAAAAGCTCACCCACATCCACCTTATTTCATCCGAAAGAAACTTTTTTGGGAAATTGTGTAAGATTTAAATTGAAGCATATCTATATGGTTCATTCAGAACTCTAGTTGAGGATTAGGAACATAATTTGACATACCTGCTTTGAGCAATACCACCCCCCTGAGAGCCTGAGAGTGTGGTTTGGAAACCTGCTCAGAGGAATTTGCTTGTATCTGTATCCTGGTTCTGGCCAGGAGGGTTTGGAGGGTTTCAGTGGGAACACTGAACTGGGGAATACCATTCCTAGACCACGATAATCTAATCTTAATAATACAGTTTTTCTGTGGGGAAAGAGGTCACTGAGAAGGATTGCAATTAATCATTCTCTCCCTAAAGATGCTCCTAGCATCCCTAATGCTATTCATGTTCCCACTGATTTCATACTCATTATAAAAATTCTTGATTTTTATTTTCATTGTAACTAGGAAAGAGATTTCCTGAGATCAGTGTCATTAGAAAGAGCCTGCTAGATTTGGTATCCTTTTCTTTCCTGCTAAATCACGGTCAGCAGCTTCAAGCTGAACAAACATGACTTGGTATTGTAATATCAGCAAAACCCCACTTGTCAAAAGGTTTGTGAGAGCTTCTACAACTGGGCACTCAGTTTGCAGAGTTTGTACACTTCAACAACAATACTTGAGGTAGATTTCTATAGATATTACTGCCAGTTTTTTCCCTGGCATGCCAAGTACTCTCCTTGTGCACAAGTTGTCCCCACCTGCCATGTTTTTGTAAATGAGATTTTGCAGCCCACCTCCCCTAGCACTGCACTCTGGGTGAACTGCTCTTCCAGACTCCTCAGCAAGGACCTCCTCTTCTGGTGCTGTGGTTTGGGCTATCAATTAATCATTTCAGAGGCATATAACAGCTGAATCAAACATTATGCAAACCATGTAAAGGTTTCCAAAAAGTACACTGTGCTTTAAATTGAACAAGAGATAATACAAGAGTAACAGGAGAAAATACAAGTAAACAAAGCAATAAAACTCTTCCACACATCCCTTATTTAATATGTGCGGGCAACTAACATGAAAAAACAAAAAAGTAACCAAATCCAGAAGTCATTTACCTACCCAGCTTGCAATAAAATCAACAGGATTTAGGTACATACGTGATTTTGAGAAGGCAAGTTTATAATTGTCTTTTCATTCAAACTGTCTTTAAATCACTCATAAAAACAGGACTAGGTAAACAATAAGTCCTGAATTCTGTGTGTAGTAAAAGACGTAAAATTCTGTAAAAGCATCTGCCAAACACCTGATTCCTACTGACTCAACAAGGGTTAGAAGCTTGTATGACAGTGCATGAGAACCTAGCTCCATTTAAACAGACAGTTTGTAGAACTCAATAAACATAAATTTGCCATTTTAGAGGCATAGAGAGATTCCATTAAAATGAATTATATCTGAGAGCCTTGATGAAATGGGAAATTACTCAATTTTTCCTTGTGACATTGCAGACCTATTTTTGGGTGTTATAGAAAGACAAAAGCAAGACTGTGATGTATCTTATTTAATATCTTACACCATGCACTTTGTCTGAAGCTTTTGCATTTCAAGAGTATTGTATACATAGACTTTATGTGTAAAACAGACTTTTTTGGATTTATATCCAAGCAAACTGTCACAAAAGCCTAAAATTCACCTTAATCATTAAATAAAAATTCAAAGTCACAATATTATCTGCACTCCAAAAATTATTTCAGTACTGTTTAAGATTACTGAAAATGAGAATTTGAATGGTATAAGAATTTTGCAGCAGTGTGAAGAATATATGAAGATGAAAATTTTTGCAACAGAGGATAGCATTTTCATCAGAAAGTTGTATTTAATGGACTCAAGTCTGAAATATTGAAATCACATGAGATATCCTATTTTCATATTATTTGACATCAGACCTAATCACTTCACTTGACTTGATAAATCTTATAGAATTACTGTCAAGCTATATTTGGCTGAGAGATCTGTTTATATGAATATGTTTCGTAGTTTTGCTGCTAAGCAAAAAGATAAATCCATCTGCTCTCTTTCATCTCACCTTTTTATGAAAGCTTGCAAGATGAAGCCTGTAACTTTTTTTTTTTTATATCTTTCTTTGGCTGTTCCATTTTCAAATATCAAAAGAAGATTTTTCAACAGCCTACTGAAGCTTCTTTCCACTGAGGTTATAAAGCATCATTAATTCTTTGCTCTAAAACTTACATATCCAAGATGGTCACATATTCAAATGTTCACCAGCCTTCTGCTTCAAAGTACAAAGAAATGTCGTGAGCCAGATTTACTCTATCGAGTTACTTTAACTTCATTACAAAGGCCCCAGTACTGAGAGCCCAAGAAGAAAGGCAGATTTCACTTCCTTAGGTCTTAATATTTTGAGTCTCCTAAATATTTGGGGGTCTGTCTTCCTCTGTTGATACACTTTGTAAATTCCAGACCTACAAAGTCTGCAAAATAAGGTTAAACACATTCCATGGTAGCAGCACCTGTGTAGTTTTCCTAGAGCACAGAAAAAGAGATACTAACTCATCTGCAGCAGGTCATGGCTTCTAGAATCCAGCCTCAGATTAGGGACAGAAATAGAAGTAAACCAGAAATGTTTATGTGATTAGAGGACAAGATCTTTGCCAAGCACAGGAGCAGGCGCACAGAAACTGCTCAACAGCAAACAGAGGAGCTGCTCAGTAGTTACAAGAGATTTACTAATGTTTACAGATCACAAAACAACACCATTGGTCATGCACACTTCATCTTCCCTTGTCAGTCATCTGGTTCCAGATGGGCAGACAATGCTACCTGGAAATTCCACCTTTGCTGTTCACTCAGAAGATCACTGACATAGTGACAGATTTCTTTTTGTGGAATTCGGTCACACATCACAGGTTAAAATTTATAATAATGTCTGGCAGTAGGCTGCAGTTTATATTTTATATTTTTTCAGAGAAGTACCCCTGAATGGACAGAGGCTGATGTAGCAGTTCCTTCACTGTATATACTTAGTGTATTTTTTTTCCTGTTTATCATTCATAAAATATTCAACAGGAGCACAAGGCCACCTGCAGAGAAGGAAACCAGGCAAGTTCTCATGGATCTCCCTCCTATAAAATTTAGGCAGCAGCAATTTTTAAATAGAGAGTTGTAGCTACAGAGAAAATCTTTTATGACAACCCTAAAACCTTACAGAAACATATTTCAGAGAGAACTGGGGGGCTTTGCATCCACCCCCACCTCTTCCTATGATGTTGCTCCATTCATAGTCTCTAGATTCAGCTACAGGGTGTTCAACTCTTGGGAATGAAATGGGAGGCAAGACATTTGTGTTTCAAGCACTTCAAAGTGCAGCAACCAGGCTGTGGTTGGGTGCTAAGCTATCACTTTGGTGGTTTTGTTGGTAAGCAGATTTCAAGGCCTACTTAAGCCTCTACTTAAAATCTAGGTGTTGAGCTTCATCATTTTCAAGGAGTGAGAGCTCTCATCATTTTAAAGCCACTTCCTCTGAGATTGTTGGAATTTGTAAGAACAGTAAGACTGTCACTGGAAAAGTTCACATTATTAGTCTAGAGACTGCTGGTCTGTAAGTTTAGAAAGTAATTTTTTTCTTCAAGAATGCAAAGATATTTCCAAACTTGCCCTATATCAGGAAAAAAAGAAATATTGAAATCTTTCATTCATCTGCCTTTTTCCAGAGTTTTCACAAAGCAAAGTTTATACACATAAAATCATTCTTTTTAGTTCTTCTGGACAATAACAAAGATACATTACAGACAGATAGCACTTGTGACAAATAAATGTAACCAGAACAGATTTGGTTCTTGACTTCTACAAAGCTGAGCAGGCTCTCAGCTGGATGCAGTGGCTCCAATAAAATTGCTCCCATTACTCTGCATCTTGTATTTCCATTAGTAGCTAACAGAATGTATTCCTGACAAGGGTCACTTGAAATACAGATTATGGTGCTCAGAAGAACCATGGTGGATAGCCTGAGGTAATATCAGCTGTGATGTACTAGAACTGTACAGCAACACATATATTTATTTATGCATGGGCTGTTAACTACCTGTTAGCCTTTAGGATAGTAAAAATTATATTTACCATTCCACTTTTCTTCTTAAAACAAAACAGAACTCCTAATGCTCTGTTATGCAATATCCAGTTGGGATTTTTCCACTCACTAGCTCAGGAGATTGGTCTTTGTATGTGACACCTCCTTTGATTCTACCTTTGTCTGTGTGCATGGTTCATACAGAAGATAAATTAAGAACCACATTTACTCAAGTTCATTATTTTACCAAGTGACAGGTCTATTGGCCATACTAGTGATGTCACAGATATTCTTTTTATTTCAGTCATCTAGAGTGGCATTTGGAAAAGGGTGTTTTCTACTTAAAATCAATATCTTCTCTAGCTGCTATAATATTTCTTCTTACTTAAAAACATTACTCAGAATATAAAAGTCATTGATTACAAGCAGAAAATATACTTACCAAAGGAGAGTGGAAAAATAAAAAGTGCTCTCTAGCTCAAGTAGTTCCAGCTGGTGACACACCACTACTAATCAGCAAACATTTCAAAAGTACCAGAGCCTCCTCAAGAAAATGCTTGGGTTTTCTTCTTATAAGCTGAAGCACAAAGTGTGGTTTATTCTACTGAAAACACGAACCCAGATTTCTAATGCTGAATTTCTCAGAGATATGCTTTCACAGCAACTGAGTCAGAATATACTGTTCTTGAATTATGGTGGTGAAAAAGCAACTTGGCTTTTTTCATGCAAGCTTTCCAGACTATTTAACAGAATCTGAACAGGTGAAGAGAGCAGTGAAAGATTAGAAATTTGTCTTTTCTGGGCTGAGGATAAATTAATAAATTGTATACTTGATTTTGCTAGGTTGTGATTACCAAAGAATAGTGTTACTAATTTCTATACAGTAGAATATCAAAATTTGGAAACAGCCCTTATTCCTTGGTTTGTCCTCTTACCTCCAAACCTGCTGCAACCACTTCATTTGTTCATTTTCTCCACTGTAGCTGGCTGCAAGGAAGTGTCATATGTTTATGTAGTACCTCTGGTCATGTACTTATTATCACATTCCCCAGCCATGAATAGGGTGTGTTTCATATAATATGAAGGAAAAAGAAAAGTCCAAAAATGATTTAGATAGTTTAAACAAGCTTGGCATAAGCAACAGCCAAATGGCCATATTCTTAAAGGCTTGGTTTAAGGAACAATTTTCAGTGATATTGTGATAGCTAATATAGAAATTAAATCACCTAATAATATACATAGCAATTTCTTAAATTATATCCTTCTATGCTTACACAGTTTGGTTATTTAAGAAAGTAAAATAAACCCTTTCATAAATTTGTGATCTCTTTGATAGCCTTGATATATGAGAAATAAATTCCAACTCTATTCTGAATGTTTCTTTCCTTTTGAGTGTCTATATACTATAATTTTAGGTACATCCCAGACATTTACTCAAGTTATTTTGCAAGAAATGCATTTGTGTGATTTAGGTATTAGCAAAAACATTCTGAAAAAATATTTAGGTATTGGCTTATTTGGCAAACCAGATAAAATTTGCCACGATTTTTTAACATGATCCCTAAAGTCAATAAATGCTTTGGCCATCTTCTCTTCCCAACAAATTTCTTCTTCCTTACTCTGCCATTATACAGTCATTCAACCAGGCAGAGCACTGTTAGTGAGTTATTTACATTTTAAAAGGATGCTTGGAAACAATTCCAAATTCCAAGCAATTCTTACATGAAACTGAGTGTCAAACCTTGGTCAATACTGAACTCCATTTGACAAAGAATACCTTGACCAGTATGACAACAAAGGTTATTAATAAAGAACCTACAGGTTCATCCTTCCAGAACATTTTATTCTGTCTATTATGAAATTTTTTTCACCACCTGTATGAGTTGCCCAGGTGATAAAGAAACACAGAAAATCAAAACTATCACAAGGAAAAAAAAAAGTCCGTGGCCAAAATAAATTTTGTTTTCCCTTATTTTATTTTGAAAGCATGCATAAATGCAACCAAAAAAAAAATATTTCCAGAAATGGAATGCAATTTGTTATGTTTTGATTTTTTTTACAGTATGGAGACATGTCACATTCATGGTTTCCTCTGTGAGAGGCTGACAGACCATCTATTTGCATCTATATTCTTATTTTTTTAATATAACTTTTTTTTTTTTGCAGCTAGCAGGTGCCTTTTCTAATAGTGTTTCATTTTAGAGGGGTGCTTGTACTTATAATAAGTTCTGGCAGCATGAAACAATATAATACAACCACACACTCTTTATATGCATATTGAACCACTTAGGATTTTTTTTTGAAACTCACAATATTATTCCACTGACTTTTTTATTTGGCTTAATAAGAGTATTAGATGTGTACACAATGTTCTGCCCTGACAAAGCAAGGGGTGCTGCTCCAGAATGTTTTCTTCTTTTCTTCATCATTTATAGTTAAATGAAATACTTCAGTGGAGCTCATGCTATGATAATAAGGTATGTTTAACCTAAGGGTTACTCATACTTGAGGCTCAGCAAATTGAGAAATCACAGGATTACACACAGGGTATATTGAAAACCAGTTCAAAGTAAAGAAGGTGAAAATATGATCTTCATAAAACAAGGTTCTTTGAGTCTTTTTAGTCCCTAGGATTTAAGATCCATGGATAGCTCAGTTCCTGAAGCCTTTATTGGTGCACCCCACTACTGACCAGTCACCCTGAGAATATGTCTGCTTCTGCCACTTCATAAATGCAAATTCACTTTAGACAGGGCACTCATTCATCCTTGGCTACAATCAGATGAAAATTCATGTGCTGAGCAACCAGCCATGCATTACTTTTTGTTACAGGTCTGCTCTATCTACAGATCTTTCTCTCCCTGTCCAGGAGACAAGACAAAGTGATGAAGCTGTTCATATAAATCTCAGGATTAGAGTGAGGAAACATATCTTTATTACAAAAAGTGCTCTAGAAAACCCTCTAAACTGTTATAATCCCATAGTCTCTAAAACACATTACTGTTGTTCATTTCTCAAAACTGCCACTTGAAAATCTGGGTTATTTTGCAATTTCTGGCTGATCTCCTGCCTTTCTCAAACCAACAGAAGAAAATGAGTGTGTGACCTGGAACAGGAAGGAATTCTTGCATCTCCAGCCCCCAGGCTAGGAGAGACTATGTTTCTCTTAGCATGAGCATTCACCTTTCTTGAAAAAGTTTCTGTAATTTGCCTATCTATATAAAGCAGTAGCAAACTAATGCCAGTGGATAGTTCTGCAATAAAAACAAACATATAATAAAGTAATAAAAATAAGTAAGGTACTCTTTCACATGCATCTAAAGACAAAGACAAAAATTTTGACTGTTCAAAACCAGCTTCAGGAAAGACAATTTAGCATTGGCTTATCTGTATCAAAAGGACAATGTCCTAGACCTAACAGCACCCTGGGTTTAGAAGTCACACTATCTTTTTTATCTTCATATATCATGCCTTAACTTTTATTGACAAAATGTTCATCCCCTAAAATTACATAATCTTTTATTACCTAGTAATGATTTCTTTGAAAAAAAAATAAGCGATCCTGCCAGATGTAGAAGAAAACTAATCTGCCCCTTGAATAAAAAGCCCAGCATTATGTACAAATTTGATAAAGGAAAATATACATGGTCCTTGAAAAAAGAAAAAAAAAGCAGAAAATTAGTTGGATTTATCAGCAATATATACTGTATTTTAATAAATATGAGTAATAAACATTGCTATATGGTCTCAAAAAATTGTATGCTTCCCAAATTATGTCTATGCAGGATGAAGATCTCCTAAAAGCATGCAAAACTTCTAATCTAATGAGCAAAGTTTTAAATAATAAAATCAATCAGACATCTGTCTTCTCTAGAATGAATTTTATTTATTAAAAAGAAAACCTCATTAATATCATCACTCCAAAATCCTCCTTTGTACTTGTTATAATCTTAGAAAATAAGAGGTTTTTCTCTGGGAAGTCAGAGTCTTTCTGCATGGCCTGTTTGTGTTTCAATACCTCCTACCACCACTGTGTAAGTGGCTCCTTTAATCTCCCGTAGAAGTAACCTTATCATCCCACTGGCATTCCTAGGAATAAAAGGAACATCACAGTATGAGTTTGTTAATCACTTTCAAGGCAAACAAAAGCCCATTTTGCTGTCTTTGTATTCTGTTGAAGTTTGTCAATGTCAAGTCAAGCCTCTAAGGCAACACATCTTCAATTAGAGATGTAAAATCCAGTTTTGCATGCAATTTAAATCCTGCAAACTGGCAATCCCCTCGTGGAAATCACAATTATTTCCATTCTTAAGCATCAGTATTTCTGATCTACCAACATTTTTCTCTTTCATGAAGTTCTATTTAATTTCCAAGACTGAGCATTTTTGACAGGGGGTTCTGATTTGCCATTTAGTTACCACATTACAGTCAGGCTTACATTGGTAGATCTGTACGCTAGAGGAACAAATTATATTGTTTTCTGCCACACTCTTTACATACTTCACAGATTCCCACTCCACCCTCACCAAGAAAAGTTTGTCTTTTCCCATCCTCTCCACT
The DNA here is from genome assembly GCA_003676055.1 of Chloebia gouldiae. Classification (NCBI taxonomy): domain Eukaryota; kingdom Metazoa; phylum Chordata; class Aves; order Passeriformes; family Passeridae; genus Chloebia; species Chloebia gouldiae. The sequence continues at coordinate 51,059 of QUSF01000048.1, read as the reverse complement.
AAAACAATATAGAACAGGTTTATGACCAATTTAAGTTTGAAGAATTTTCTATGCTGAACACCAAGAAAAATGTGTGGCCATGTAACCATGGCTGGAGATATGTCTCTAAAACCATCAGAATTCCTCAAGAGACACGGAATTTTGATTTAAATGGGTATGGTTGAGGCCATAAATTTGGTTTGTTAAATCAATATATTCCCTTTGCTTTCAGGAAAATTGTGATTTAGGCCCCAAACCAGCACAGTTCTACAATCCCACTAAAGTTAGTAGGTCTGTAAGTGAAGCTCAACACCAGTAATATATTGCTAATATAGGGCTAATAACAATGTTAAATTAATGTTATTAGCCATATATTGTTAATATAGGCCTAATAACAATGGATTCCTAAATCCACAATTTGCTGTGATCAAGATTATGAAACTTTTCATTTTCTGAAGCAGAGCTCGGACACACACCCAGCTTTAAATGGATGAGGAAATGTCACAATTCAAAAAAAAACTGACACCTTTTAATGTTCTTTAAAGAAGAAATGTTCCGTTTCAGAAAAGTGCTAGAATTCTCTAGTGTTCTGATAAGTACTCATTCAAAATTAGTGCTCTATTCATTAAAGCATCTCTTGGCTTTTTTTTCCCCTTTTTTTGGTGGCAGAAAATCAGGACTTCTTTTCTGTTTTAAAAAATATATCCAAAATAGTCCAAAAAGGTAGAATTTTGAAATTTACTGTGTCTTTGTTTTCAATTATTAGAATGTTTCATTTCCCTTTCTCACTTTTTACCCTATTGAATTTATTTGAATTTCATTGATTTTAGTCACCCACTTTTTAAAGGCCTCTATTTATTAAAAATCCTTTTCATTTCTCTCTCTTCTTTTCCTGCAGAATTCTGTCATTCTTGAATCTCCAGAAGACATGGAAGAGTGTAAAATTTGCTAGAGGACATTGAGGGTGTTCTGTGATTTACTTCAGAAAGAGCAGATCTCTTCTTGGGAGATAATTCTGAAAGGAAAATTTTCAGAACCTGATATACCTCCCTGTTCAGGGGGTAGAAAAAGAAGCAAAGATGAGTTTGGGAGATATGGTAGGAGAATTATTTTAGTAACATTTTTTTTTCTAGTGACTCTATATAAATTGGCAATAAAACAGAAATTTTAGTAATGCATCTGTTAAAGTCTCTTTTCCTTGAAATACTAACTCCTAAGTGGTCTCCCTGTCTTTAACTTGACCCATCAGCTTTTCCATCCTATTTTTCTTTCTTCCTGGCCTGCTGAGGAAATGAAGTGAGAGAGAGGCTGGGTGGGTGTTTGCCAAGGTTACCTCACCCCACTGCATTGCAATAGATCGAACTTAGAGGACCAGGATCTCAGAACTGCATTGAAAATTTTCAAAAATCCTGACAAACAGCTCTGAGTGCAGTTCTTTGTGTCCAGGAAAAGACATGGGGCTGTGCCCCACTGATTTCAATGTACCTGCCTACAAGGAGGGATTTTTAAATCAAAAAGCACATGCTTCTATACACAAAAAAAACCTGGCTGGAGCCAGGAGGCTCTACCTATGGTAGATCCTGTGGGATCAGGACCATAGAATCTGCAAAATAGCTCAAAGCCAATATATCTGTCAAAGGCATAGGAACCAAAACAAAACAACAGGAAAAAAAACCTCTTCACAATTAGCCCATAACCACTTAGCTATATGGTCATCAAAACACTTGAGAGAAAACTTGTTGCCAATATAGTCAAGGGCTCTCTTAATTTCATGCACTGTGACTTCAACAATTTATTTGTGTCTCATTTTATTTCTCTAAAATTGGCCTCATTTAAAAGAAGGGAAACCACATTTCATGCTCTTCAGTTTCATTAAAGAGATACAAATCCCTTACCAAAAGAAGACTCCTCTAAATTAAACCATTGTAGCAGAAGAAAATATTGAAATTTTGAAAGGACTCTGACACAACCTATATTCTGTTGCATATCATTCTTTAAGGTACTATTAAAAAGGGGAAGAAAAAGCTCCTCCCCTTAAAAATTTGTTTTCAAACACATGATGGAATATGTAATGCTCAGCTAAGAGTAATACAAATGAACTATCTCACAGATTTTCTAAAGTTTCTCAAGAAAGAAGGCCATTGATCTCTTCCTCAACAGTGTGGGAATACAATATTTCACCCTCTGAAGCTAACTTGCATCTGCTTGGCAAGGAAGGTATGGTTAACTCCCCTGCCCAATACTCATTCTATAGGAAATGTAATATAAACCCTATATGAATTACATAAGATAAATCCAGCATCATTCAATATGTGGCTCAAAGTGAACCCAATTTTATGAGTAATTAATGAACTGATCCAAATTCCAATAGTATTTTATGTTCTCTTGGCTACAGGGCACATAAATACATCAAGAGTTTTTTTCCACATGGGTTAAAAACCATTTCTTGGGCTGACTTGAACAAAAGATGAAGCTCATTTTTTATTCAAATCTTACTTCATAGCAGATAAGGGTCTTCAGTTCCCCTTTACATTCACATTCATTACAGAAAAGAACAGTCTGCTGGTGGTTGCATCATGTGAGAATGACAAAATATTTCCATGAAATTCCCCAGTGAAATTTCTTCCCTTCTCTTTTTCAGGCTTGTCTGCAAAACAACAACAACAATGGGGGAAAAAAAGAAGTCTCTCCTTTCTGCCTTTTAGGTGTGTCCAAGGAAAAGAAACTTTTCCAAACTTAGCAAAAGCCTTTTCCATAAGCACGCTTTCCATAAACACGTTCAGTTCCTGATGTTCTCCACGTCCATCCTCAAAGCTGGACTGCTTCAATCTCCTGTAAGTACATCTTCATGAAGAACCACCCTTCAGGGTCCTTCTACATGGCAAAAAAAAAAAGGATGCAACTCCTTTGTGCTTTCTTGATTCCCACTGACCTTACCACAATAGCCCAATATCCACCAAAACACACAGACAGTAATTGCCAATAATCCATTGGTATCCTTTTCCCATAATACTGTTTATAAGAGGAAAGAGATGCCAGGAAGAATATTCCAAGGAACAAAAATGATAGTTCTTTCATAGCCTGAATAAAAATGGAAGAAATACTTTCTAATGGGAAGAACAAATTAATTAGTGGACCTTGTCAAGCTCAAAACACCCCCTCTATAAAATTAAGATAAGTGAAATATTAACTTTGTCATTTTAAATTCATTTTCCTTACAGTCCACTGTGAAGACTGAAATATAAAAATATCCCATGAACACACATTCATAGCTCAGGTCTATTTTCCTATTCCTAGGGATCAAGGAAACAAGGAGTGTAAATCCATTACTTACTGACTTTTTGCAGACTTTTTTTTTTAATCATAAATCCCTTTCCTACATGACTGCTTGGGTTCCAGAATAAAATGCACATTTTCAGAACAATTCTGATCTGAGTGGGTCACGAGAAGGACCGTGAAGAGTCATAAATGGTAATGGCCATAAACCATGCTGGGTTTTATGCATCTGTTAAGGTAGATTGTCTGAGGTAAATCATGGCATCAGCTCGTAAGGAAAGATTTCATGTTTTAATCCTTGCTAGACATCAATACCAATAATTGCAAAGCTTGTAGTTTATCTATTTCTCTATGTAAAACAGTGGATTTCACCCTCTATATGCTGGGTGGGAGACTGAGTTCCCTAAAACATTACACACTGGGAGACTGTGCTCTAACATACCTTGCCAATTTTGCCTGAAGCTGTTTCTGTCAACAATAGAGAAAAGGAGCTATAATTTATTTCAATGGATGCTGGCTCAGATGGACACTATACACAAAGCTTTTGGGACTGGTTTTGATCACCCAGAGTTTGGTTCTGGTTGGGGTTTTTTTGTTTGTTGTTTTGTTTTTATTGTTGCTCATTTCTGCATTTCCTGTTTTTGCTGAAGTAAAGAACAGCTGTTCTCAGAAACTTACCAATTCAAAGCTGTGAATACAAAAGTTGCATCCAAATTTCCTTTTTCTTTAAGAGTGCAGGATAGATGCTGTCTCATTCAATGGAGAACAGAAGTTCATAAAAGGGAGGAAGGGGAGTCAGTCTCACAGTTCTACTAACCGTGGGAAGCAGTTATCTTCCTGTAAGTATATCTGGAATTTCTTGCTCGCCAGTAGAACAGATACTGTGGTAACATAGTTCACTCATGGAAGACTGTCCCCAAAATTGTTCTAGGGTCATTACAGTGACAACCCTGAGGCCACCTTAGTTAGCAAAGCTAGCATTTTTCCAGGACAATAAGACAAATGCAATTTCTTCACAATGTTTGTCCCTTGCACTGTGTTCTGTTACATTTGCAGATCAGTTGAGACACAGCACAACTGAACTGAATGTGCTCAGTGAACTTGCCCTGGTTTCTGGGGTGCTCAGCAGTCCAAAAATACCATGTTGTCTGCCCCAAATAAACCTTTTGCAAGATAAGTAGGAACGACAAGAGAAACGTGAACTCAGAGTAAGATGCACCACAGAAACACTTAGATTACATGTGCTGTAAAACCTGCCCAGAAATCCAGTCATGTGTCTGCTATGTGCAGACACATTGCCAAAACAGCCCTACAGTTCCACAGATACAGTTCCTACCTGCCAGCTTTCCAGCAGCAGGTCTGTCCAGGGAAACCACTGCACACAGGCAGCAGGATGCATGTTTGCCAGGAAGAAGAGAGATCCCCATTTGATCCTCCCTTGGTAAACTCCAGGAAGCAAATTTGGCGCTGTGCCTGCGGCTGGAGAGCAGAGCTGCTGAGCTTTGAAAACAAAAGGATCCAGCTTGGTGGCTGCAGGTGGGGAGGGCAGTGAGTGCACTACACACACCACTCATTGCTGGGGAGAGGTTTGCCTCTCTGACACACCAGAAAACCGGGGAGCACGACTTCTAGGTGCAGCACTTTGTGTTACTTCTGCTGTCTCAGACACTGAAATGAGCACTGCTGACAGCTGACAGGTAAGTCACTACCTGCATGCAAGTCAACTGCAACACACAGTGTATTTTCCCACACAAGTTAAAGACCCATTCAGAATCCCAAATAACAATTTACCTCAAAAGAATTTGCTCATTATGTGCTTTGCCTGGCCCTCATGGTCTTGCAAAGTCCTCTGAATAGTCGGGCCTGAAATAATCTCCTGCTGCCTGTAACACTGGTCTTTTTTTCTTTTCATGTAACTGCAAAAAGAAACTCCTTATTCACAAAGGATGAAATTATTAAATTCTAAAAAAGATAGAAATGAACTTTGACAGCAGTCTTAAGTGTGAGTCTTGTCTGCAAAGCTGTTTGACACACAAAAGGCAAGCAGGGAGCACAGATTCAAGGCTGGTCATTTTCATATGCAGTCACCATTAAGCTGACAGAGAGTAATCTGCTACCTCACTTTGTTATCAATGGTCCTTTGAATGTGTGGTTACTGTTACTTTTATGGAGGGATCCACTAAGCTGCATGTTCTCTTGACATGGACCTCCCTGTTTTAAACAAGGCATACATCTCAAAATTATTTAGATGTTTGTGGCTGACACTACTCAGTGGCATCACTTATGCCAGAGTGACTCAGATGAGCAATATGAAGACGGATAATCTAAGCAGCTGGAGTCCTGTATGATTAAATCTTTAAATCCATAGTGGTTCATCTGTAAAACAGCATCACAGTCATGACATGAAAACCAAGCTAGTGGTTAGCCAACAAAAGTGCACCACAGACCTCCAAAGGCCAAGTTTTAACTCACCTGCTTGTTCTAAACAGGATGATGAATGACAGTGAAAAAGGAACCCAGTCTCCCTTCCTTTAATGCCCTTCTTTGTTTAATAGCTGGACTGCCCAGCTACAATATTTCTTTTACACACAAAGCTTACTAACTCCACTCCAAACCTGAAGTATTAAAGCTATTCTCTCTGCTAACCTTTGCCTGGTGCACAAATTGCCAAAACAACCTCGCACCTACTACTGTGATGGAGGCACAATGCCTTGAAAAAAACACGGTCTGGAGCTGGTCAGAATGATTATTAGCACCAGTCACACTTGATAATAATAAAAGAGATAAGCTGTATTTAACTATCTTGTTGGTAACCATCAAGAAATCAAATGAGCTAATTACTATTTCCTTTCTTTCCCCACTGTTCTGCAATCCCTGGATGAATGCTGTGTAAACCAGAAAAATTTTTGTGGCCATCCTTTAGTAATTGACCTTTAGCTCTCCCCATTTCATTTGCCCTAAGTGTTAATTGACTTTGAAAAAGCAGTATATTATCCTTTTAGAAAAGAAAGTCTGATTTGTGCCCGCCAACATCTCACAGCATCAAAGCCCTGTTAAATCATAGAGCAATACAGCTGAAAATTAGTCTTCAGAAGAAATGGAAAGAGGGTGGGGGAAGGAAGCAGAATCCTTATTTATAGAGCTCCACTGCCATCTAGAGAGAATCTGCACCAGCCAGTTTTCTGAAAGAGAGATTGTTAGTCAAAATATTTCCATTCTGATGTTGGGGGAGGTAGGAACTCCACTCAGGTTCACTGTATCTATTATCTTTTTAACCAATTTCTAGTAATCTACACAAAAACAGCATATCCTGGAATATAATCTGCCACAAATTATCTGGAAATCATGGGAGCAAACTTTAAAGGCTCACTTATAAGCTCCCCTGAAATGATGTACGGTATCTGCACAGTTTTGTTTCAAAGAAGCTTCTTTGAGGAGCTAAGTATCTTTGTAGAAAGGTGCTTCATTCCTAAACAATTTACATTTTAAAGAACATGTTATCTCCTTGGAAGCTGCCTTTATGATATTGCTTGTCAGTAAGAAAGAAAGAATGTGCTATACAGGGTAAGATTTTTTTTTTTTTTACTCCTTCAAGTATATAAAATTTTATTTTCTTCATGTTTTATATGAGATCAGGAGGTACTCACAGAACACATTGCTAGTAAGAGTCTACTTTAATCTGACTGATTTAATTTACTGTGTCTCTGACCAAAAAGCCACAGAACTCCATTCAGTGTATGAGACAGGTCAGCTGCTATAAAAACTGGAGAAGTGTCCCTCACTGGGAGCAGCTAAACCAATTACAATCTCAAAGCAGCTGACACCTGGCTAAGTGCATCTGGAACAAAAGGAATTATTATAAGGTACAAGCAGCAACTAATTCAACTCTGTCATTAATGAACCTCAAAATGGAGGGTTCATTACTGCTGTGTCACAGAAACACTCCAGAGTGACTTGGGCTGCTCTTGGCCTCCATCACGTATGGATTTACCTTCTGATTAAAGAGCAGTGTGGGGCCTTTAACAGCGATCATCTGTCTACTGACTCTGGAAATTTCAAAACCAAGACCTGTTTGAGGACTGTGAGTCTGCCACTGTTAAAAAGGCAGCCAGGATATTTCTCATATCACAGCGCAGTTTGTGTTTGCTTCCTTTGTGAAATTCTATTGGACTGAAATATCTTAAGATACACAAAGTAGTAAATTAGTTTGTGGCTATCTCCTTTACCTAGCTGGTTAGGTTCTCTGTGGTTGCCCACTTTGGCAGCAGTAGTGACTTAATAGTGCACAGAAAATTATAATGGTAGCTAAACTTTGATTAAATATATGTTAAACATGATACATTATGTAATTATGAGAGTATCTGAATTATTTTTAATCTTACTTCCTGACTAAATACAGCACCTCAAAGCAGGTTTATCAGGGAAATTAGATCCATTTTCACTGAAATACACTGAATAGTTAGGTTTGCTAAGCCAAGAACTGCTTTCAGGGAGGTGACTGTAAGTCTTCTTGTTGCTATCAGTGCTGACACTGGTGATTCCTGGATGGAAGAACACAGGAGTTGTGAATGATGGGTTTATGAAGAGAGGGAGTCCAACACTTCTATCAAATACTAGGAAACAGAGCGCACAATACTGAATCAGATGCCTGACTGGATGGATCTTCCAGTCCAAATGTGATGCAAAATGCAGGAGGAATTTCTGCCAGTGAGCACAGCCAAGAGGCTTGTCCTGAGGAAATGCACCCTTAAAAAACATTTTTTCTTTTTTGCTGACAAATACAATTAAGCTGTGCAATTCAAGGGGAGAATGATAGCCATAAGAATAGTAACTATGAAAGTGCAAACACTTACACAAGGCTAGACTGGGCTTTTTGCTGTTACCCTGTTTCTTATCTTGTCCAGAGACCTTGAAGACAGTCCTGAAATAATGACAAAGAATAACAGCTCACCCTATAGCAATAATGCATTTAAACTGAATCAGATAAACATCAAAAACAAGAGAATTTTAGACAGAGAACTGCTTCTAGTGAAGCATAAGTATAGGGTTTCTTCACTTTCTTCTTTATTAGAGGCAAATAAATTCAGCCCATAATGCTTGCAACATAAAAACCAGCACTTCATCCGGTATATTTTACACTAGAAGTTCTTTTAGGTATTATTTACAATAGACAGGCTTGTTGCTATCAGACAAAAAGTACATCAGCTTGTTATAGATGGGAAGAGAACATCCATATTGTGAAAATTAAAAGATAGCATCTCTTCTGTGTCTAGAATTTATTGTGGAGTTCAAAGGGCATTGTAGAATTTCTGTTTGATTTGTACTTGCAACTGGATATAATAGGATAGGCTTCATGAAGATATGGATCTCTCAGCCTTTTCTGAAGGCTGTCTTAAAATATTATATTTCAAGGGACATAAATAAAACTCCTTTACAGTGTGACTGTAATCAGCTTATGTCACATCTTGATGTTTCTTTCCCCTGGCTTCCAGACTTTCTCTTCTTTTCTACTTTCTTTTTTACTGAAACACTTTATTTCTAAGGGTAAACTCTGCCCCACTTTTTTTATTTTTTTAATGATTGTTACAATAAGACCAAGCACCCTCCTTAAAGGTAACTGTCATGTCAGGATTCAGTCCTTGCTCAAAATGAAATTCCTAGAACATACTCATTCATGCTAGATATTTTCATTCCTTTTAGCAAAAATAAAGGCATACATAAATCTGTCTTCTTCTTTCACAAGTTCTTTTCTCACAGATTCATTGACTAAGAGTTCTTATTTGAGCTGGAGTGTGAATTAAGTAGGCTTCATATCAAATGCCAGGTAAAACACAATTACATTGCTGCAATGTAACACTTTATGATTTATAAGATCTTTATTTCTGTACAGATTTTAAATATTTTGAAGAATAGACTCGGTCTGCTCTGTAGAAAGCAAAATCTGGAGTTTGATGTTTTTTGTTGGATTTCTTCAGTGATCAATGCAAGGACTAAACCACAAGTCTGTAACTTACTTGAAGTTAAAAATTGCCATTCTCACACAACTGTCAGGAACCTGCCTTCTTAGTATAGAGTATCTTGAGCTTGATCTTGACAGAATATCATCTTAGAGGCATGTAACCATGACAATTGATATTAAAATCAAACCATCATACTCAGGAATAGCCAATATCATTATGTCCTATGATATATATATATATATATATATATATATATATATATATATACACACACACAATATACAGAAGAGCCTTGTAAAATGGAGACACGAATAAATAAACAGGGAACAGTTATGCTCTTCTGTTATTTACAAGTAAACTCTAGGGATAACCCCTCTAAATTTCTCTGCTTTTTAAAGAGCTGCCACAACCTTTTGTTCAGCCTTTTGGAGACCTGACTCTAAGCAGCATCCAGCTTCTCATGATTGCTGCAAATTACTGCCCTGTATTCACTCTAATATGTGAGACATAAGAGATGAGGTGCTTCGGAGCATAAAAACCAGTGAGCACACGGGAGCCAGAATGTACTTATTGACTGGAGGCAGACCCAAGTGGAAGAAGCTGACTTGTGGAGTACTTTAATATTAGTATTGATTTTGTTGACTTTATCAACACGAGAGAGGGGGAAATGCAGCAAAGCGACGAAATGTGCTGATCGTACAGAACGGGTGAGTCAACAAATGCACAGTGGGGAAGCAGTAAAATTCTCATGGATTTGGCTAAGCTAAAATCATGGGCAGATAAGTGGCTTACGAAATTCAATTTGAAAAAAAGGTAAGATACTGAATCTATGGATAAAATAACAGGAAAAGGGAACTCTGTTTTCAATGGACAGGGAAGTGACTGCTGAAAAACTCTGCTTTTTACCATTTCAGTGGAGAGAGCTGTGTGCAGTAAACTCAGGTTTCTCTAAAAAAAAGCTGCCTTCCTGCCAGCACTTTTTTTTCAACAGTTGCTGCTGTATGGTAAATAGCCAGTAGACAGTAGTAGAATATGTGAATTTCTTCAACTTTTGTCCAATTGGGTCTTTTTCATATTAAAAATGAGGGAAGAAAAAATATTTAAAAACATAAAAAATTAAAGGAGATTATGCTAATACCACACTAGATTAGGTATTATAAAAGTGACATTCATATTACATGTATCACTGTGATTACAAAAATGCGAGTTGGGAAAGTAGGATGCAAAGAAGACAACAAGGAGATGTATATTGGTTAATACTAAATACTTACTTAGGGAGTCTGAGGAACAGGGTGTACATTTGGAACACAGTGAAGAAGATTAACCACATCACTCTTACTGGCTTTACAAGAAGAACAAATCCCAAGATATTGTTGTGAATCCTGTAAACATACTGCTAAGAGGAAAAGGGAAAAATAAAATCCAAACCCTGACATCTGAGCTAGGATTTACTAAGGAATGCAAAATCCCAGAGCTGTCAGGATTATATCAGCAACTTTTGTACTACTGAGAGCTTCCAAGCACTGGTAACAGCTCTTCAACCCCTAACTTTCTGTGCCATGCCAGTAATAGTGAGGATCTGTTATTTTTGAATATTTTACTCATCAGTAGTACAGTTATAACTGTCACAAGATTGATTTCTGATTAACTTTCCATTGTAGCCTGTCTGCCTCCCCAGTTTTCCCCTCCTTCGTCCAATTCAGAAAGGTTAAAAAGGAAAAGAGACCTCCCAGAATTCATTAAGAAAAACTGAACTATCATTTCTCTGGCTGTCAAACCAATAGCAGCAGTCAGAATACCCACAGAACACATTTCCTCTCTCATACATGCCTCTCCCATTGGAAGAGGCAGCAGACATGATCACATCTTGAAATCTCAACAGTGCAACTAAACTGACTTGTAATAGAAATCAAAAAAAAAAATTAATAAATAAAAGACCTCAGTAAAGTACCAAACATGAAAATATTTGGGGAAGAAAGAGCTAATTAAGGCTTTACTCTGCTCTTTAGTTATTTTGGGGAAAAGCAGAGCATTTTTTTCTCCAATGATTTCCAGGTCACATGATTTCTAAGTTGAATTTTCACACAAAGGCGGGTTCTGTTTTTACTTCAAACAATGTAAAGCTTGTTTGGACCAAAAATACGCTATGAGAACTTTCCATTTAATGGGTAAATATTACCAGTAATGGTTTGTTGTGGTTTTGGGTTTTTTTGTCACAAGCCATTACAGTCAAACTGATCCCAAAGTCTACAATGCCTTTGTAATGGCTTCAGCATCACCTGACAGAAAGAAACAGTGAAACTTGGCCAAAAAGGCTGCTCATTTCTTTCACACAGCCAGAAGATCTTGGCAGCACACACATACTTGGAGTATTGCAAATTTCTTTAAAATTTTGTGGATAATAAGACTACTGCTAGAGGCAGAATACTAATTGCCTGAAATCAAAGTAAAATAAAAAGCAACCCTCACCGCTGTTAATTTGACAGCTGGTCATTTCTTCAAACCTGAGAAAGAATTCTTGGGCCGAGACAGCTTTTAGAAACATAAAAATGCACATTCCTGTAGGAAGCAACAGAGCAGCAAAGCTTTGAGGATGGAACCTGGTCTTTATTTAATAGACTGGCAGGTATAGGAGAGAAATCCAGCCCACGTGCAAATGTGCCTGCAGCTACTGAGTGCATCTGCAGCTCAGAAGGGTTATAGATCTCCACACAGGACTCTGATCTAAAGATAACCCTCGATTTAGAATCTAATGGGGGAGGAGTAATAATGTGTAAATAATTCATAAGAGTCTTAACTGGTATTTCTTTTGTGTGGCAAGAGCCCATTAGCATTACGGGTGGTCACCTGTTTTTTAATCACAAAAATGGTGATTATAGTTGGTGTTATAATTGTGCATTATATCAGCTGCCCAGGCCTGACACTCTACAACAATCCAGTGACAGATTCTGCAACAGCATTTACAGCCACACAAATAGCACAAATATTTCCTCCAGTTGAAGCAGTAAAGGCATCTTACCTTACCCAGCAAGAATATGTTGCACAATACCTTAATTCTGAGATAAAATATGCCCACGTTTTCTGCCCTCTGTAGTCCATTTGGTTTCCAAATCACTAATTACAGGGTTAGGTATGATATAATTCAGGGGCAGCTGATCTTACTGCTTTTTCAGATTAAGATGCTTTCACAGCAACAGTGAAGGAATGGTATAGCAGAGTACATCTATGCACATTTTCATCCACCCCAATATTAAATACAGAATTTACTGGTGTTATGAAGCCTGCTCTCTAAGCATCATTCTGTGGATATGTTGTAACCTGTCAGTGTCTGTTTTAAGCCCATACTTAGCTTTTTCTTAACCTTTCAGAAAACACAGAAGTGGTAGTTTAATGCCAACTAAAGGTACAATGTTAAAGCAGCTCAGGGAGAGGTAAAGCCAAAAAAGCAGGCAAACCTGGACCTTGCTTAGGTAAGTTTACTCACTGCTCTCTGGTGTTGACCATCTGGTTTCAGAAGCAGCAGTTTTGTGTAAATACAATTTCACTCAGAGTGTAAAATACACATCACCAGCTTTGCCTCCAGTCTGAAGTCCCAGCTAGACAGAATGGGAAGTAGCATTAGAAGAATATTTAAGGTATCAATATATTCTTCCCCCAAATGCAATCATTTGTGTTAATGCAGTAACTCTGCGTATCCACAGTGATGGAAGCACACTGAAGGGTTCTACAGACCAATTTACAAACAATGCCCCAACCCTGCTCAAAGACCCCATAAATGTACAGATAACTAAATCCACGAGCATCTCCAACTCACTTGCCTGAAGTTGTGCGTGTGCCTAACAGCTTGTAAGAGCTGGGCCTGAACAACAAATTGCATTCCTTCTGCTTCTGTGGCTGAGCACGGAACTGTTTCATCCCCAGCCATCAACACGACGCAGCCACTCAGGCGGGAGAGTGCCTGACCTCGGGATACTACAGGAGAATTGCAGGTGGGGTGATTAAAATTACTCAGACAGAATGAGTTTTAAAATGTGAAGCTTATAAATTATCTAGTCTTGGCAGTGCCACGGGGACAGGCTACACAGCAACTTTCATACACCTGCTCTCAGTTCCACTCAGATGTGGTTGGAAGGTAAAAGTTGGAATCTTCGCATCAGCCAGAGGAGAAAGCAGAGGGGTGAACTTCCTGCCAGCACCTTGATAATGAGGGCACAGAATTCCCACACCGTGGGAATTATCAAGCTAAAAGCATTTCTTTTAGCTACAGTCTTCATTGCGTCCAAATTAAAAGGATAATTTTGTCATCTGACTGCCGGTGGAAGCAAAGTGCCCGAGTGCCATCTACTGGCACCAGCCTTATCTCAGCCACGAGGAAACAGCAAGTAAATCAATGTATTTTCAGTGGTTCCTTCAGGACTTGGCTCTTGGCAGTACCAAGCCAAAAAGCCCACACTGGGCTGCACCACCAAGGCAAGTTCTGCCTACAGCAACGATATTAAAAGGCATCAAGAAGCAAAAAGACTCTGATCCTTCCTGACATGTACTGCCAACTTAGCAGGGAGAGCCTAAGTTCTGACAGAAAACCAAAAGCAGCAGCAAACTGCAGACCGAATATCTGCCGGCAGCTGCAAAACCTGAGGCAGGTTCTACCCAGCTAGCACACAAATCCAGCAGAACAAAAATGTATTAATCAGCCTGAAGAGTATTTTCTCTCAGGATAACCAGCACTTTTTAATATACACTCATGCTGTGTGTTTTTATGACCTGCATCTCCACATAAGTTGGTGAAGCCTTCAACTCACTGTTTTCTTCTGAAATTATTAATTAATTCTAAGGCATGTTAACTTAAGGGCACTATAAATTCACTGGCTATTTTGGCCCAAAAGAATTTCATGGCAAGGAAATCAAGTGCATACTTTTTTTTTTTTTTCTGGTATTATTCTTCTGGTATTCCCTAGATCTTCCTTAGAAGATAATTTTGTATTTTGTATTAGGCCTTTATTATCTAGTAATGAAGGCTTGCTAATTAAATTGGGATAAAATTGCATAGGTAAATTCTAATTTATGCTTTTGGAGCTTTGTTTAATTCCTTTAGTTAAAATGAAATCACTTTCTCACTATTATCTGATATTACATAAGAATAGAAAAAGAATATCAACTCCTCATATTCAGCTGATTTTCTTCTATTGAATTTGGTCACTTATTGCATTTCCCTGAGAAACTTTTTTAACCACTGTAAGCTGATCTGAAGGCAGGAGGCAGGGGGAAAGGATGTGTAATTTCTGTGGATTCAGCTGCTTGAAGGAGTCCACTTTCTGCAGCTCACTAAATCTAAGAATGTGGATTTTCTAAGTAAGATCTATCAGACTACTGCAGTGATGTGGGCTGAAATTATCATACCATTAATATCTAAATACCTTCGTTTTCTCAGCTCTTCCAGCAAATCATTCCTTTTGAAAGAAGAGATTTATTGTCATGCAATAAATGTGCACTACAAACAATAAATGTGCACTACTTTTGCACTACAAAAGCTGGATTTATGGAGAAAACTTGATAAAAAGGAACAGATAACTTTTGTAAACTTCAGAAAAGCATGTTTTAGTATCACATATTATGACTGGTATCCCGGATTCTATACTTTTGTACTTCAGAAGAGAAATTTAGAGGGACATTTCTCCATTGGGCACTGCTGAAACTCAGCCATTACACATTCCCTGACCTAATGTAGGTATTCAGTGTGCTGCAGCACAGACTTCTCCAGCCATGGAGTATGTTTGGCAAAATAAGAAGCTCTCTGATAGGGCTGAAGAGGAGCTCCACATGGGGAAAAAGAGGTCCATTAAAAGGAGTTTCTTATCATTTGGTTTTTTTTCCTTTTCTTTAATGGCAGTTATTCACAATGCATCATGAAAGTGAAAAGTCACTGTAAATCCTGGAAAGAGAGATATTAGAAGGCAAGTGAAGCAGTCAGGGGCAAAGATAAAGATACCAAATCCATTTCATCTCCACATGCATGGAATGGAAACAGATATGGGCTTACATGGCATGTGTGTTTACACGACAGCACAGAAAATTTAGGGGTTTATAAATTAACTGTGATTTGACGCCAGAAGAATCAGACATGCCAACATAATATAATCCATCCAACTGAACCCAAGTAAGCATACAAAATTACTTATAATATAATAAAAGTAGTAAGACCAGATGAAGAAGAATTCAGCAGGAAAGTAACTCTTAAATGTAATTCAGAGCCATTACAAGGTTGTTTCTACAGTCACCTGTTCTTTTGAGGGAAAGAAAAATGCTGCATTTTCCAAGTGTCTAATTACAGCTGTTCACAAAGCTGATTACAAATTAATATCAGAAGCTCCAGTTTCCTGAAAAATAGAAAATTCATGGACAAGAGTGTTATTATTATAATTTGTGGTGTTCATGTGTATTTGGCTGCACTACCAACATATCATGTCTTGCAGAAATCCTACAGAATCAGACCTAGAACCAAGCACTTATAGGAAGGGAGATCATTTCCACTACAAGCTGAGTCTACAAGAGACCAAAAAATAGATGCTAGAGGAAACACAATATGTGAACATACAATCAGAAGCAGAAAAAAGAATAATTTATATTGAAGTCAGTCCCAGGCTCTACTTGCAGACTTTTTTTTTTTCAGCTAAAAAAAGGGCACATGCCTTGGCTTCTGCTAAAGGGTTGTAAATAGCATATGGGTTATCTCAAGCAAAAAATCACACAAACATGACAACTGCAAATGACATCACAAAATCCAATGCAAGGTTGCTTACCTCATCACTTTCAGAAGATGAAGAAGAAGAATCACAATTTTAAGATCCAAATCTTACTGAAGTCCCTC
Source organism: Chloebia gouldiae (assembly GCA_003676055.1). NCBI lineage: Eukaryota > Metazoa > Chordata > Aves > Passeriformes > Passeridae > Chloebia > Chloebia gouldiae. The sequence goes on along the minus strand of QUSF01000048.1, from coordinate 34,976 downwards.
TCTCTCCATTTTCCTCTGCCAACAAAACCCAGGGGAAATCTGCTCCTGTACTAAGTTCTTAGACAGCACTAAATACTACAATGACATTATTATATGGCTTTAAATAATGTTGATGATAGTTTCTAAACCTCTGCATATAATATAATAAGACATAACAAGTCACTGCATTTTTTATTCATTCCATGCTCTGCTATAGAAACTAAAATCTTTCCACACACACATTGAGCCCAAAACATATGCAAACATATACTCAAGGATTTTTCAAAAACTGAATTACCATAGTTAAAAAACTTAAAAATAAAGAATGATTTTGAAAATGGATGGTACTACTCTTCTAAATCACATTAACAAGTAATAAGTGTCAAGGCCCTGCTATAACTTGGTACCAAAAGAGCGTTATATACAATTGCCTTGGATTAATGGATATTTTATGCTAAAGGATAACTTCTAATTCTGCTGCATGAAGCACATACTTGCCATTCACTGCAGACATTAGGAGTGTTGGTTAAGATGTATGAATGGAAACCATCCAAGGGAAAAAAAAAAAAGTCATATAACCTTAAGTGAATCCACACTGGACATTGGAAGTAAAACTGTGAAGTTTCAAGAATAACCAGTAGAACTCAGAGGTAAATGAAAATAAATTTTGAGTATTTTTGTGTCTCAGTAAGAAATAATATTTATAGGGATGTGTCAATTCAATCTATCACTACATAAAACAAATCCTAGGAGGGAGTAAGGAAGGATTTTCTCAAAATAGCATCCTAGTTTGTTAAACACAGTATGGCATGACCCCATTCTCATGTAGCCCAGTAAAAAACAGATTCTAGTAGCAGTGGGAGGTATATGGAGTATGAGATTTCCATTTTTTCTATGAGACTCAATATATAAAAAAATGGCATTGGATACACTTTAAAAGGGCAAAGCCCATCTTCTTTATTTCCATGCTCCCTCAGCCTCTGCAGTTTTTCAAGTCTTACAAACAATATCTAAAAAGACAGTGAAATTTCCCTTGTGAAATATGGGAAACACAGAAGCTTTTTCTTCACCCCAAGCACAGTCACTGGGATCCAACAGGGCAAGTCCTGAAAACATGACTTTGAATAAAACATCACAAGTAAATAAGGGCGCAGTCACAGGCTGTGTCTATTAAAAGTATGCACTTAATCTCCACTCCAGGATAAAACATGTCTCTGCACCACCCCTTTTGCATTCCCTATTCCTTACATTTCTAATCTGTATTCCTCCTTAGGAATTTCCTGCCTTATTATTTGGAATTTAAACATTATTTCTTAGCCTGCCTGCTTTTACTTGCTGCTTGTTGAGGCACTGTCCTTGCAGGGCTCCAAGCTGTGCACAAGGGAATATTGAGGAATTGAGGACTGTGCCATTGAAAGGAGGCAGCAGGATGTGGTCAGGGTCAGGGAGCTGGGGCAAGTGTGGGCCACTCTTCCTGAGACTAGAAGTGCCAGGAGCTCTGAAAAAGGAGCACAGATTTTATTAAAAAAAAAAAATCACCAGGCTTTCAAACTAGCAAAAGGCCACCCCTGTATTAAGATGGACAGACACAGGGTGGGCTGGTAAATCCTTTCCCATCTTAGCTCTGCCCTCAGTGCCATTTCTTGCCAAAAAACGCAAGAAATCTCTGGGTGACTCTGATTCCATTCATTCCTCTGAGCCCTTAGGGAAAACATTTTTCTTTCCATCTCTTTATCCCAGGCTGCCCACCGGCCTCTGCACACAAATCCTCAACATTTTATCCTCTTTCAGTAACTTGTATTCTGCTTCATGTTTATCAATAATCAATCCCTCAAGGAAGGAACATTACCATTTTTCCTCCTTTGTCTACAAGGAAGAATACAATTCCTGGTGTTACAAAAACAACAGTAATGTTCTGATTGCATTAGTTTGCCACTATTTGCCTAGAATAGAATCAGCCCCTCAAAAAAATGTTATTTTTTTGAGGATGGAAGGGACAGAATGAGTTTTAACCATATTTGACATTGGCCTGCATCTCCCATAACATCATTTCAGAAAGCTTTGGATTCAATCTGGGCTATGGCAATGCTCCCACAGTTGAAGTTTCTCTTGCATAATTCAGAATTTCCTGGGTATAAGATTTACAGATAAAAAGTTTCTTCCATGCATAAATACTACAGCAATCACTGCTCCCTCAACATCTGTTTTTCCAATTTGCTTTTTTTTTTCCCTCACTCAGACCACATCTTGCCTGTATAGGTGAAAGAGAGAGATGACATTATTGTCATCTCCATGAAAGATGCAAAAACATGCTACAAAGCTAAAATACCTTACCCCTCCTGTCTGCTGAGTTTCACATTTGCTAATGGCTGATACAGAAGCAGGTGCTGTTCCAAAGCCACAGGAAAGCACTGAGCTTGCCATATGACAATAACGCAAAGGCCATAATGCAAAGCTGTTCGTGAGAGAGCAGGATGGGAAATTAAACACCTGTAATTAATTTCCCTCACAGAACATCCTCTGGCGACATCTGCACAAACCTCCCTGAGTCAGAAACCCATTTGTGATGTTTTGCAATTGGTTCAAAAGGCAGCTTTGCTCTGCAGACTGACACTGGCAACAGCAATTAAATGAAGATGGAATGCAAGGTCTTGCTGAGCATCCTCTGCTGGGGGGTAGCCCAGCCACTGTATTTGGGAACTTCACGGAGCTTTTGTATTGTTTTGGTTCGTTTTTTTTCTTGTTTTCCTTACCAATTTGTAAATTGTTCTGTTTTACTTGCTTCCCCTTTCTTTAAGACTGATGTTATCAGTATCAAAATAATAATAGTATATTCATTTATTCATTTCTGAATGCTTCTAGACCCATATCCCAGAATTTCAGATAGTGTTGTAATAGAGACAAGGAAAAAACAGGGATGCTTGACATCTAATATAGTAAGAGATGCTAGCTTGAAATAAGTGAAGAAATGTACCATGCATGTATTTTTCAAATATCTAATGTAACTGCATAATAGAGAATTGGAATTAGGTGGTTTTCTCTGTCTCTTGTCTACTACACCTTTACAGAGGAGGAATGCAGTTTGGAACATTCATCTCCTCTGCAGCTGTTATCCTGCAGAGATTTTCCAGAAGTGGAACTAAGCACAAGTGACCAGATAGGACCAATTAATCAGACCCATTCATGATAAAACATCAAAATTACACTTTCAGGGTACACCTAATTTGGCATCCAGATTAAAATTCAGATTAATTTAATAATTAAAAATCAAAATCAACAACATCATTGAAATCCTTATTCATACAGCAACAAGCCTAATGTACTTTCCTGCAGCACAAATCACTGGAAGAACAAATCCCCAGCTTGGATGACAAAACAAATTAAACTGACAGACTAACCAAAGGAGATTTCAACAACCTGCTTGGCCACCTGATTAAATATACTTCACTGTCACAAGGAAGTTTTATAACAAAAGTGTTCAGCAAGATTGGTAGCTTGTATAAAGTGGTCACAGTAACCTTCCTTGATCTTCTGCCTTCTCATTTTCTGATACTGCCTAATATACAATTTGCCTGTTTTAGTAAACTGAGTTCATTAGGATCATGCTTTCAACATTTTTTTTCCAGAATAATCCCTAAGCCTTTTTCTTGATCAGTGTGGTAGATGATTGTTTCATTTAGCAGGTATTCCCCAGATTATTTAGTTTCTTCTACTTTTAATAAGCTTACATTTCTGTACATTGAACTCTATCTGTCTGCTGTTGGCCTAGTCTCAAGAGAAACACTTCCTTCTAATATTGATTGCACTATGCATTATTTGTTTTGCCTTTAATCCTGGCACATGGAATCCTGGAGGTTTTGTTTTCAGTATTCTATTTCAAGTCAGCTTGTGTGATGTCAAGAGAACTGGCTCATCCAGTTCAGAAAAGAAATAAATGCTTTTGGAAAAATATCGTAGCTTCCATATGATTTTAAGTGTTCCTCAATAACTAAAAAAAACATAAGAACTATAAATTACATATTGCCATAAATAATCTGCATAATATCAACAGTCAGAAAAACATGACCTTGAATCCAGCTCTCACTTAGGAAGGAGGAACATGCTTGAGACAGACCTGCTTTGAGGTCCTTTCCAATCTGTGTTCTGAGTTGCTAAAGCCTTGGAAACACATGCACTTACACATGCCAGTAGCCCTCCTATAGAAAAATGAAAAAAAAACAAAAATCCTGGAGGTGACTTCCACGCGAGATATTTTTATGTCTGAAATCTGGTTGATTTGTTTTCCATTAACATAACTTCACAAAGGCACTTAAAGCACTTTAAAACTCTATGAATTCCAAAGCTTTGTAAAACACATGCATCATTGTGGTGGTGCATCCCAGGTACCTTGCAGTGACTCTTTGTGTCTGAGAGCACACACCTGTGCATTTGCTGTGGCAAACACGGGAGAAATGCTGCTCTCTCCAGTGTTTAAGTTCTTTAGATATTTAAGGAGGTTAGGCCTGTAAGTAAGTTTAACTTAAGTCACAAGCTGAGCTAAATGCTGTTAAGTGTTGTTCCTTTATTAAATTGTTAAGTTACAACTGAAGTACTGTTGAGTGCTGCTGTTGGGCCATATTCCTTTTTATCCTTGCCCTTTCTCTCCCTTTGTCACATGCACCTAAACACACACACACAGATAGTTTTCTGTTTATTGTTGCTTGGATTGACTGACTGGATTTTATTTCTTGCTTTTTCCCTCGGTGTGCCTTAACCCTGTAGTAAGTAGCAGAGTGAACATTGCCAACGAGCCTTTTCGTGCTGTCACTTAATATTAAATCCCTTCTTTTGCCAAGACTCTTGCCAGTCATTCTTTAAGCAATCTCAAGCACTCCTTCTCAACAACTATATTTAAGGAAAGGTTGTTAATTTAAACAGGGCAGTTTGCTTTCAAAATCAAGGTTTTTAACACACTCACAATTGCTGAGTGACACAGCTCCATCTGGATGTTTCGGTTTTGAATGCATCTACATACATGGCCTAATAGAACATTCTTTTTTGAATCACAGCCTCCTTTACAACTCATACTTCAGCAATATTTCCTGATATGATGAAGCAGTTGCTCATCTATTTTCTGAAGGGCCTTGTTTAGCTCAGTGACAGCACTGATTATGTACAAAATTATCAGTTATCTGATATTATCGAGCAGCACCATCTTCATACATATTTACAGAAAACTCTCTCTCCCTGGCTGTTCTGCTTGCTTCCACAGAATTAGTGTGTTTACTTGAATACTGCCTTTTGAAAAACATCAGAGAAATCAGTTCTATGCAAAATCATTGTGACTAGGCTCTGTGAAAGCTACAGAAGGGTTTATGCTCCAGCAGCCACCTTAGCAGGGCTTGAATTATGAACAGGAACTCTGCCCTAGTGGCACAAAGGAGCTGGCACAGAAGCATGTCACTCTCCCACTGCTCTCCTTCGTCCCTCAGCCCCCACTGGCGTGGTTTTCCAGGAAAGGAGGGCAAGTAAGGGCAGTCAGTGGTATTCCAAAAGCAGCTTTAGTTCTCCGTTGGTTTCCTGCCAAGAAATCTGCAGGGTCAACAGGGAATGTTGTTAGGAAGGCACAATGCTTAGAGCTTGGGGTTTACGCTTTACTGAAGTGTGAACTTTGTTAAACATTTAGAATATGTTAAGAAATACACTAAGCACAGAAAATGGGTATCTGCACTGAATATTCCTCTCACTCCTTTAATAATGGACTGTATCGGTGTAAGTTTACTTTCCTCCTCAAGAAATTCCCTATCTTTCTATTTCCACATTATTATCTGCTTCAATTGTGAAATTTATTTCTTCATTACTCTCATTCTGGTACCAGCTCTCCACAAGCTGATTCCTATTAGAGAAATTAGGGGATTCTTTCCTTTTCAGTGACCTGTACATCAGTTTACATTCATAAATGTCTAAATAAAAGAAGCAATGCCTCTATTACAATCTGAGACTCTAAGAAGCCAATTCCTTCAATAGCTTCTTCAAGGAATGTATACTGTCTCAACTGCAAGATCCATAATGGTTTCCTGGAAGTGCTTCAGGCTATAGAGTCTTTACCAGATTAACTGCAAAATTAAATCTCAAATTAAAGCTACTTTGGAAATTCTGCTAGCATCTTCATCAAGCTGTGGGAAATACTAGGCATTTCCAGGGATTCTCATGTTACATTTAGGGAGAAGACGATCATTCTGCACAAATCAGACTATCATTCTGTGCAAAGTGTTGAGATTGAGATTAATCACACTCAACCAAGGTAGCAAAGGTAGATGTGCAGTAACCATAAGCTCCCTCCCTAATCCTTGAAGATCACTGGCAGAAAGCAATGCAGGTTTTCAAAGGAATGAATGACTTTTAGTGTCCTCACCTCCTCTGAGTGACTACAGAGAGATCTGACAAAACAACATTCTCCTGTTGTGCATATCAGCATAGCACTGAAACTTCAGTAGCAGGAAGGTCCAAGCTCTTCCTAACTATCAAATACTGCTCCACTAGATAAAAATTTCTCTCTCAGCATCAAACATATCAGGGGATCAAATATAACAACCTTACCCAGCTAATTGACACCGTTTGCATGTAAAAGAGCTATGACCTGTACAACAGCCAATAACTGTTTGTCCTAACCTCATTTTGAGCTCCCATCCCCTTTGCAGAGCTCATCATAACAGTTATACATTTGTTATATTATACTATTGTTCCTAACTTCATTTAAATACCTGCATTTGGATATAAAGGCTCAGGTTCCCCTTAAAACCTTTGCCCGTGGCACTTGCATGTAAAAGGAGGAATGACTTTGCCCAGGTGTTTATTCAGGAAAGTGCTGAAAAAGATCAAATGTAGTTAATTGTAATAAAACCTTACAATCATTAATGCCACTTGATGTTCACGGTGAAGTGGACCCATCAAGAAGAAAAAGTGGTGGTGTGTCCACACCCTTGTAAAGAAACAGAATGACTATTGTAAATCAGCCAAGCTTCAATAGCAAAACCAGCAGCATAAGTGGCTCAGAGCAGCACACTAGCTTATCTCATCCTGTTTTAAATTCCCTTTTTTTCAAAACTTTAACTACAATTTCCAGCTGTACAAGGTTTAAACTGCTTACTGTAACACAAAAATCACCTTCCTCAATGTATAATTGAGGCATTCAATAAATGAAGCAAGTAATGGAAAACTGAGCGCTGTATGCAACAGTAAATATTTGACTGGTTCTTCAAAATCAAAATGTAGCATTTCAATATTTACTTGTACTCAGAATTGCTGATGGTTTCCCTGCTGTGCAGTAAAAGAGAAAAATTATAAGTGCATTCATAATCACTTGACCTTCCTTCTAAAAAATTATATTTGCCAAAATATTTTCTGTATTCTCATTGTTTGTGAAATAGAAAATGTAAATTGCAAACACATTTGGAAGAGCTACTGGTTTGAAACAGCATCTCAAACTTTGATTTTCCTATCTGCCTTCTGCCCTAGAGCCAACAGCAATTTCTCACTGTGACAAGACAGATCTGGAGTACTCAAACTATAGCAGCGTGAGCTATCATCAGCACTTGCTGAGCATCCATCTGATGTTAGACACAGTTCCTAGCACGTTTATTCTGCACTGGCAATCCTAAGAATAACAGGGGCTGCCTGCAGATGGCTCTTGGGTTTGTAACAAAAATGAGTCCTCTTGTTTCTTACTTTCACTGGTGTAAAACCCATGGAAGACAGAAAAAGGTATCTTATCTCTTTAACTATGTGGTCTCTTTGATGCCTCGTGAAGGCTGCCCTAGAACAGAGGCTAGACAGAGCTAAAGAATAAAGCAGGGATTTGTTAGGAGGCCTCAATGGATCCACCTTGGGCAGCACAAGAGCCCAGCCAGGGCTGCACCCCAGGTGAACCCAGAATGGTCACAAAATGGATGTTCAGTCACAGGGTCTCACACTTTTATAAGTTCTGGTTCATTGGCATTTTGGAGCTAATTGTCCAGTTATAGCTTTAGCTTATGAAGTCCCATCCTCCTTGTTTTTCTCTCTTCAGTCCACGTTGTTTGTGCTCTCAGGCCTGAGATCTGGATCAGTTGTCCCTGGTCCCCAGCTAGAGAAGGAATTGTTTTGTCTCCCTGCTCTGTAAGAGAGCTCCCCATGCCCTCATATGAAGCTCAGACAGAGCTTTACACACTAAAGCAGTACAGCATCTGAAAAATATAAAAGCTAAAACCTGAGGCATCGTCTTGATAGCAAAACATCACCATACACAGTGATAAGAATACTGCAGAATATCACTCCATTTTTATCATTCAAAATCCTTGGAAGAAATCTCATCTCAAATAGTAACGATAGCCTGCCTGCCCAAACCTTTCTTCAGAATTACATATCTATTTAATTCAAGCAAGTGACACAAAAATTCACTTCATTTTCTGTCCCCCACCGGTCAGGCACACAACTGGTACCAAATTATGAATCTCATCTTCATCTCAACCAGGGAAGTGAACTAGGCAATGCACTCTTCCTAGGATTGGTAGTATGATAGAGTTTATTTTCTTTTGAAGGTTCAATCTGAGTCTTATTCTGAAATACTTTATAAATGAGGAGGCAAGACCTTAGTTATGCCTGAAAGCATCTCTTCAGCATTATCTGATGTATTTTCACATCAAACCTTGAGTTTTTCACAGTGAAAAGTGAAAAGAGAGGGCTGATTTTTTTCTCACTTTGATTGCCAGAAGTTAGACCAAGTGGCTAAGCAAGACTTCCAGGCAGTCCTTGGAGCCACTGTTGAGAACCATCCATGTCCAGAGGGCACTCCGTCCCATTCCACAACAATTGTCACAACACAGAATTGCAGTCACCTGTCTGCTCACCACTGAATAAATGAAATAGATGCTTTTTGTCATAACTAAAGAAGAGGAAGGCATCGTAGAGAATGTCTCTGACCAAAGCAAATCATGGAGTACCTCAATGAAAGCAAACCTCAGCCTGCATTTGTGGAATAGTGGCTACAGCAAAACAGTAATTCCTGGCCTAACTGAATATCAACAGCTAGAGTGTTTTAGAGAAAAATAAAGAATATATTATGATTAAGTACAACTATGCTACAGATATTTATGTTCTGCTAAAGATAAAATTATATACAAATGCAACAGTATTTTTTTTTCTCTATGATCAGAATACTCTTTAAAAAGCTTTAGGAAGGAAAATGTGTTCTTTTTCAAAAGCTTGGCTGAAACCCTGTCTGAAAAGCATTAGCCCATCACTTACCTGAGAGACTAGGTTTTATGGATGACTATGAAAGGAAAAGATTTTATCAAGCCTAATTTTATATTTTCCACCTTTGTCAGCTTGCATGAGTAACTTCCATCCCCTTTTGCATGGCTTTCAATATATTAAAAATAATGAATAAAGGAGTGTCTAATGGGAGAAGTCAAATATAACAAAATAATTAAATTACTAAGTATGCAGAAATCTCTTGCTTTCCAGATCTATGAGTTAAATATATGGCAATTCAATTTCCTTAAACACTTGACAGAACCTATTTCGTATGAGATTTATTTGCTAACAGGCTTTCAGTCACATTAAGTGCTCACAAAGTGCACAGGAGCTGTATTTTACTGTACAGCCCTAATTGAGCTGTCTGGGCTAAAGTAGCTGAATGTTACAGAAATGTTTATTATACAAATCCATTTACTCTCAAACTAGAAAAGGACATTCCTGTACATTTAAGTGCAATTTATCCTACAAAAAAGAAAGCAAAAGATCTTTTATCACCCTCTCAGATCAGTGAATTATGCTCATGGACTCCTTTTACAACTCAAAATCTGATTTCGCTCCAAACTGCAGAAGAGCAAAGTCTCAAATGCCTCTCAGTTATTTGTCAATTACATGTAATATCTCCTTCTCAACAAGAAGTATAACTTAGTGAATTGCAGCATTCCATAGCTACCTCAGCAGCACTCTCTGAATGGGGAAATAATATACTTTTTTTTTCAGTAAACATCTTGCTGCCCATTTTTGCTGTTTTTCCTGTAATTTCATTTAGCATTTGTTTTTCCATTTCAGTTGAGCATCTAGCCATCCAGTTTGAGCTACATGCTTAGACACTCAAAAGTTACACAGAAAACAAGAAGTAAAAAATCCTAAAACTTGCATGTGAAACACAGCTGTGGCTGAAATGTCACACATCCCCAGAATCCATATCTATGTATCCCATAGGTTTTCCTCATGGCAGCAAAGGAGGTAGATGATGGAAATCAACTTCTGTCAAACAGGAGATTAAAATCCAACTCTGTTACAGAGTAGGGATGCATTGCAGGACCCAATTCAAGGGGTAAAAGCTGTAGCAAAGGTATTTTAGATATAAGAACCTTAAATAAAAACTTGACCTGTTGTCCTCATCTCCAAATACTTCTGTAACTTCTTATTTAAATAAATAAATGGTCTGAAAACAAACAAACAAAAAAGCCCACAAAGCAAAACAAAACCACAACACAAAAAAAAAATATTTCTGTTGAAACCAAGCTTTTGCCTCACTCTGGTCCTACTTAGGCAACCCCAGGCACTTTAACCTGAAAAGACAAAAGGACAAAGAACACTGATGAAAAGCAGAGTCTGAGAACTGTGTTCATTTGTAACCATAAGGATCTAAAATAAAGTAATGTAAAAACCACTTTTTTAGTAGGTCTCCTTCCCTACACACCAACACTATAATTATAGGCACAGATATTAGATCACAAGGTGGAAAGCAGCTTGCACACAGGATCATAAAGTAGAGGAGACCTCTGCTCTCCTCTCAAATCCTCTTTCCCACCTCTGCTTTTCTACCTATCTGATTTGATTTCATTTACTTTGCTCAAGTGTCCTCTGATTACAGCTCAGTGTCTACACCAGAACTGCACCTTGAGTGACTGATTTTTCCCCCTCTGTCCATGCATTTAATTTTAGTAATTAAAAATTCATCTTTTCAGATATTCCTCTATACTGATAATGAAGAGGCAGTGACTTTGATTGATAGCCATTGTCATGGAAACTGGAGGATGAAATTTTTTGTGTGAGTTGAATTTCCTTGAAGGAAAGCTGGGTAGATAATATGCTCCAAACTATCACAGAGACATATTTTTGCCACATGCCACGTTGCTTAGAAAGATGGTACAAATACCAGTGATTGGCACAATGAAGGAGATTTGCTGCAGCCATCTCAATTCCTTCTGCATCTCATTTGCTCTGGAACATATCATCTCCTCAATATTCCTTGACCCTCCTTGGTGGCACGACATATCATCAGAATGAGCAATAAAACTACAGTGAAGCAAGTTGCATTGCAGAGAAATTAAGAACGGAACTGAATCTGATGGAATTCAAGATAATGATGAGATGTGTCAGCAAGGAACAGTGTCACAGGGTCTTCACAAGATGCAGATGTATGTGAAACAGAAAAACTTCATGGGCAGCATCTCAAATCCCAGCTTGGAAATCGTTAAGATAATTCTGACACATGCTGGTGCCAGCAAAAGTTTCAAAAGGGAGAAAACATGAAAGCTGTCTTCCTCAAATATTAAGAGGTGTGAGTTAACTCAGTGGATTTGAAAGCATTTGAAGCTGAAATCTACCATTCAGCTTTCCTTTAAACAAATGGGGAAAAAAAACCTAAATACAAGATTAGTCTCCAGTAAAAAAAGAGAAATCCTGCACAAAAAATTCTACTTTGTTGAACACATTTCTCAGATCTGTTTTTATTAATAATGTTAAACAGCATGACTTTCCATCTGAGACCAATTTGGTAATTTTTTCCTTCCCTCTTTTCAAGGCTGGACAGGAAACACCTCCTAATCTTCAGTAAAATATTGCCTGGGATTATTTGAATCTTACTTCCAAGTGGGTTTAGCAAAAGTGATGTGAACCACTTAATATATAAGACCTAGGTGATCTTAAACATCACAAATGCTAAACTAAATGGTAATTAGTAATAACACTTAAGACTTCAGGACAGATCCCCCTGAGATTAACAATTTAGTTGAAGTACATATTTTCAGGAAAAATTGTAGTGTTGGTTTGGTTTTTTTGAACACAGATTAACAGTTTATTATGAAGAAAATAGCATAATCAAGATGTATTCCATGAAATAGAGTGTGCTGAGATACACTAAAACTTCTACTCAGTATTGCTTTTGCTAATTTTAATATAGTCTTACTTTAAGGTTATTGATTTAATAAAGTGCCCTCTGCCATTTTATGTTATAGTGGCTTTAGCTTTTATGCTGTGTAGTAAGTAATTCTGATTAAGATCTTCTATCTGTTCACTTGCCATAATAAGTAATTCATCTTTTATAAATGTCTGACTTGCCACCACTAAAACTTGAGGGATAAAGCTGAAAACTTAAACCTCTTAAGCAAGAGGGACTTCTCAGCACCTCATGACTCAGAAGCAGGAAGGGTTTCTTCAATAAACTTCGTCTGACACTACCACTCCACCCATGATATCACCTAAACAATAAAAATTTAAATCTTCTAAGGAGACATAAAATACTTTTCCAAAGGCTTTTCCTTGGTATTTTAAAATAAAGGGATTTCTTTCTGCTCATGAACACTAGCTACAATGTTTTTACATGTTATATTATGGTAGTTATTCTATTATATGTAAAAACAGTAATAATAATGTTCGTGATTCCTCTATTTTAGAAAAAGCCTTTTTCAGATGAAACAGTGGGTGGATAAAATAGGAAATAGTGCAAGAAGCTATTTTTGGGGAAAGAGTATCAGAGAGATGCTACTTCAGTCACACCTGCCACAAAAGGGACAGTTTAGAATGACACTGTCATTGCTGCTGCCACACACACTGGGCAAGAGGACAAGAGAGAAGAGATTCAATTCAACTTTGTTGCACTTTCTTTAACTCAGCAGGAAAGAAACACTGCCTGGCAAAAACTGCTCAGCCATTCCATGACACATTCCTACAAAGCACAGAAAGCTGCAAGGCTTCCTGCTTCCTTCCACTTGAAGCAAGCGTTAGGAATACCTTTGGCTGTGTTACAGTGGACACTGGGAAAGGCCAGTGATCCCCTCCATTGCAGGGAAAGGGCTCTGGTGACTGATTTTCATGGAAGCTCCAGCAGAGAGGTCACAGCTGTGGGCACACACCTTTTCCCCTGCCACACACACCTGTGCTGGCTCCACTCCCTGCTCCCATGGACTTGTTATTGCAGCATTCTCATCACTGAAATGAAAGGAGGGAAGCAAGGCCTCAAAGCTTGTTTTTTCCTGTTTCCCTCTCCCAGTCAGCACTCAATACAAAGTTTTAGCATGCTTATTGTTTCACAGAGACCAAACATCAAGTTTCTACTGAACGTGACGTCTTTTGATCCCCTGAAGCCTTTCACACAAGGGGTTTAGACACACAGGTGAAGTGGGAACTGAGAAGTTGCTCCATCTCTGCCTATATTGTGTCTATGAATAAAATGAATAAATTGCTTCCTGCTGCCAGTCCTTTTTTTAAAACCAAAAAAAACCCAAGGCAGCTGAGCATTTGCAAAAAGTTACACTAGTTTCTTTAACAAAAAAAGCACTAAACATTTAGACAGATCTAAAATGAACTTTCCTGCTTTGGGCTGCTACCCTGTAGAACATTCTGGCCACAGCTTTTATCATTTCCACAAAAGAGTATTTTGACAAACAAGTTGAACATTGAAACCAACAGCTGCAATTTGGCAGCCACGGGTTTTCTGCCTTTCATTTTAATAATGTTTCTGCCCAGCACTCACTGCTCTTGTTATTCCAGCTGCAGCAGCCATAACTCATGTCTCTGGGGCGTTTTTGTGTGTATGCTTTGGAGTAAAGAGGCCTCACAGGACGTCTAATATGATGTCCTTTGCAATCCATTATTAGAGTATGAATCACCTTGCCAGTTAATCACACCATTATGAATGCTGGAGGCATAAAAAAACCAAGAGGGATTGAAATACCTATATTTCCAGATTAAGGAAAGCTCTTTAAAAAAAAATTGCAGGCAGACTTGTGAATATAGGTTTTTGAATAGTGCCAGATTGGCACACAAAAGTGAAAAATTTTAATCAAAAGGGCTTTTTGTCTTAGTTGCTTGAAATGATACTGGAAAAGAAAGGGAAAAATACGCAAAGTTCCATCTTCTGCTAAAAATGGATATGCTGAAGTGGGAATTCAGTGCTCTTGGAGTAAACCCAAGATAATTTCAAAAAATAATAGATAAATACATCAACCTTCTATTTACCTGCACTGTCATTTAAAGCTAGCAGAGGCTGATGCAGTTAGTCAAAGTCATCAGCAGCCCTGTGGAGCAACATTAATCTCTCGCTTGTTTATGCATTAGTGGCCTCCTGACTTCCCTTGCCTGTACTTTGCTGCCACCTCCAGGATACATCGGATTTTAGCCTCGAAGTTTAAAAAACCTTTTCACCAACCAAAAGTTATTTTGCTCTGAGGTGCAGTATTTCGAACTGTAAGCATGGTTTAATTTCATTGAAAAAGGAAACCCCAAAAAACTCTGTTTGCAGAGACCATTCACATGCACAGGTGTCAGGATAGCTTACAGATGCTTCTTCCTTAGAAAAATAAAATGGTGCTTTAAAATTATAGCCTGTCTAGAAGCATGCTAAATTACAGAGGAAACGCTATTAAAAAAAAAAAAAAAAAAAAAAAAAAAAAAAACCACAACAATTATGGCATACACTCTTTGCACTGTTTGCAGAGTCTTTTGTGATTATTATTGCCCCTAATTCCAATACAAGAAAAAGTAAACAGACAGTTTTTAGCTGGAAGTGTTTTATGAAGTTAGGATTTTTTTTTTCTTTTTTAAAGCTGTGTTAGGTCATTCAAGGCACACTCCTACACCCTCAGAAGCAGGCATTAATTGCAATTTTAAAAAGGTTCCAAATCTGCTATAATGAGAATGTAGTAGCCCTATCTTTCTCCTCTTTTATTAATGAGAGGATCAGGTTCAAGTGGATGTAGTATCAGATATCATTAAGAAATTCTTTCTTCCAAAAGCCATAATGAGGTGTGACAGTGCAGAGCTGTACACAATGGACTATGGAAAATTTGTCCTAACATTAAGGCTAACATTAGACTAGAGGAAATCCTTTTAGGATGCTATACAATTAGTAATATCTGCTTAATATAAACAGTGCAAATATATTCAGAAATTTCTAAGTCTAATGGTATGGACTGGCTCCAGAAATATCATCTTTATTATTTTGTTACTTTATCTTCTGGTATCTTCAAAAATATAAGATTCTGAAGTAATCATTTACAATCCTAAAGGAAAGCTCACCAAAGTGATTAATTAATTTCTATATAAAAATAAGATTCAGTGAAAGCTAGGTCATATCCTACTCGGGCTTTCATTAAGAATCTTTCTATCTCAAAAGTATAGAATTTCACTATCTAATACCTATATTGCAGCTTTTTCTGTGCCTGATTAAAGGTAGCTAGGAGAAAATGAACATATCGCACACCTTGGCAGAAATGGGCTGTGCCACTCACTGGATTAGGCATTCCCACATTCTTTCTCTGCAGAGAAGTTCAGCACAGGTACTTTACACCATAGAATTTACAAAAAAAAATTTTAGTGACATTTGAGCAGGGTCTGTAATTCATTAGACTTTTGCAGAATTTCCCTTACTAGCACAAACCACGTTTTGCCTGGCTTTTGCCAAAGCCTGTGGAGGTGGAAGCTGCCACACAAACACAAACATCTTTCCACAGTGCAGCTCAAGCACTTTGCCAAGCATCATTAAAAATTATGTATTTAGGGTAAGCTGTCTCCATTTTTGCTTTATTCTCACATTTATTAAATAAAGACTTCTGTTGTTTAAAATGGGGCTGTGTTCACTGGGTTCTTCTAAAATTGCAATAATCCTGCCAGAAAAAAAGTATTTAATATGATTTCCATCGATTTCCTGTACCAATCACTACAAATTTATCAGAGACATGAAAATGCATAGAATAGGCTCTCACTGGCTTTGCAACAATGCTGAACTACACTTACCTTTTGGAAGTCAAAAGGCCCCATTACTTTTCCTCTATTTTAGATAGAATTCACTTGCTTTCCAGTGTGACCAGAATTTGAAGTAGCTATTAATTTGTACAAAGTAAATGTAATATTCCTTTATAACTCAGGAGAGCAGTGTGAGAGGAAGAAAAGATAAAAAATTCAGTGGAATATTTGTATATAACCTGATTAAATTTGACCCTCAATCCAGAAAACAGCCCATTATATGCCAATATTTCAAAATATTTCAGAACTACTATAGAAATTATAAGACAAGAAAAGAACAGCACTCAGAGTAAAGACTCAGTTGCCTGGAAGATCAATTCATATTGAAATACTGCTCTGGGACCTTGGACTAATAGGATCATTTCCTGAAAATCCCTTTTAAAAGACTGACACTTGGAAGATACTAAAATTCAACATTTATTTATTTAACACAAAAAGAAAACCTGTGTTATTTCACAGCATATCAGCACCTCATCAACACGGCAGATTAGGAAAAGGGTGTGTCTGCTAAAGAAATACACACCATGAGGTAAAAAGGATTTTGGGGATTGTTTTCCTTTTGGTTGGCTTTTTGTTTGTTTGTTTGTTTGTTTTGTTGGGGGTTTTTTGTTTGTCTGCCTTTTACATGCTCTAAATGTTAGAATTTACCAAAAAAAAAAAAAAAACTGTAAAGGTAGAAATTAAAATGAAAATAGTAAATAAACTGAGACTTCCCAATTTTCTGTTATTCACATCAATTTCTTTTTCCTATATGGAACAGAAATAAAAGGCTTATATAGCCTGTTAAAACAGGTTTCTAGACTACATTATTAAATCCATTTCCATTACAATACTTTATCTTTTTTTTCTTTTCACAGCAGGAAGCTGGATCTCTTTTTCCCTCACTACTGTAAACCTGCTATAGCTTCCCATGTAAACATAATCCCAATTAGCTGTTCCTCAGAGACAGACTCACTCCTGCTGTCAGTACTCTTCAGCAGAAGCCATGGATGTTTGCTGCCCCTCTGACTGACAGGGCAGGCATCAGCCACACGCTGTTTCTGTGTCAGCCTCATTGATTCCTTGTGCTTCCCCTCCTACCTCTAGGAGGGACTTGATGTTGTCAGAGATCTCCCAACACTGATGCCATGGACTGCTCAGAGCCATGAAATGAGTGTCCACGGCTGGAAGAGGAAATGGCAATTACATTCTCTAAGCATATCAAGATGCTTTTGCCATCCTGATTAATTAATTAATTAAATAATTTCCTGGAATGTATGGCCCTAACAGCGTTTATACTCTCCATTACCATGTAGTACCATCAATGCCCTCTTTTTCAGGTAAGCCTTGCCTCATTTGTTAAAATACAAAAACGCAACTTTTTTTTTTAATGGTTTACACTGCTGTTGTGACAGGACTGCTAATTACACTGCTAATGTAGATAAGAGTTCCAGTCTCCTGTGTGGAGTATTAATCCCAGTTTCTGACACATTTAAACCTTGCCCTCATCACATGAGTTTGAGTATAAACAGTATTGCTTTGTGCTAAAAGGAGGAGTTAATCCTTTCTTAGTTTTACTCTCTAAGTAATGTTCATAAGAGTACAGCAACCCCAAAAAACCCAAGGGGGTACAATTTATAATTTCACACCACTGCAGCAAAAGGTGGTCAGAGTCTCTAAATTCTCTGAACACAGGCATACAATTCATGATATCAAATAATACAGGGAAAAAATCCACATCAAGATAAGCCACAAAGGAAAAAATTAAATTAGTGACCACTGTGGGCATAGTACAACTCCTATTTCAGGCTTAATCTCATTGAGATGAGAGTCCCAAGACAGTCCTATTTAAACTAATTTAGTATAAAACACCACTCAATACAATGGTGGCAATATTTAGTCTCAACTGTCTCCTGCAATTTACTTTTAATCTGTAACATTCCCCACCTTCTGTGCAATTTCACGGCAGAAAAAATAATAGTTATAAAGGCTACTTTAAAATAGCATTTCCAGTTACAGGCAATTAGTTGTAAAGACGTTGAGGTACCCTAGTGCTTCTATTGAAATGTAAATGTTTGTGATTTTAACAGCTTACTATTCAAAGCAAGACAAGCTACTCATTTACCACACTTCCCTTATTCAGAACACTTTGAATAATATTTGCAGTAGAACACTTTGAATAATATTTACAGTCAACATTTTATTTTTTTCAAGGAAAGTATTTTTTTTCCATTAGTCCCAAATGTATTGTCTTTCAAATGTTCTTATCATTATTGCTGTTAAATACTATGGCATCTTGTTCAGAAATTATTAACAACTGCAGAAAAAGGGAAAATTTTTCAACCTCAAAAGCACATTGTAAACATTAAATTGACCCATTCATAACTTCTGTGCCTGAAATAATTGTAATAATTTCCTTGCTATATTTTTGCCTCAAGACAGGTTCTTCCTTCCCATTTGCCATGCTTTACTCATGCCCACCCTACCCAGTATGAGTTAGAAAGGCCAGCACAGCAAAAGCTAAATTTTAAGTGTTATTTCCCTCTTCTCCCATCTCACCTCACCCAACAACAGCAATGGACATGAGAGAACAGGAACAAGCAGCTGAGAAAAAGAATCACACAAGAGAGTGCCCTGAAGATCCCTTACTCCCTGGAATTCTGGCCCTCAGCCCCCAGGGAAGTCAATGCCAAATATCCCAGTAAGACCCCACTGTTTGAGAAAGAAGTTTTTGTAGAACCTGCACTTTAGCTGAGAGAAAATGATGCAGTCTTCTGTTATTTACAAGGACAAATGATTTATTGGTATGCTTTTTATTCTCCAGAACTTGTTTAGGTGTTCACTTCTCCACAATCAAACAGACTTTGGACAATCCCTGTTTCAGTCCAGTCATTCAAGCCAGGTTGCTCCCAGAAATGGGTTTGCACAGTAAGCAACATTGTGGTTTCAAACTCGTTGATCATTATTTAAAGATAAAAAGATGCTAGATAACACCAAAAAGTTAAATAACCATCAAGCACAATTCTCTGTTCACTGAAAAAAAAATAAATTTAAAAAAAAAAAAACAGGTAATTTCTGGAAAGCTTCTATATGCAAATTTTGGTATTTCAGAATATTTCAGTTCTTAAGGGCTGTTATTAAAGGAAACTGCTAAGCCTGTCCTCTTGCTGGGTGTAGGAATATGTACATCCACAAACATATAACCTAACCAGCAAGAGTAAATACCTCAGAAAAGTTCTGATTCCATTTTATAATGCATTCTACCTTTTAAAACTAAAGGGACATTTACAGAATGACAAATTTTCAAAAAGCAGCAAGATCAAAATTTGTTGATGGTATGGTCATAGTTATATATGAAATGGCTTTTAGGCCAGATTAGTCAAGGTTGCATTTATACTTTAAAACAATGAGGTTTGGATAATCATTCTCACAAGTTTCACAAAACCACATAGTTTCAAACTCAGTGGGAAGGTAATAAGATCTCCCTTCTGTTCTAATTTAACAGAAGGGAAAGAGATGAAATTAAGAGATGCATGATGATACCCAAAGTCTCCCTAAGGAAAAGCAAGTTATTTTGTTGCTGGGGCCACAGCAGCGTGCCAAACAGCATTTGTGAACTTGGATACCCTTCTTAGAAGTGCAGCAGTGCACTTAATGAGCCGTACTTCAGAGGTGCATAAAATTAGGGCTGAGGTAGACTGCAGACATAATAAATCTTTCATTAGAACTTTTCAGGTATCACTTTTCCCAATGTCATAATGAAACTACGGCTGAGGGAAGGCCCATTGATTCCAAGGAAGAGTCCCACTCCATTCCACAGTGACCCTCCTGCTTGAGAGATGCTACCAAAGGCTTGGATAAAGCTCTGCTCCTGACAACAGCCGGTTTAATACAGGCTGAACCTGATACACAATCATTGGTTCACCCTCCCAGCCAGAGAGATACAGACTGCTCCTCAGGAGCCCACAGGAGTGGGCTTGCCAGGTATTTCCAAGGGTATTATGTTGAGCATTTTTCACAAGCAATAACTTCAGTGAAATGGAATGGCATTTACTAAAAGAATTGGCAATTATGAAATTAGCACTGGAGTGTTGATAATACCTGAGAGTCTTGCCTTCAAGACCCTCTCTAAGCAGCAACAAAGGGTATAACTAGAAAATATCTTAGTGTGAACTTGCAAACAAAATTAATTTATTGAGAATAGAATAAGCCCCAAGACCACTCAAGATTCCTTCCACCTGCTGTCCTGTTGACCCTTTTCACCAATATAGGAACAATTAGTAGATGGTAGAAACCTGCCAAGGAACAATGGATCTGGTCTAGGAGTTTAAGACATATCACCTTATCTTATTTTCTCACTTGAGAATGACCAGCCATGAATCAAAGTTCCATAATTTTGAGTCATTAGAAAGACATTTCATTCCATCATCATTATTTACTGTGACTTGATAAATATGGTGAATTGCTAAGAATAATGGCATCAGTTTTCTTCTAATTTTTCTGGGAAAGAAGGAAGACATATATATCCCTTCTAAAGTGTATGTGTCATATCAAGGTATAGCCTACAGGTGAAAATGCAGAAAAAGGCAACTAATGTCAAAGTGAAAGTTTTGGAAGACTTTAAAGGTCTTATTGTAGTATCTTCTATGCTACTCAGGTTCAAGTAATTGAATAAATTCAACAGCTTAAAGCTTAAAGGATTTAAGTAAGGACACATAGTAGGAAAAGACACATTAAAAGTAAAAGCCATATTCAGATGTAGCCATGCTAAAAAATAGAGAAATTGCAATGAGCCCTATGCTTAGGAGAGAGTATTGTGCAGTTAATGTAAGTAATGAACCTTTCATGTGAAATGATGTAGTGTCACAACTCATTTGCATCCCACTTAAAGTGTAATTAAGTTTCCCTGACAGCATGGCTTATGGCTGAAAGAACAGACCTGGCTGCTAAATTAATCCAGAATCCCTCTAGTTAAATAACACTCTGCAAAGAAAACTTAACACACTTTCATTTAAAGTTCCTCAGCTTACATTTAAAGTAATATGCAGAATTTCAGAAAATGTTTTCAAAGAGTTCAAGATGCCCTCAGTCATACAGCTGACTTGAAAACAGGTGTGCTGAACCCACACCAAGGTTTGGCCCAAACCACAGTACACAAGACAATGCAGTAACATGTCTAAACGTTACCATTTTGGGGTTTTCTTGAAAGAGACCTACAACATTGCAGGAGCTCCATTACCAGGACAGGGTTCTCAAATGCAGAGAAAGATCAAAAACACAGTGGAAAGGTGCTACTAAACTAACTACAGCAAAATAGATGACCATCAGTTGGGTCATTACCTGTAATGATACCAGTATCTGATTTTTTGATAGAGTAACATCCAGCAATAATAAGTTCAATATTTAACAGGTTTTTTGGTCCTAATTGAAAGAAGCCCAACTATTAACGCCTCTTTTCAGCCACCTACCAAAATCATTCCTTAAAACCAAGTTACTAAAAACATGATAGGAGTGAGGAGTGAGTGGCTTGTGATTTGGAGAGTCTCAGAGGGAGCACTGAATTGTGGAGTAGTACTTTTAAACCACAACAGGGAGTAGCATTTTATAGTTTATGACTCAGTTTATCCTTTACAGATTTTCATCCTAAAGGTTCTATCTAGAGCAAAGAAAGCTGAAACACTCCAGATTATATATAATCCTGTAAAGTCCATATGGATCTAAGAAAAGTCAACTTATTACCCCAAACCATAAGTATGGACTGTCCAGAATAAACACTGTCATCCTATTTTCCATTTTATTCCTACCTGCATGTTACAAACAGTGAGGAATCTGTGCAGTCTCTACATGATTCTGAAAAACTCATTAGAGGGAATACCATTTTGGCCACTGAAAATAATCCAATTTTAGCAGAGTCACAAGATCACTCCCAAGAGCCACCCTGAAACACACTGCATGAAAATCTGCAAAGTCAAAATCTGTATCAAAAAGGAATAGGTACATCATGGCTATAGTTAAACTGTAGCTCTTACAAAGGTCTGAGTCCATTCCTACAACAGGAGAAATTTGTAGCATGTTTTTTTTTGACTAGTGAAAAACTAAACTCGTGTTTGGGAAAATGATCTGATGTTCTGGAAAATTATTTTACTCCATAGTTAAAGAAGGTGTAAGCTGGTAGCAGTTAGAAATGTTCAAAATAGACACAAAAATCATGGTTTTAGAGACGGTAGTAACAGAAGATGAACAACCACGTCTCTGAATTTTAGCCATTAAACTATAGCTTTTTAATACAAATACCATCACTACTAAGAAGATTGGGAAAAATAATTTAAAGTATTCTCCATTAAGGGATTGTTTCAGGAAAGTTTTTTGTGCCCAAGAGGAAAAGTTTAAAGCCCCGCTTATCCCTCTGCAGTCAGAATTCATAACAATCAATGCAAAACACAGGAAGTATTCAAGTGTAGCCTCTTAGAACTTGAACATTTGCCTGACTGGGATTTTCAGCATGAGACAACACCGTTTAACAAGCTGGTTCAGATGTTTATTTTCATGTAGTTTTAGTCATTACTTGACAGTAGGACCAGATTTATCCACATCCACGACAGTAAGGCAGTTGGCTCCCAGATCTCTCCCAGATTCCATTTTTTGACTTAACATTTTCAAATACACCAAATGGTAACTAGTGATGAAAACAAGGAACAGGAAAACACTGTGCAAGTAAATGCTATGAGTTCCCACTAACAATTTCCACTTAAAAATTAAATTCTCTTAGGTGTAATGAAACCATAATTTAGTCTTGGGCTTTCATATGAAGTCACTTGGAAGTCTACCATAGTACTGCAGTCCTCATATGTAGCCTGCCAAATACTGCTGTGTATTGGACACACATTTCAGGGCAGAAAAATTCAATTTTGCTTTAAATACAATGAGGTTTTAAGTTAGTATAGCAAGTAATTATAAGGAGTTTATTGGCATTAACCAAACCAGAATTGTATAATAACAATTGTATAGTAGTATTGTTTACCATTACAAATGTAAATGCTATTATTCTCCCACCAAACAGGTAGCTACACATCAAAATACTGATTTTTCTTTTTTTTTTTTTTAAGCAGCATAAATATGGTTTTTTGACTGGGACTGAGCAGGAAATGTTCTGATAGAGTTAACCAGAGACCACCTAAGGTCCTTCGGGGAGCCAGAAAATTCTGAGGTTCTATGAAACCACCAAACCTAAAATGAAGGAAAAGCTCCCACAGTAGTTTTGTCTCCAACAGCATTCTGCTCAAGTTCTGAAATCAGGGACACTGTACAGTATAAATCAGCCCTGGACTTTTGAAGTCAATGGGTTCCCCCATGTAAATATATAAACAGCTAAATATATATATACAGTCTCTGCTAGTTTGTATATACCTTCTGTATTTCCTCTAAAACATTCATTCCTTGGAATTGTATACAAATAATCAACTTGCAAAGGATGCTCTGTATTCTCATTAGATGAAAGGTCCTATTGCAGATGACATTCCATTCTGAATTTAACCCCAAATTAACATTCAAATCAAAAAGAAAGAAATACTTACATTGGCCTTAAAGCCCAATCTTGTTTTTTTGACAAAAAGAAACTGTTCCTACTCACAAATCAGATCCGTGAATCAGTTTAATCTCTTCTTTAGGTATTGGATAAAATGGTTATATATTCTTCCATTCAATAGTGTAGAATTCAGCCTTCTTAGGTGGCAAAAGCTTTCAATGAATAAATGAAAAGAGAATCACAGAATAATTGGGGTTGTGAGGGATCTTAAAGACTATCTCATTCCAACACCTCTGTCACAGACAGATTGCTCAAAGCCCAATCCCACACAGCCTTGAACACTCCCAGGGCTGGGGCACCCAGAACTTTCCTGGGCAACCTATTCCAGTGCCTCACCACTTCTCAGTGAAAAATTTCTTCCTTCCATTTAATCTAAATCTGTCCTGTGTGTATATATACTGACAAGTGCAGACCTTCTATCAAAGCACTAAGTGGTACCATCAGTTTTTCTACTTTTAATTTCCATTTGAACTTTATAAAGTGAAAACCACTAATTTTTCAAACAAACACTGATGCAAGTGTACAAATTAATTTCTATGTTTTAAACTTACAAAATAGTGTGTGTGGACCTTTTGGGTCAAGACAGCCATGTCTAAACCACTACCACCCTGAAAGATAACTGCTTTTAAATGTTTAATTCACTCTTACTGTGGACAGTGCTCATAAAAGTAATATCTTTTTTGTTCTACAGCTCTCTCAAAGTCTCATTAAAAACAAAGAACAGTCATGAAGTGTCCAACCATGTTCTCTAATGACAGACAAATATAAAACCTTAAGATAAATCAAGAAAATTACTCTCTTTTGCCTCAGTTACTGCATGGTTAGGTATTACAATACCTGCAACAACCTAAGTGCTGCCCATTAGGACAGAAAGTGGTGGATGACAAAGAATATTTGTGTGCTTATAAGAGCATTGGACTTCACTTTTATTCACTTCATGTGCTTCCACAAACACGAGATGCTGCAGATGAGCATAAAAGTACCTCCACATAAATCTTTGGTTAAAGGATACAAAAAAAAAAAACCTTTAGATGAGATCAAGTACTTTGTTGGAAAAGACATTCTTTACTTAAGTGTGCAGTTAGCTGAAAGTCTGAGCTACTGAAAAAACATGTTTGCATTCTGCACAATGTGCCACAGTGAAGCTGGACTTTCTGACAATCAAGAGGGGAAAATCAGCTCTGTATTTCATAAAGCTGTATTTCATAAGTGTAAACTTGATTATGAAGAGATACTCACAGAACAGTTTTCTGGTTTACTGGATAGCCTGAGCCAATTCACAAAGAATTCACAGAGGTATCCTGTTATTACTCAAAGGGTATAATTTCTGTGCTTACTTTTAGCACAGTAAAACAAATTAAATGAAATTTACAAGTTCTAGAAACCAGAAGGAAATAAAGATTACAGAGGAGAAGATGGTGCAAAGAACAATGGTCAATTGGAAAACCTCTCTGTACATGGAATAACTAGGAAAACATTCAAGGAAGAGATACTAGAGAAATTAATTTTACCATTATAGTTCTCACCTATTTTTACATAATTAAAAAATCCACAATTATTAGAATACCAGATTTCACTTTTTACTGATCACAAGATGATCCAGGTGATGCCCAGCAAGTCTCAGAATTTGGCCCAAACTTGATTCAGTCTAAATGCTTGTAGACTTTAAATCCAATCGATATGCAAATCATTGTATCAAGATAATTCTAACAGAGTTTTCTGGAAACAACAGGGCTTATTTAACAAAGCCAAAATGGACATTTGAAATTACAATCTCATCATCTACCACAGATTCCCTCCCGTGCCCCTTGCAGAATTTGGTGTGACTTCCCTGGTTTCAGTTTTCCAATTCAACTTGATTCAAAAGGCTCTGCTGTACAGGGGGGCTCACTACAACTTAGGGCCTGACATAGCCAACCACAAGTATCAGCATTCCAGATTGGGTAACAGGTGGCATCATTTGTTTCCTCAAAATTAGAGCTCTTCCAGTGTGCAATGGCTTTTAACACCCAGCCTTTCAGATCCACATATCACTTGAGGCTCTGCCAACCTTTCACCAGGAGATATGGAAACAGCCTTTGATACCACTGCTAATGGAGCTTAAGCAAATGTGAAAAGCTTCAGACTGCTTCAGAAAACTTGCTAAGATATCAAATGCAAGCATGTAGAGCAGACTAAAAGCAACAGGCACACAAGCAAAGAAAGTTAGCCTTAAAAAAAAAAAAACCTCAACAAACTCCTGTTGTCTCCATTTGTGTGAAGCTGGTGATGGATACTCAGCAAAATCAGAGTCTGACAAAAATTACAGACTCTTCTAACCAGATCCAAGATTCTTAGGTGATTTCTAATGTAGTAGAAGGGCTCAGGGAACATGGAACACAAATCCAAAGGAAAGCAGGCTTCACAAAACAGCTTTAAATTAGGATGTTCTAATTACATGCTGAAGAGACACACAATCACCCACAATTAATTCTAATCTTGATATGGCTTAGGGAACATCACAGCTAAGTTAGAAAAGACACAGACAGTTTAACACTTCAAACTTTCAAACCTGAATCTTCAAAGAGGCAATGGGAAAACATACCTTAATTTTTACTCATTCACTAAAATTTCTCCCACTGTGTGGCCTACTGAAAACCAATAAACTAATTTTGCATAATACCTGCAATTTATTTTTAAACAATCCAGTCCTTATGACCATAATTAGATTCATTACATCTGCTGAAAAACTAGGCAATTAGTAGTTCTAATAAACTAGCCATTAACTTGTGCTTAGAAATGACTGATTTTAATAGCAGTATATTTAACAGTTTAAAGGAATCATCACATTTGTCAATTAGCACTATCAATTTTAAATTAAATGATCTTTCCACAGGAGGACTAAAAAAAAAAAAACAAAACAGATGTTTCACAAAGTTTATATGGAATAGAGAATTCTTCTGGCTAAAATGCAATTTTTAAGGGTTGTTTTGGCTAAACCAACATTTTGAGATGTAAATGTTGAGACACAAGCGAAAGACAGAAAGGAGAAAAGTTGCACAGATCTTCAGAGAAAAAGGTCTTCTCCACTCAGGTTTTTGTAGTCTTGCTAATCAGGGAAAAAATAGATTTCATCAGAAAAAAAAAAAAAAAAAACAGACATTGTTGAAAGCTACAGAGGACTTTCAGAACACAACTACGAATCACAGAGGGAGAAGGTGTCAATAGCCAAAGCGGTTATTTACAAATCGTATCGTGTTACAGCCAACAC
Organism: Chloebia gouldiae; assembly: GCA_003676055.1. Taxonomy (NCBI): domain Eukaryota; kingdom Metazoa; phylum Chordata; class Aves; order Passeriformes; family Passeridae; genus Chloebia; species Chloebia gouldiae. The sequence continues at coordinate 8,157 of QUSF01000048.1, read as the reverse complement.
AAAGCAGTCTGCCAGAGCAGGTGATACAGAATCTATGCAATAGCCCTCATTTTACCAGATAAATTGCACATCTTATAAGCAAGGCCATCAGGATTTGAAGCACTTCAGGCATTGTAGACTCAGGAGGATGAAAGCAAAGACTTGGCACTCTGAAGCTAACACATGCAGAATGTGATTAGTCTTTCCTGTATCATTTACTAAACCTGCTAATTAATCTGGAGGGCCTCACACAAGCACCAAATACACAGACTAACTGATATGGAAAGCAGTCCATTTACTTCTCTATTATACCTAAACAGGTGCAGAAATTAAAAGAAAAAAAATCCACTTCTCATTATCTCAGACATTCTTTTCCAATCCTAAATGTTAAATCTCAATAAGTCTTGACACTTCAGAGGTGCAGCATGCGGAAATGGACTCAAGTCTGAAGCATATTCCAGTATATAAAGAAAATTCCCCTTGTCTGTAACAACTCACTTTGTGACTTGAAAAATTCTACTGTGAGCACAAAAAGACATGTCAAGCCAAAAGCACTGGCAAGATAAAGATGTCTCCTTTTTAAGCAGCAGTCTGCACTTAATATCCAAAACCATTTTTCATGCTAAAAAGACTTTGCTAATGACCATCTCGTCAACAATATCTGAACAGATAAAATATAGTCCCCACTTCCTACTCAAAGAACAATATTAACAATAATGTGACAGAGCTTGATGTATGAGATCCCTTCAAGGAAGACTTGACTCTTGCTTTGTACACAGATTTTATCAACAATTTAAAAATACAAATAAGATAGCCAAACCTATCTAAGAACATAAGGAAATATCATGGGTGTTAGTTTGAACAATGATTTGTGATATAAAGGCTTCACCTATTGTCTTCAGCACAAACGAGCCTGCAGAGGTGATTGAAGGGATCCATCCAAGAATATAAAGGAGCACAGAAAGTCATTGCTGCATCAATTATTCACGAGTTCAGAGGTGATCAGGTGCTCTGCAGCCTTATACATTTTATATTTAATTTCCAGCCTATGACCATATGATCCTACATTCTGCTGAACAACACATATCATGTGAACTTCATTGAGAAGGTGATCAGGCAGGAACCAGAACTGTCTGCCCAGTTCAAGAAACTGGAACAGGCTGTCCAGGAAAGTGGTGGAATCACCACAGTCCCTGGAAGTGTTCAAAAATGTGTGATTGTGGCACCTGGGGACATGGGTTAGTGGTGAACATGGCAGTGTTAGGTTAACAGCTGGACTCAGTCTCAGAGGTCTTTTCCAGCCTTAACAATTCTATGATTTATGCTGTAATCTCATTTCACCCTATAGACAGCATGAGGAGAATGAATCTGTTACCAGCAAGACATGAGGAGATTTCCCGTTCCCTCTTCATTTATGGTTTGCACTTAGCCCACAAGAGCAAAGCCTAAGCTTCCCAATTCCCTGAATTCTGGCAGCTTTCTTCTTCCACTTCTTACTACCTTTGCTCTGCAAGAGACTTTTGAGAACATCAGCAAGGAGCTCTGCTTTGCCCCCAGCTATTAGCACACAGTTCTAGTATAGCCTGTAAGTAATGAGGAACCACTGCAGGGAATCACAAAACAATTCCTTCAGTTGGTTTTCCAGCTACAGGAATAGCTGCAGAGTTTCCAGCCAACAATCCATCCAGCACAGTGGCCTTTTTACATAGGTAGATGCCTAAAAAAAAAATAAGAAAGAGAGCACATGCTTATCCTATCACACTTGCAAACTCAAATTGTTTTATGCTGAGAGGATTTCTTTAATCTGATTTTATATACTTTAAACCCATTGCTTCATCTTTCTGCCATGTACTTTTTCCAGTCAGTCTCCCACTGAGTCCACAGAACCTTCTCAAGCACACAGAGTGAAGGGAAATATCACCTTCCTCTGCTCCCAGCATGGCTGAAGACAGCCCCAGCCAGAACAGCAGGTGCTCACAATCAAAGGGCATTCCCCACCACATAACCTGCCCCTGCCAGGCAGAAAGAACACTTCCCACAGGAAAAGTCAAACCCTGGCAATTCTACCTGCCAGGGGTGGATTCCTGCTCCAGCGGCTTCTGCAGAGAATTCACCTCTCAAGATGTGCTCTTCTGAAGCTTCTGAAAAGCTGTTTCACAGAAATTACAAAAAGACTCCTGACAATATGGACCTCTCACCAAGTCTCAACATTTCATTCTAGAAGTCATAGGAATTTAAGGAGATACAAAACCACAATTCTGTCTTCTGACATCATGAACTACCCTTCCTCTGAAACTATTAAATATTTTGCTGAAATTAAAAAGGTTTGAAGCAGATACTTGGCATAAGAGGTTACAGCCCACTCTATTAACATTTAGGAAACTAATATGCAATTTTAAAACACGAACCAGTTCTTTAAAGTGCCAGACACAATTAAATATAAATGCCATGGCTTGTATAAGCTATAAACAGAGAAAGTACCAGTTTCCAAACAGTTTCAGTTGCTGAAGGAAGCAAACTCAGCAGTCAGAAGTGAACCAATTATATTGCCTAGAATCAGAAATGAATAATTTTATGACAGATACTAGTGGCACCAAGATATAAATTTCATTGCCTGCAGAGACTGAGTTCAAGAGAAATAACTCATGAAATGATAAACAAGATTAAATTGGCAACAAACATGTGCTACAGAGGGAATTTCCATATTATAAAAAGGTGACATCTGAAAACTCCTTTTTCCCCCACAAGGATCTGTTCCATATTCCAAGAAAGCCACTGGACTAGTCTGGCTGGGCTGATTTTAAAACAGCAGCAAGGACATGGTAATTTAATTTTGCTTCAGTAATGTTTACTTCAGCTACTTTAACATTATTTAGTCAGTTCTGGTCTACCAAATATAAAATACATTTGTATTTGCAAATCCACTTACATAACTGGCAGAGAGTACTTACACACGTACTTTGTGATAGTCCATAATTCCTGAAAATGAAACAGGAACATATTTTGGTATGTTCATAGCCAGTGCAGATACAAACAGTGCCTCCTGATCCATCACTGGAAAGCCTCCCACAGACCCCCTGCAGCCAAGGCTTTTACTTGTTTAGAAACAGAATAATGAAAAAAAAGCAGTGCCTTGAAAACAAACTTGGATAGAACAGACTTCTCCTGACAATACAAATTTCAACAGACAGATGAGTAGATGGAAAAAGGCCTAGCTGCAATACAGTGTATGATAAGTGTTGTATTGATCTCACTGAGGCTGTTTATATGTTTATACACAGCTGTTTATCCAACCTGTGCAAATAAATCAGGCTTAACACACTTCCCTGTACTTTTGCTGAAGCACTGCTCAGAGACACTGCAGCAAACTAAAACACTCAACAAAAGAAAAAAGAAGGGAATCGCCAACTAAATAAATGCAGGTTAACTATCAAATTTCAGCACCATTATTCTAAATGTACCATACTTAAATGCAGTGAATTCCACTTTAGAGATTGCCCTGGTACCAGGGAAGAATACTTTTAAATTTTATGTGCAGCAAATTATGCACTGTGCCATTCACATTCCGAAAGGATTTTTACATAGTCAGAATTTAAAACACAACAAAACATTCTGTGCTGTGCCTTTCAGAGGCACAAAACAGTTTTGAAAAAAGGAACTGCAAGCAACATAGCAGTAACTTATCATCATGGTGCTGGGCAGTACAAATATTAACTCGCTCATGTACCTAATAACTAGAGCACATAATGCAGTAGCTTTATCAGCCATAGCAGTCAAAATGTATGTAGTCCTGGATCAAAGTAGAGCTTCCTATCTCTAATATCTGACCTGGCATACCAGAAAAAAAAATGTAAAAGTACACAAAGATCTGAGAAAAATTTTATTCCTTTTAAGAGCTTTTGCATCCAAAAAAAAACCCCAGGATCATTTCAAGAAATATTAGATATTACCTGACAGCCTAAGTTACTCCAGCTTTGTATATAATGTACAAATCACTTCTACCATTAACAAACATTACCATTCAAGTTTTCTTTACATAAACATTTTGTTTTGCCTTCTTGTATTGAAGAAAAAGAATTTTATGCCCCTCTTAAGCCACAGTTTTCACATTGTTTCACTGCAGGTTGTTCAAACCACTGAAGCCTCACCCTTGAAGGAGTGCACCACCTCTCACAAATCAGGCTGTATTAAGAGAAATAAATTCCTTCAGAATTCAAAACAGCATTTTTGGAAAGTTTGCCAGAGACTATCCAAGACATTTGCAAAAAATTTTAATCCAAAACATCATTTAAATCATTTGAACATCACAAAACTATTTTTATACTAGATTGACTGACACCTCATGGAATTTATCTTCTGTTGGTTTTGTATCAAAAAATATTTTTTAAAATAGCCCTGCAGGAAAGCAAACATTAGAACTGCAACTGCACAGCATGACGAGTGTTTCTTAAAACAAAGATTTCTCAAATAAACCAAAATAAGCCACCATCAGCTTTATTGAAATATTCTTTCTCTAAAAGCCAGAAGGAATGGATCTGGTTAAGGATAACTAGGCTGGCAGCACCAAGGCACAGTTTAGACAACCTTCTCCTCCCATCTAGTGGCAAGAAGCATAAAGAACAAGGTCTTTGGGAGTGCAAACATAATTTCCATTTTCTGGAGCACCTAGCATTTGCATTTCGTACTGCAAAGACAGTGGTTCTACTTTAAATTAGTTATTTGGGGAAAATAATCTATTTCCTTCCAACTTCATAATTTACATCCAAAATCAGAACTGAAGCAGTCAGTTTGAAGTAGAGAGAGATGAATATAAGAACAAGATATTAATAAAAAATTTATTTACTCTCCTTTACATAAAAAGTATCATTCCTCATATGACAACAACCTTTGTGAGAAAAGCAGTACATTTGTTTTGAATCTTTGCATGGTTTTTGACAAACTATTTTTAAAAAAGCCTAGAAGATTTGAAAAAGAGCGTTTTGGTTTTGACTTAAATTTTCAATCTAGAGGATACTTTACTCAACATCTATTGAATTACTCAGTATTTCAGACTGATGTTGTTCTTTAGAAAACTGTACATGAATAGAAGGTAGAAAAGAAGCCAAACAACTGAATGTACAATATTTAAGAGTTTTCAACAGATGGCACATTACAGCAAGGAACCTATATTGTCTAATTGAAACAGAGAAAAAGCAATTGGATGGCTGAGTGCACTGACACAGAAAAAGCCTGATATCTTCACATTTGAAAGCAGAGTTCTATAAAACTGGAAGCACAAAGAGGGATTCTAAAGCTGAACAAAAACTGTGAATGTGCTATCTCAGATATGAACCATGCCGAGACGTTCTGCACCAAGGTGGGATATTCCCACCTACTTTGCTTCGCAGGCAGAACTTACAGATAGAGCTAAGCTGAAAGACAGCAAAGCAAATAGGACCATCAGAATGTGCTTATTACTGCATACTAGCAAGGATCTGGTTAGTGGGCAAGCTTCACATTTTTATGTTAATTTATATAAGATTAAATCAGCAGCCACAATCAAGCAGCAACTTCTAAGCTAGATTTTAAAAAGGAACATATGATTTGTAAATCTTGTGAGGGTTTACAGATCAGACATTGCCACCTAAGAATATTCACTATTGTTAAAATTACTCATGCTCAAACAGTGAAAATATACACCTAGAGTACCTCCAGCCCTCAGTGGCATGAAAAAAAAAATCCTCAGACCTCTGAGATTAATTCTTAAAGTGATGTGACAAGTCTTAGAAAAAACCACTGGCATACAACTATACCAGAAGATTTTACTAAGTATGATTTGTCCCAGAAACTTCACCTGAACACATAAAACCTTTTGTAAATCTATCCTCTGTACCTAAACACCATTAGGAGCTCCAGAGAGAGGTCAGTGAGACAGAAGCAGTTCCCCCTTTGGCATTAAGCAAGGGAAAACTTCGGGCACAGGAACATACAGGAAAGGGCAGTGTTACACCTCTTGCAGGGCAAGTACTGAGCTTCCAAAATCCATGATAGCCATTCTTCCTCTTGGTTGTAAGCAAAAAAATCTAGGCACGCAGGATCTCATTCAGCAGTTCGCAAAAAACAAGCAGCAGTGAAAACACAGCAGAAATGCAGCAACTATAGAAAACCAAAATATTCAGTCCAGGTATTGGCCTTGTCAGACTTCAGAGCTCTCACAAAAGCACAGCTGCAATTTCAGCACATTTTTTTCCTTCACTGGTAGCAGCAGATTCATCTCTTGCACAGATGAAAAACTCCAAGCCAGTCATACATTTAGAATCAACAGATCCACATGCTTTGCAGTTGATTTTCAGATTGATCCATGATTTTGGTGACAAGGAAAACTTCGCTAATCTGGAATCTACAACCTCTGCTCGGAATGAAGAAGTTGTTTCCACACAGCTCCAGCCAACTTCAACATTATAAAAAATTATGCCTCAATCCATTCACTTAGTGCGAGATTTCCATATATCTGATTCAGTCTGTTTCCAGTCTTCTCCTGTTAGTTCTTTCAGGTTCAAGTCTTTGAAAAATTCCAAACGATGACGGCAAACAAAAGAGAAATAAAGTCCTAACTTTTGTAGTTACCTGTAAGAGCAAAGACAAACTGAGAGTAGTGAAATCAGCAAGGAACAGTCTCTCCACATCATTTCATCTGCTACCAACATCTGAAAAAGACAAGGTGCTTATTTTGAAAGTAAGTCTTTCTTACTATAGAAAGAATTCCTTCTCTAAAAGGTATTACAGCCATTCTCCAGTTCAATACAGAGAAATAAAAACATCCATTTGTCACAGAACACTGATGTGTTTTATTAGCAATAGCCCAGATTTTTTTAAATATACAGTTGCAGAAGCTATTTTTTTCTTAAATAAAGGAAATAAAGGGTAATTTATCTAAAATTTACCCTACCTCACCCTGACTGTATGTTGTGTGACAAGTTTTTAAGAGCTATAGTGTGTCTTCTAGAGCTGGTTCATTTATACAAAATGCCCAGGAGTAACAGGTTTTACCAGATCATCTCAGCCTCACAGGCAAAGAAAATAAATAGGCCCAAAGCACAATTTAAAATTCCAAATTGTTTGCTTTTTGCTATTGATACTGAGTATCCCTTAGTGATATTTTTTTTTTAGTTTAGTCTGGCTTTTCAATTTTTTCCATAGCATGGAACCATCTGTAGAGGTGAAAGCTTTTCGAAGAGTAGGGGAGGAGCAAAAGAGATTTCCAGGAAATCTATCTGGTGAAATCACCATCTGGTGTTTGTGCTCAGGGGCCTGTGGCCCAGAGCGGGCAGCTGACTGCAAAAAATCCAAACAACGAAGGATGTGTCCCAGACCCAAGCTGCCCCCACCTCAAACTCCTGCTGCCCTGATAGTGCCAAGGGAGCCCTACAAACTGACACCAGGAACCTGGACTGGTGAGTTTGCTTTCCCAGGGAAAAGTGACATTATTTGTGCTCAGGGCCCAGGAATTAGGGACGAAGGACTTGATGCAATGATCCCTAGAGCATTCTGACTGTAGGGTTCTCGGGCATCCATCTCTGCCTTGCTTGGAATAGGTCATTCAGATAGCTTCTCGTTCCTGCAGGCTTCTCTGAGCCTTGGGGGCTCTCCATCAGCCTCACCTAGGTGTTCTCATTCTGCAGTCTCTGGGTCCTGAGGGCATTCTCCTTGCCTGCCTGGAGCTTTTTCCGTCTCTTGTGTCCCCTGGTTTGTCTTGTTCTGTGTCACGGGTGCCTGGGCATTGGGCCTGGAGCTGCTCTGCCCTGCTGCATAGCCTGGTGTAGGTATATAATGGGGCATGTCCTGGGGCCTGGAAGTTTAATGTCGGCTCTATTTGGACTCCAGATGGGATTTGTAGATTGATAAAGGCTATCTGCTGTTAGGTTATCCTGGAAATTTGTATTTGTCTCTAGATGAGATTTGTAGATGGATAAAGGATATCTGGAGCTGTTAAGTTATCCTGCAGTGCCCTGACTTTTGTCCTAACATACTTTTAGACGCAGCCAGATGGAATCTGTGGCAGAGGGCCCCATCCCAGCCGAGGGGGCTCCCGTGAGAAGGTCAGTCACGGTTTGTCGCTGCAGGGGCAGCCTAAATAAGGTGACATTCCCGGGGCTGTCTCATGGAAGGACGGTGGGCGCCTCGGCCAGGCTCCGGGGG